>OX422207.1:605434801-606009655 GCA_949130495.1 Sambucus nigra
AATAAATACTAATTCATTAATTAAATATTTATAAGTGACTGTGTATTATGGGCGACTGTGGAATGATAAGGGATTCGGTATCGAGGGTTTCTTTGTTTGGATTATTACCTCGGTGTCAGGTTCCACCGATCGTGAAGTAGTTTCTTATAATGCCATGTCACGCTATAAAATAAATAATTTAATAATTATTTTTTGGACTCGTATTGGTTAGAATATTAGGATGTTTAGTGTGGTATTCAGGCTAAGTTTTGGGGCATAAAGGTTGTCTGGTTATGACTTAAAACGACGGGCTTTAATTCCTAAGCATATGTCTTGGTGTATGTTTTGGATCGTTTGGGAGTGTATTTAGGCTCATTAGGTTAAGGCTCGTAATGGGTCTAAACCTAATATCTAGATTAGTACTTTTAAGAGGCATTTAGATTAATCTAATTTCATTCAAAAAAACTATGGATAGGAAACCTAAGACTAGAGAGAAGAGGAGCCTCGGAGAAAAGAGGAATTTGGAGGATTAAGCTTGGAATCCACCTCCTTTGATTTGAGGCAAGTTTACCTAGTGTGGGAATGTAATTGCATTTGTGTTACAGTATAATTATACATTGGATTCTAAATTAATTGAGTTATAATGTGATTCTAATAACAAATTATCAAATTTCGAAATTAACTTAATTAGGTAAAGTATGTTAATCTTCATGTTAATAGTGTAACTTGATGTTTGTAAAATTTATTATGAATCTGTGATTGATTTGTCATATAATTGTCAAGATTATATTAAAAATTTAGAATCTATTAAAATCCCCTTGATAATTGAACAGATTTATAGCAATCTGAACTTAATTGATTAAAAGATATGAATCTAGGGTTCTTCAACTGAATATGGATTTTAACCCCTTTAAATCATGTTAAAATTGTGTAAAAACATTAGCGATATGTTAGTATTGACCTTTTATATTAAAAGGATACTAGGAATTATGATGTTTAGAGGATTTGAATTAGGATTTTTAGTTTTAAAATGGCTATATTGGGTTGCTGGTAGGGATGACATGTGTTCATCTCATTTGAACGAGAATCGAACATCATTTGAACTAGATTAGGGTTATCGTTAGAACGAGATTCAGGTTTTTTTGAATGATTGGGTGATTTTGTTCAAATGACTAAGGGAAGTCATTTGAACGAGATGGGATACTCATTAGAACGAATATGGTGATTTCATTTGAATGAATTTGACATTGTTTGGAATTTAATTCTTAATTAAAGAGACTAATTATGTTAATGAATATGGATTTAAGATTTGTAATCTTTATGTGATTAGGATTACTAATCTTATGTATTATGTGCAATATACCATGTATGTGTGCTCGTGGGATACATATTAGGGGGATATCCTTATGGGACGCATTTGACATCGACCGCGCTGGTATCCTGATAATAGAGACGGAATTTACCTTGGTTATTTCTATCTCGGACACTATGTGTTGAAACTACCCAGTGTATATGGAGGGGATTAACGGGGGGATCCTCTCATATAGCCAGGGATATGAGGCCATATGAGTAGTGTGAAGGCATAGTGAGCATACTTTGTTGATTCTTTGAGGTTATAGGTGTGGGATGAACTATTACTATACCTAGTCTTACCAAGTGATCCTTAAAGGTGATAAAGATAGGCCTTCATTATGTATGGGCTAAAGTGTTGCTCATTTATTATGTATATGGTTGGAACCATACCAATGTGGATATTAGACATAAAGAATGTCTTCCCTCATATGTTCATATATTTGCGATGTATATATTGTTATGATTATGGAACCTTTACTTATTTCAGTTAATATGAATAATTAACTATGGGGTTCATTTTTGCTTGGGATTATACGCATCTAATATTTCAGGTTGTCTGGGTTGAGATAACTTAAAAGAAACTGAAATATAAGAGGAAGATGTGTATTCAAATTGTATCCCAAACTTAGTTATATTATTACTCTTTGTAAACTTATTGTTGTTGAATTATCTTTTCAACATATAGGCCCTTGATGCAACCTCATCCTTATATCTATCTTGATCTTTCTCAAATTACTTCTCAGATATGGTGTTGGTATCGAGCCTGGTTTCTCACTCTTCATATCCTATTTATTTTTCCTATCGTGCCAGATTTGTATTTAGTTTTATTAGAGTCAGTATTATTATTACATTTAGGATTGGATTTATTATAAGACAGCTGTAATTTCGTCGATGGTTCTATTACTATTGGTTAGATTGGTATCATAGATTATATGGTTCACATTAGTTATGTTTTATTTATTTAATTTATGTGTTTTGTTTTATTTCCTATTATGCTTAGAATAATATCCAATTACTTTAGACTCCTATATAATTTATTTTTGACCTCCTCAATCTAGTTTAGATTTTAAAAGGAGTCACACTAAGTCCTTTACCTTTATCCTAAAGTGGCATTCTCATTGGTTATGGCAGGAGGTATCTCTAGGATGAAGATGAATAAGTCTAATCTATTAGTCTTAATTATGAAACACTCTAGGATAATGTAGACAATGACTCAATGTGTTTTGGAAATGAGATAAGACAATTTAATCATAAGGAGCTTTTGAGCATACTTTCTCTCTTACAAATTATTTCCCTTTCCGTGTTATGAAAAGAATAAGAGGGGCTATTGATAATACCATATTTGATCTTCGACCTCAAATAATAAGAAGAAGATCCCATCCTTAGCTCAAAGGTTAAAAGATGGGCACCACCTCAACCTCTTGGTCCCATGATATAACAATAAGACCATAACTATAAGCCATATATATGACTTTAAAATGTCCTTTACAAGGTAATATTAAGTGTTCAAAACCACTTTTTGACCTCAATAGTTGAATACAGACCCCTTATGACACATAAATGATCTCAACAACCCTCTATAGTGACCAACTTTTGAACAAATGGTGATACAATGATCCTTAGATAAAAAAATTATTTCCAATTCATCTTGTTAATTGTCATGGACATGAGAACCTTTGATAGGAAGGAATCAACCTTAATTAGTCTTCTTAAACCACAATAGGGTTTGTTGGGTCCATCTAAACACGGTTAATATGATCTTAATGGCTTTAAACTTTGACATTAACCTTAGAAGATCCATTCAAGGGGCTTGCCAATCTCCATATATTAATATGACGGGTTGATAGAAATTACATGAATTGTTCTACCAACCCTTGCTCATCATTTACGAGTTTTCCTCTAGAATTAAATGTCATTTAATTATTCCAACAACCTTCACCAATCTCCTATAATATCTTCCACCAATACGTCACTGTTCCATTATAGTGACAAAGCTCAACCATGGTCTCCCATACTTTAATTGTCACTTCCTAGTTTCTCCTGATAACTGGCTATATAAAGTGTACTTGGGGAGGTTTACAGATGGAATTCAAGTGATTCTACCATAGAACAAGTGTTCAGAAAGCTTGTTATCATATGTAAAAAGGGATTGGACCACTTCCAACCCTCAAATTGTATACTGAGCACTTTACTTGGTTTATTTATCTTGTTTCATTATATTATGATCCCTAAAACTTGAGAACACCTTGAGAAATATTGAAGAATACTCTCTCTCCTCTCCTCTCTCTCCCCCTCTTTCCCTCTCTGTCTCTCCCTCTATCATAGACAATTTATCTTTCTTACCATTTATCTAGCCAAAAAATTTCTTCGTCTATTTGAAGAGTGATTAAGAAAATATAAGGTAAAGGATCCTATCTTATCCACGAATAGGAAATGGAAACCCTTGGGTTAAGATATGTAGGGTATGTTCACGACTAAGAACTATATTAGGGACTTGTGGCAAAAAATTAAATCTGTTTACAATAAAAATAAGAAATTTTGATTAATACCTATAATAGAATTTCCATTATTCCATGAATTACAATTAACTCTACTAAATACTTGCAATTTCACTCCCATTTAATTAACTAAAAATTACCCGTTATTAGCTAAGAGTTCGTGTTTGGAAAGTTTAAGTTATCACATAATTATTCACACTATTAAATTACAAATATGCGCTTAATGAAATTTATTACTCACGATGTGATTTCACTAACATCTAAGACCATAATATCCAGTTTAACCCATTTAATACCCTATTGAATTATTAGATAATCTACTAATCAGGTTCATTAGTAAAATAAAAATATATAAATTCATCAAGGGTGTATTACAATTTAGGATCAGTAATCTTGAATGCGAATTCCTCTGAAATATAACACTCACAATATCCCAATATTTATTACCCAACTTATAAGTCTTCTTGACCCAATAAATAGAATTTCATCCATCATTAAATCAAGAATAATTTTGTGAACAATTCAACATTAAATATTCCTCGAGATTAAGAATCTATTTTCCTTTTATAAACTGGCGAATTTATGAAGTTAATAATAATTAATATATAAACTTGAAATTCACCTGTGATCTTGTTCAAAATATTCCTAGTGTACCTATAAAATCATCTTTGAACTATGGAAAAAGTTCATAAACCATCAGTCTTGTTCCCATAGTCAAGATGAACTACTAAGATTGTACACGCAACTATACTAATAAGATGTCAATTCCTATCAAAGTTATGAACTATTTAATTATACAAGAGCCATAGTTTTGATCTTCTATTATCAATCCTATTAAACTCACCCGAATTCCTATCGAGTATAATTAACTGACATAAAAATATATTTAATATAAAAAACAAGAAATTTTTGAAAATAAAAAAAAGTTTTTACGAAACATGGTTTTAAGCTTTCAACACTGACAATTATCAAGCCTTGGGATGACAAGATCAAGAAGAGGCATGACCACGTGGGAAACTTTCTTAACTAATACAAAAAAAAACTTTATGTTCCATCACATTGGCCCTCCAAAAGACTCTTTCACCATTTTGTAATGATGTACAATATCGTGCCTTGCCCCTTAAGTGGAAAATGTCCACTATAGATACTTTTGATGGGACCAAAGCTACTACCAATCATATGGAGAGATATTGGTCACTCATGATGCTTAAGACACAACATATGAGGTTGTACGTAGAGATTTCCAAACCACACCAGGGGAAATGACTAGACATTGAACTACTAAGATCAAACCATGAACTTTAAAATATTATGAAATTATCTAAGTCGTGCATTGATTATTTCACCAAAGTTCAGATAATTATAAAATTGGTTACATAATTGTTAACGTCCAAAAGTGGAAACAACAAATAATAAAGGAGATAATCTGAGAAAATTAATTATTATAATGAATGGGGATGAGAGATAGAGAGAACATAATGATTTTTATGTGGTTCGACCCATTGAGGATACCTACGTCCACGGTGTTGTTGATTTGCTATTGCACTAATTGACACAATTACAATTAGGGTTCCAGATACAAATCGTAGTTTAAGAAGGTATTAATGGCATCCCTTTCTTTCATGGGATAATGCCCTATTTATATGCGATTTGTAGATATTTACAACTGAATAGATGGATTGCCCTTATAAGTCAGGAAGTTACACCTGAAGATACAAGTTTATCATTATAAATGTGGGCTCCTTGAATTACAAGTTGGCCTTATTGATAATGCGCCCGGATAACTGTGGTGGAACATATATGTTATACTACAGTCCCAAGTCGTGAATAAGGGATGCCTAGCGTGTAGGATTTCATAGGATTATAGACGTGTCCAATCTTATTAAAATAGGTCAGCCGAGCAGATTAACACTGAGACGACCTCCCTTTGGAGTAAAGTCGAGCACACTTGTTAATTAATTTGACCATTTAGAACTCATTTTGCTTTGGGATTATATGGGTATAACATAAATACCCCAAGACCACTTGCACGAATTCTATAACTTGAGGTAGGGTGAGTAGAGGAAGTGTTGTATGATGCTCGTATTGAATCATTTATGGTCGGTTCACTCTGGTTGGCCTAAACCAAGTAGATTTTCTTTAGGACTTTTCTATGACATTTCAAGGACACGTGTCAGGCAATCGAATAGTCTGCTTTGCAATGATGGCGACTGTACATACATGCTAATACTCTATACCGCCGTTTTAATTTTGCAGATTTTCTAACGTTTGGCCTGCTATGTCTTTTCAGTCTTTCATCAAAGAGTATAAATACACGCCACATCTCTTATTTTCTTCACTTTGGATATTTGCACAGAGCTAAAAAAAGAGAGAAATTTCCAAGCGTGGTTTCAATCGTTCATGAGAGCTTAATCATTTTTTCGTTGAAAAATATTTTAGTGCCTCCTTCTTTGCTCTTCGTAGCTTAACTCGCCATTAACTTACTTTATCAGGAACGGCTTCCTTTCTTTAGATAGGATTTCTTTGTTTAAGTAATTTTTTTGCTGCTTTCTATTGTTATGTGGTGAGTGTGATGTTATACGGCCATTAAGGTGGTTAGCCTAGGTTTAATGGAAGGAAAATAGGAGGACGCGTGAGTTTTCCCCCTCACGTTCAAAGAATTTACAATTTCATTCATGGTCTTGAATCAAATAATTCTGGAATCAAAGAGAGGAGGGTTCCCCGTCCTCTTTAAGTTATTAGATAAGAGAAGGAGCCTGGTCACCCTCTTTACACTTCAAAAACACCTTTTAATTATGGTTCTTCCATTGGTTCTCGTGTCCCTTATATTTCTTCCCCCATTTTAGAAACTCTTGATACTATTCCCACCATACCTCCTTTTGGTGAAGGAAACTTCGTGAATACTGTATCTATGGATCCCATAAGTCCTAATTGTCTTTTCAAGGAGCCCTCTACTAGTAAGACATAAGATAATAAATCAAAAAGCATGAGTCCCCCCTTTTTACTGAGGGGTCTTGTGCTGAAACTTCGAAAGAAGAAGAGGACCCTGTTGGGTCTTCCAATACTTATAATCTAGCTGAAATGGATGCCCATTGGTACCAATGTACTGTAATCAAGGAAGAACTTGATACGATGAGAGAGAGATGTGCCCTCCCTATAGCCATCCAAACCATAATGCCCAGCATTTCGGAGAGATGTTACTCTGTATGATATTCATAGGAGATTTGCCTCCCCTTATGGTCTCTCTAAGTAGGGTTAAGTCTTCCTCTTCATCCCATCATCCGCTCCATTTCGAGGGGTTATGACATGAACCTAACCAAACCGCCTCCAAATGTATATGAAATCATACTAGAGGCAATGATGTTTTGGAAACTTAGGACTGGATTTGATTTGAAGTGGGATATCTTTAGGTATGTGTGCAGTTTAAAGGATAATGAAAAGTCCCCGGATATTATTATTTTTATGCTTGTAAACCCCAGTATAGGATGGCTGTTGCGATCCAGTATAGTAATCATAGCAAGAAGGGTTTATATGTGTTCATAAAAAGAGACTGAGAGTTTAGGTCCCTGTGACACACCGCCTAATTAAATACCGGGCTATCACTCCTTTATTAAATTAAAATCAAGGTGAACAGTTGGTTCATTCTTAGCATCACTATCGTAAAAATAACTTTTCCAAACTTACCACCCTATTTAATTAAGCTAAGTGTCAAAACCATATTTAAACATTACTTTCCAAATTTTATTTTGAAAATAAAGATTTAATTATCTACAATAATTTAATATTTAAAGAATCACACCACAATAATCATGGAACATATAATCCAATTAATTTAAACATTCAACAACTAAATCCCAGCATTTAAAACTTAAAGTAAAACATACATGCTGAATAAATCCCAAAGTAACGGTACTAGAAATAAATGAAATACAAATGTCCCAATAAAACAGATAAATAGTGGAAAGGACGACACATGCCTAATAAGGAGAATGATAGAAGTGGAATCAAGTAAATGAAATCGTCTAAGCAAATGGCCTTCAACTCCTACCTAAGTTGCAGCACGTTCCTTCCAAGGGATCCAAAACAAGACGCCCTGTGGCTGGGCACCTGTAATATATACATATATATACAAGAGAGAAAGAGGAATAGAAACGGGTCAGAGCCCGATAGTGTATATGATTTAAAAATTCGTTTAGCAAGTATTTAAATTGATACAGGCCAATGCAACGACATATTAGTGCGACACTCTCTTGAGAAATTCTCACCTCTCTTCTAATGTGCACTCCTATCGCACTAACCTTCCCAATGGTTTATCTCATCATATATCACACTATCTTTCCCCAAGGATTTAACTTATCTTAGGTGACTCTCAAGATTTAAGATTTTACAACATCAGGTTTAAAAGGGTAATTTCATTTAGCACAAAACGCTCATTTTAACTTTATTGATTCATAAAGTTCTTCAATATCATATTATACTTTTCAAAACAAGTATTTCCAATTTGAGTTATTATACATGTCTTACTTACCATAACACAGTAGGCAGTTTCCCAAATTTCAGAAGTTCATATATATATTAAATACTCGTACCCCACATAAAAATTATGGTGCGGGCATACTCTGCTATCCAATCCCCGTATCAATCGTACTAAGGTAATACAAGTTCGGAATCACTCTCGAACTATATAAATACATACACAAATAATATTGAGGCGAAGCATAGTTTCCAAGTCCAAGAGGTCAGTACACACCCTCACGTCTCTTAGGATCGTGACTACCGATTCGATAGCCTGTACCTAGGATTTCTATCTTCTAGGGTACGAGTCAATATCCCCCCATAAGGCACACGAGATAAGATCGTCCCAGCGCGGTAACCTCAGGGATAGCAAGTATCGCGGGCATGTTTTTCACACATAGATAGCATATGCATACACAATCATATAACTATACTAATATTACCATATCAATATTGGGTATATTCTCAAATCCCATACTTACGACATTATTTCTCATATCTCATTATTTGTTATCACATGTAACAGTTCGTTTCTAACCTTGATTCGGTATTATTCCAACTTACCACATAACTCTCATGGTTTTATCCTCCCACCTATACAAATTCAGTAGGTATTCATCTATTCTCTTTCGTAACTATTTTACGTAATCTTCTCACTTTAAATACGTAGTTTTATCGTTTCTTATATATGAAATCTCCCAAGGATACAACTCTCGTCTAACCTTAAAGGTCCCAAAACTTATTCATATACCCTACTAGTCCTCTTTATCTCTCAAAACACATTTATAAGGGTGTCCATGAATTATTCCTCATTAAAGTGAATTTCAACTAATTAAGAAGGGAAATGTGAGTCTTCCAGGAGGGGTCGATCGATCGAGGTCTGGGGATTCGATCGATCGAAGCTCTGGGCTCGATCGATCGATCAAGCAGGTATGCGAAATCTGCAGATTTGCAGTTACGGGTTTCATCTTCTAACCTCAACAAATTCCATATTTTTCATACCCAAACGACCCAGAATTCTTACTACTAATATCATATCATCATATTAAGAATTCCCTACGTAAAGCATGTGAGTTTCTATCACTAATCATGGATTAATAGCCCCAAAATCTTATATAAATAACAAGAACCCTAAAAATCTCTTAAACATGGTTCTAACAATTATTTTCCAGAAATTCCTTCTTATAAACATCGTAATTCGTGGTTTAATTCTCTACATGACAAAGGGTTTCCAGAATTTTCATTCAAACCATAACTACATGAAATTTCCTAACTCAAATCGGGTTTTTCTTCCATATAAATCATCCTAATCATTCCTAAACCAATATGAAAGATGCATTAATGAAATAAGAAAGATAAACACTTGCCTGGGATTTTCATAAATCTGGTTTGGTGTTGAATTTGGTGTGGTTGCGTTCCCCGTCTCGCGATCTACGCGTTGGCGGTGGCGGCGGTGTAAACCGATGAGTTTTGAGCCTTGGAATGCCTTGAGAGCTCTCTACCCTCCTCTCCAATGGCCGTTCTAGTGTTTTGAGTTATCTAACCCTAGGAGATAACCTAAACATCTGATATAGCCCCTTTAATTTTCGTGGGTTTAATTACCCAAAAATACAAAATGACTAAAATGCCCTCCCGGGGTACTAATTAGGCCTAAAAAACGCCCCGAGACCCAAATCAAACTCCCGGGTATACTTTTCTGACTATATCGACCTTTCTAGACGCTTCGGAGCACTCAAAACAACCATACGAACAACTTATAAAATATGCACTTTTATTTATCAATATTTAGTCCCGACGCGACACGGGCGCGTCCCGACTCAAATTTCCAAAATTGTCATTTTATTCACTCGCGACATTCAATATAACCAATATTATATATTACTTTGCTCATTAGTAACATTCGGCAAATTTTCCATAATTACTAACTCTCGTCACGTTAATAATTATAACATAATTAATTTCCGAATTTTATTAAATAATTAATTCACATTAAATTTAATAAATCCCCAAATTAATATAGCATAAAAATATGGGGTATTGCATACTTCCCCCCTAATAACGGAATTTTGTCCCGAAATTCGGAAAATAAGGCATACCTGGTAAGAACAAATCTGGATATCTCTCGCGCATATCGGCCTCGCGCTCCCAAGTGGATTCCTCCACGTTATGATGCTCCCACTGGACCCGTACAAGTGGAACTATCTTCGACCTCAATCTCCTCTCACTATAGTCTAGGATAGCCACCGGTCTCTCCTCGTAAGAGCTGTCCAGCTGCAAGTCTATCTCATCTATCGCGATGTGAGTATGGGCCATATCATCCCGAAGATACCGTCTCAACGACGAGATGTGGAATACATCGTGAATGCGATGTAAATGCTCTGGTAGTCCCAATCTGTATGCTACCGGCCCAATCCTCTCGATAATGGGAAATGGTCCCACGTACCTCGGGGCCAATTTCCCTTTCTTCCCGAACCTCATCACTCCTTTCATAGGAGATACACGCAGTAACACTTGGTCCCCCACATTAAACTCCCGAAAGAACCGTTTCGCATCGGCGTAGCTCTTCTGACTGTCCTAGGCTACTCGAATGCGACCCCTGATCATCTCAATCCTCGTGGAGGTTTCCTGAATGATCTCTGGTCCTAGCAACTTGTTATCCCCCACCTCGAGCCAAAAAGTTGGAGAACGACAATGCCGGCCATACAAAGCCTCAAATGGAGCCATACCAATCGTAAACTGATAAGAGTTATTATAAGCAAACTCTACCAGTGGAAGATGTGGCTCCCAACCTCCTCCAAAATCAAGAACACACATGCGTAGCATATTCTCTAACATATGATTAGTACGCTCTGTATGTCCATCTGTTTATGGGTGATAAGCTGAACTCAACCTCAACTCAATACCCATAGCCTCCTGAAAGCTTTCCCAGAAATGTGACACGAAAATCTTGTCTCTATCTGACACAATATTCAGGGGCACCCCATGTAATCTAACAATCTCATAAATGAACAACTGAGCATACTTACCCGTGGTATAATCTGTCCGCACCGGCAGAAAATGATCCACCTTGGTCAAACGGTCTACAATCACCCAAATAGATTCATGGCCCCGCTGTGATGTAGGCAACCCTGTAATAAAATCCATGGAAATACTCTCCCACTTCCACGCGGGTATTTCCAATGGCTGAAGCAATCCTGACGGTTTTTAATGGTCCACCTTCACCAGCTGGAAGGTAGAACACTTGGACACGAACTCAGAAATGTCCTTCTTCATCAAATCCACCAGTATTGCCTCCTCATATCCTGGTACATCTTATCTCCTCCAGGATGTACCGCAAAATCGGGACCTGTGAGATTGGGTCATCACTGCATGATGCAATTCTGCCCCTTCTGGAACCACTAACCTCCCATTAAACCTCAAACCCCCATCAGAACTAACAAAATAGGACTCAGCACCCTCGACTAAAAGTCGTACAATCTGCTCCTGGCAAAATGGGTCTGTGGTTTGGGCCTGTATTACCCTCGTAACAATCTCGGGTGTGACTATCATAACAGATATGAAGGAACGGGCTACTGCATCCTGGTGACCCAACTCCTTCCACTTCGCTTTCCAGACGTCCGCTACCCCATTTATCGGTCTACGGCTCAATGCATCAGCAACTACGCTGGCTTTCCCCTGATGATACTATATGTCGAACTGATAGTACTTCACAAACTCTAACCATCTGCGCTGACGCATATTCATCTCTCTCTGAGTGAACAGGTACTGCAGTGACTTGTGGTCTGTGAACAAACGGAACTTCTCCCCCAATAAATAGTATCTCCATATCCGCAGTGCAAAAACGACCGCTACTAACTCCAGGTCATGGGTGGGGTAATTCTTCTCATGTGGCTTAAGCTTGCGGGAGGAAAAAGCTATAGCTTTCTCTTCCTGCTGAAGTACTCCCCCAAGTCCCCGTACAGAGGCATCGGTGTAAACTACGTACTCCACACTCGGCTTCGATAAAGTAAGGACTAGTGCTGAAGTAAGATTGTCTTTCAGCTCGTCGAAATCCAATTGACAAGCATCATCCCAAACATATGGTACCCCTTTGCGAGTCAGGTTCGTCAATGGACCCGCTATTTTTTAGAATCCCCGAATGAATCTCTTGTAGTATCCGGCTAACCCCAAGAAACTACGCACTTCCGTCGGTGTCGTGGGCTGTCCCCACTCCCTCACCACTGACACTTTACTCGGGTCAACTGCTATCCCCTGTTCAGAAACAACATGCCCCAAGAACTGTACCTCTCGCAACCAAAATCCACACTTCTCGTACTTAGCATACAACTGATGCTCTCGTAAAGTCGAAAGAACCTGACTCAAGTGCTTGGCATGCTCCTCCTCGAGTGTGAATATATCAAAATGTCATCTATGAAGATGATGACAAACTGATCCAAGAACTCTCTGAATACTCAGTTCATTAAGTCCATGAATACGGCTGGAGCATTTGTGAGACCAAATGGCATCACTCTGAACTCGTAAGATCCATATCTCGTCAAGAAGGCAGTCTTTGAAACATCCTGCTCTATAATACGTAGCTAATGGTACCCTGACCTCAAATCCATCTTCGAAAAGAAAGTTGTTCCCCTTAGCTGGTTAAACAGATCATCGATTCGAGGCAACAGATGCTTATTCCGTATCGTGACCTTGTTCAACTCCCGGTAGTCCACACATAACCTCAGTGAACCATCTCTCTTCTTCACAAACAAGACTGGAGCGCCCCAAGGTGAGGTACTCCTGCGAATGAAGCCCTGACCTAACAGCTGCTCTATCTGATCTCGTAACTCTCGCAGCTCTGCCGGAGCCATACGGTATGGAGCGCGTACTATAGGTCTCGTATCTGGCAATAAATCTATGACAAAGTCTATCTCTTGACTGGGGGGTAGGCCTGGTATCTCCTGAAACACATCGAAATACTCACGAACAACTGGAATCGAGTCTAACGGAATCACAACCTCCTTAGAGGTATCCTCCTCTATATAATACAAATGAGCGATCGAGCCTCCCTCTGGGCGAGGCATCGCCACTACAAACATCTCTTGCCCCGGAATGGCAAAAATAATGCTCCCACCAAAGCAATCAATCATGAATCTATAAGCTGCAAGCCAATCCATACCGATAATAACATCATGCTCATGTATATCTAAGACTAACATGTCTGCAGATAATACCAAACTACCAATCTCTACCCCCACTCCCCGGCATATAAAGAAGATAAGCGACCCACTCCCCAGTGGTGAGTCTACACACGTCACTGTGCTCTCTGCTGTGGCTAATAACCCTAAGGCCTTCGCAAAATGGTTAGCTATAGAATAGTGCGTCACCCCAGTATCAAATAAAATTCAACCCATAGCACCAGGTATAAGGAACGTACCTCTTATCTCGGTTGGTGCCTGAGATGCTGCTATCTGATGGACGTTACAGACACGTCCATATTGTAACTGCCTCTGCTGAACTGAGGCGGTTGGAATGGCTGGTGGAGGTGGCTTCTGTGGTTTGTTACTGGCAATTTGCTGCCGTGGTGACCCATTCCTCTCTGGGCAATCCTGACGCCTATGGCCATTTCTGCCACATTGGAAGCACCTCCCTCGAAACTGCCTCAATTCACTAATTTGTTGACTACTCTCGCTTTTTCCCTGGTCTTGCTGGCCTTGATGAGAAATTCACGGAAAAACTATGTCAGGGTGAGGACAATCCCTCCACTTGTGACCCGGCTGTACACATTTATAGCAGAGTCCCGAAATTCCTCGATGGTCGAGTTGTAGTTTCTCCCCAGTCTGATTCGAATAAGATTGACGTTTGTGACCGTCCATTTCACAACTAAAACACCTATTCGTGACTTCATTCTGACCCTGACTTTGTTGGCCCCGACACTTTTGGCCCTTTACAAATATTTTGTTACCTCTGGAACTGTCTCGGTCTTGAGTGGCTTGTTGTCGCAATTTCGGTGCCTTCGCACATTTGTCAACTTTAGTCACATGAATTTGACCAGCCTCTCTAGGTCTTTTACCTCCTCTAAGCTGCATGTTGCGATTGTGGTACTGTAAGACTGCAGAGGTAACTGCTTATGCCACAATGCCCGCAAATTCGGCGATTGGTACCCCTTTTGGAGACACCTGAGGTGTGAGTTGTCCTTGATCATTGACTTCCCCAATGGCGTTAGCTTTTTCGTCCTGACGGTCCATCTGAAAATTAAAATTTAATCTGAATAAGTTCAATATTCACATCGACAAATCGCAGAAGCACGAATTTCCAACGCAAAAAGATGAATACAACATTCCTAATATTAGGTCTCTAATTGAAAGACGCTAAGCTGGAAACGAGATAAGCCGTACAGATCCTAAGGACACTAAAACCTGATGCTCTGATACCACCTGTGACACCCCGCCTAATTAAATACCGGGCGATCACTCCTTTATTAAATTAAAATCAAGGTGAACAGTTGGTTCATTCTTAGCATCACTGTCGTAAAAATAACTTTTCCAAATTTACCACCCTATTTAATTAAGCTAAGTGTCAAAACCATTTTTAAACATTACTTTCCAAATTTTATTTTGAAAATAAAGATTTAATTATCTATAACAATTTAATATTTAAAGAATCACACCACAATAATCATGGAACATATAATCCAATTAATTTAAACATTCAACAACTAAATCCCAGCATTTAAAACTTAAAGTAAAACATACATGCTGAATAAATCCCAAAGTAACAGTACTAGAAATAACTGAAATACAAATGTCCCAATAAAACAGATAAATAGTGGAAAGGGCGACACATGCCCAATAAGGAGAACGATAGAAGTGGAATCAAGTAAATGAAATCGTCTAAGCAAAAGGCCTGCAACTCCCACCTAAGCTGCAGCACGTTCCTTCCAAGGGATCCTAAACAAGACGCCCCTGTGGCTGGGCACCTGTAATATATACATATATATACAAGAGATAAAGAGGAATAGAAACGGGTCAGAGCCCGATAGTGTATATGATTTAAAAATTCGTTAAACAAGTATTTAAATTGATACAGGCCAATGCAACGACATATTAGTGCGACACTCTCATGAGAAATTCTCACCTCTCTTCTAATGTGCACTCCTATCGCACTAACCTTCCTAATGGTTTATCTCATCATATATCACACTATCTTTCCCCATGGATTTAACTTATCTAGGTGACTCTCAAGATTTAAGATTTTACAACATCATGGTTTAAAAGGGTAATTTCATTTAGCACAAAACGCTCATTTTAACTTTATTGATTCATAAAGTTCTTCAATATCATATTATACTTTTCAAAACAAGTATTTCCAATTTGAGTCATTATACATGTCTTACTTACCATAACACGGTAGGCAGTTTCCCAAATTTCAGAAGTTCATACATATATTAAATACTCGTATAATATATATATTCTAACAGCACCCCACATAAAAATTATGGTGCGAGCATACTCTGCTATCCAATTCCCGTATCAATCGTACTAAGGGAATACAAGTTCGGAATCACTCTCGAACTATATAAATACATACACAAACAATATTGAGGCGAAGCATAGTTTCCAAGTCCAAGAGGTCAGTACACACCCTCACGTCTCTTAGGACCGTGACTACCGATTCGATAGCCTGTACCTAGGATTTCTATCTTCTAGGGTAGGAGTCAATATCCCCCATAAGGCACACGAGATAAGATCATCCCAGCGAGGTAACCTCAGGGATAGCAAGTATCGCGGGCATGTTTTTCACACATAGATAGCATATGCATACACAATCATATAACTATACTAATATTACCATATCAATATTGGGTATATTCTCAAATCCCATACTTACGACATTATTTCTCATATCTCATTATTTGTTATCACATGTAACAGTTCATTTCTAACCTCGATTCGGTATTATTCCAACTTACCACATAACTCTCATGGTTTTATCCTCCCACCTATAAAAATTCAGTAGGTATTCATCTATTCTCTTTCGTAACTATTTTACGTAATCTTCTCACTTTAAGTATGTAGTTTTATCGTTTCTTATATATGAAATCTCCCAAGGATACAACTCTCGTCTAACCTTAAAGGTCCCAAAACTTATTCATATACCCTACTGGTCCTCTTTATCTCTCAAAACACATTTATAAGGGTGTCCATGAATTATTCCTCATTAAAGTGAATTTCAACTAATTAAGAAGGGAAAAAATGAGTCTGCCAGGAGGGGTCGATCGATCAAGGTCTGGGGCTTCGATCGATCGAAGCTCTGGGCTCGATCGATCGATCAAGCAGGTATGCGAAATCTGCAGTTTTGCAGTTACGGGTTTCATCTTCTAACCTCAACAAATTCCATATTTTTCATACCCAAATGACCCAGAATTCTTACTACTAATATCATATCATCATATTAAGAATTCCCTACGTAAAGCATGTGGGTTTCTATCACTAATCATGGATTAACAGCCCCAAAATCTTATATAAATAACAAGAACCCTATAAATCTCTTAAACATGGTTCTAACAATTATTTTCTAGAAATTCCTTCTTATAAACATCGTAATTCGTGGTTTAATTCTCTACATGACAAAGGGTTTCCACAATTTTCATTCAAACCATAACTACATGAAATTTCCTAACTCAAATCGGGTTTTTCTTCCATATAAATCATCCTAATAATTCCTAAACCAATATGAAAGATGCATCAACGAAATAAAAAAGATAAACACTTGCCTGGGATTTTCAGAAATCTGGTTTGGTGTGGTTGCGTTCCCCGTCTCGCTATCTACGCGATGACGGTGGCGGCGGTGCAAACGGGTGAGTTTTGAGCCTTGGAATGCCTTGAGAGCTCTCTCCTCTCCTCTCCAATGGCCGTTCTAGTGTTTTGAGTTATCTAACCCTAGGAGATAACCTAAACATCTGATATAGCCCCTTTAATTTTCGTGGGTTTAATTACCCAAAAATACAAAATGACTAAAATGCCCTCCCGGGGTACTAATTAGGCATAAAAAAAAACCCGAGACCCAAATCAAACCCCCGGGTATACTTTTTCTGACTATATCGACACTTCCGGATGCATTGGCGCACTCAAAACGACTATATGAACAACTTATAAAATATTCACTTTTATTTATCAATATTTAGTCCCGACGCGACACAGGCGCGTCCCGACTCAAATTTCCAAAATTTTCATTTTATTCACTCGTGACATTCAATATAACCAATATTATATATTACTTTGCTCATTAGTAACATTCGAAAAATTTCCCATAATTACTAACTCTCGTCACATTAATAATTATAACATAATTAATTTCCAGATTTTATTAAATAATTAATTCACATTAAATTTAATAAATCCCCAAATTAATATAGCATAAAAATATGGGGTATTACAGTCCCATGAGTGGGAGAGGTCGTGTAAAGTCCCCATGGAATGGAATGGGCCCAATGACATAGGTAAATCCTTTCTGATCATTTTATCTCTCGTTTCCTCATTTTGGCTGTCTTGTTATGTTGACATTATTATTTTATTCTCATGTATTTCAGTGAAGCGAGCCCCCGGGCTACCCAAGTCTCTAATTAACCTCGTCGTTTTCTACTATGAAAAGAAGCCTCCTAAATTCGAGGATTTATTTACTGTGGAAAAGTTCATTGCTGCTGGGTACCACACTCCACCTGGTGGTAGGGTGCTATTGGAGTTTGAGGCACCTCAAGAAGGTTGGGTGGAAAAGAAAACCCATTTTAATACATGTGATTAGTCTGTAGGGAGGGAAGGTAATTTCTAAGTAGGTAAATTATGTTGGTGATTCACTTACTATTTTATTTGACTTGAAATTGACATACTGATTTATGCGTTTGTTATTTTATCAGGGATAGAAGAGAATACCTTCGAAGAAACCTTAGGTATGTATCCTCATTTTATCAATCGCAAGGTGTATGGTGAATCTCACTAAAAGAGAGCTAGTCTTAGTCAAAAGTAGACATGAGTTGAGCGAGATACTGCTTCTAGGGTTGCCGACCAGGCTATTCATCAATAGGAGGCTGCAGCTACCACTAAGGCTAAGGGGAAAGTGCCCATGGATACTTTAATTGATTATAAGAGGTCTGGGGAGGATGAGGAATACAGGAAACCTTCGCACAAACTCTTGAGAGGATTTGGTCACACTTTCAAGCCCAGATTCAATTCAGGTCTCGGTCATACCTCTCGTAATGGGAAGGTTCTTGAGTTCGACTTCAACCCTAAGGGACTGGAATTTCTTCTCATAATCTTCATGCAAATGCACCTTAGCTTTATTATGGTCCTCTTGCAGCTCCTGAATCATTTCATAGTAGGCAATGTGGTTGTCTACTGCCCGATCAAAAAGACACTTCAGATGAACATAGGCCTTTTTGTCTTCCTCGGATACCCCTTCCCCGAGCAACTTCAGTAGGTCATCCTCATTCAAAAATAAGTGACCAACCTTGAAAAGATCATTACACCTCTAGAGTATCTTGGAGTCAGTAGATGATAAGTATTCCAATTAATCCATAAACTATTAAGGAGAAGAAAGTCATCAATCAATAAGGTGTAGAGTATTGAAAAACACAAGCAGAGGAATAAAAATATTTCTCTTTTCATTAATAAAAAGGGATGTACAAATACATCTTCAAAAAATAAAAAAGTACAACTATTGAAAAATGGAAAATAAAAGATGCTTGGTTTTACACCTTCTTCTTAACTCCCTCGGTATTAGCTAAAGAAGAAGCGGGAACTGAAGGAAGAGGAGGATTAACTTTGGAAGGCGCAGTAGAATCAACATCTTGGTGTTGATCGAAAGACTCCACTGTTATTAAAGATTCACTGGAACCCCCATCATCAACTTCCTCATCCAAGTTTGGAGGAGACCTAGGATCATGTCGCGAGAATATCTCAAAATCCTTTAGAGTGTCGACCTCGACCAGAGCAGCAGACTAGCCATCCTTGAAGCATTTCTTCTTCGCAAACTCAATTTATGAAGAATCTACTCCAAAGGACTTATCCCAGCCTCTGTTGAAGACAACCTCTTTGGCTTTAGCCCTCTTCACCTTCTCAGCACCCAGTCCTTCTGTAGCTGGGAAGACTTGACTTTCTCACTATCTAATACTAAGAACGCTCTAGATCTTCCCGATTATTGGTGCCACGTGAAAGATTTTAATTTTTTGTGTTGTTCTGATCCAGACTCCCTATGGACTTTGGCTCAGTATCGACTGTCATTAGTATGTATCTCTTATCCAACTCGCGTTGTAATTTTTAAGTGCCTGATAATCGTATCTTGACCATGTTTTATTATTTGTCATCTAGGCATCCATGGCTTCTATTATCTTGCGAGAGAAATCCTTGGTAAACAACGTAGCCTATAATGAGATTACTAAGGAAAATAAGACATTAGAGGTTGGGTATGACAAGGTTTCTGATGAGTTAAAAGAGAGAGATGAGAAACTGATGGCTAGGATGGAAGAGCTGAGCAAGGTAAAGGGCGAGAATTTTACTCTCAAGGAGAAGTCTGACACCGATAATGCTAAAATTCAGAGCTTAAAGGATGCTCTTGATGCTAAAAGAGAGAAGTTTGAAAAGGAGAAGTCTGCTCTTGCTTTAGAGCTGCAAGCTACTCGAGATTCCCTAGCCTCTGCGGTACTACTTTTGTTGAAGCTTTTAAGTCTTCTATCGATTTTAACATCGAATGCTTGGGCTACTTTTTGGATGGATATGAAGAACTGAAGAAGAGAGTGGCAACTCATTATCTCGATATTGCTGAGACTGTGAACAGGTGGCAAGGAGATGATGATGAGGACACAAACTTAACTGGGAAAGAAGGTGATTACCCACCAACTGATGCCCAAGCTTGATAAACTTTTGTGGATTTTTTGTGTTTTCCTTGTCTTTGTTAAGAATAATTCTGTAATTTTGGACACCCCATCTATAACATCAATCTGACTGCATTTCTGCTTCTTTAAATATGGCTTTGTTAAGTTTCTTGTCTACATCTTTTTGATTTGTTGGAAGTAATATATGTATCCTCTATTCATAACTCTTGATGTCGCACAGAGTGTTTAGGTTGCACCCTTATAGTAATAAATTGATATAAGTATAATTGTCCGTGACCTATGAGGTTGTACAATGGATGTAGTGACCCCCTTGTTCGCGACTTGTAAGGTCGTATAAGGGTTTGGTGAACCTGTGAAAATAAGTTTATACAAGTCTGACTGTTCGTGACCTATGAGGTCGTAAATCTTTTTTAGCCGACAATATTGTTCGCGACCTGTGAGGTCGTATGATGGATGTAGTTGACCACCTCGTTCGTGACCTGTGAGGTCGTACAAGGGTTTGGCGAACTTATGAAAACAAATCTATACAAGTCTGACAGTTCGTGACCTCTAAGGTCATACAGTCTGATCATCTGTTTTTATTCTCACGCTGTCAGTTTTAGCTGCGCAATTTAGATATATTCATTATTTTTCGTGTTAGGAAGGAATTAATGAAACGATAGATAAGAACATCATTTTATTGATTGCAATAGCGTGAGCTATATAAATGAAATGACTAAAAAACTATTGATAATATTTCCTAAGATGTTCCTAATTCTAGGGGTTCTTGAACTGTTCACCCTCCAAAGTTTCAATGGGGTAAGTTCCCGGCCTCATGACTCTATTTACCCGATATGGCCCATGTCAGTAGGGCTCGAGCTTATAGCTTTTCTGTATTACTTTCTTGAGGATGTAGTCCCCTTCCTTCAAGATGCTCGTCTTCATTCGACGATTATAGTAGCGTACAACCCTTTATTAGAAGGCAGCCACGCACAATGCTGCACTTTCTCTTACCTCTTCCATTAGATCAAAGTATAGTATTTTGGCAAATCACTTCTTGGGGAATCGAAATTGAGGATTCTGTAGCTAGGGAGCCCTATGTTTATGGGGACGACTGCTTCTGTGCCAAAGGTGAGCATATTTAGTGTTTCTCCTGTGGCTGCTCGTGAAGTGGTCCTCAATGCCTAGAGCGCACTGTGGAGTTCGTTGATCCAATTCCCCTTTATGTCATCAAGTCATTTCTTGATCCCATCTAAGATCATCCTATTGCTGACCTCAATTTGTCCATTACATTGTGGGTTCCATGGTGCGGAGTGTAACTTTCAATTCTTGGTTCTGGTGCAGTCGTCTTCAAAGTCTTGGTTGTCAAACTATGTGTCATGATCAGTGATAAATGCGAAGGGCATGCCATAGAAGCATATGATCATTTTGAAAATGAATTAGAATACCCTTTCGTAAGGCATCTCCTCCAAGGGTTTGACTTCCACCAATTTTGTAAAGTAGTCCACTGCCACTACGAGGTACTTATACCATCCTTTCGTCCTCGGCAATCGACCGACCAGATCTATTCCCCATATAACGAATGGCCAGGGTGATACAATTGGAGTCAATGGGGCTCCATGGGAATGGTGGATCTTTTCAAACCTCTAACACTATTCAAATTTCCTTGCATAATCTATGCAATTAGCCTTCATGATCGACAAGTAATACCCTTGGGTTTCAATTCATTTTACCAATGATCTTCTGGATGAATGGGCTCCGTAATATCCCTCGTGCACCTCCTTAATGATCTTGCTAACTTCTATCGGGTGAACATAATTTTGCAGCGAGATGGTGTATCCTCGCCTGTATAGTACTCTCGCTTCAATGACATACTGGGTTGCCTTTTAGCGCAGCTTTCTAGCATCATTTGAATTTGTAGGGATCTTTCCATCCTCGATATATGCTCGGATGGGGTCCATCTAGGAGTGTCCCAGATTTACCTCTAATACTTTGTGTGGATCTTCCTCAATGCTCCTCTACACAATTACTTCAATTGGTATGGTTCATCTTAAAGATGTTCTCGTCACCGAGGCAAGTCTGGCCAGGGCGTCTGCTCGAACGTTCTCTAATATGGTGATTCATATTACTTTCACCTCCATGAATCCTTCTAAACTCTATTGAATGATGGCTAAGTATTTTGGCATAGATTCCTCCTTATCTTTGTAAACTCCCAATATTTGATTAACAATTAGCTGGGAGTCGGTATGAGGTAAAATATGGTCGGCTCCGATGGATAAAACTAGACACATCCCAGCACTTAGGGCCTCATACTCTACTTCATTACTGGAAGCTTCAAACTGAAACGCAATGCATATTTTACATATATCTCACCAGGCGTCGCAATGATAATGCCTCCGCCACTTCTCGTCGAATAGGATGATCCGTCAACATATAGCTTCCATATGGCGTTATCTTTCTCATAATCCACCTATTTGACTTTTTTGAACCTAAAACATTTGCAGTGATACTTATCAAGTTATCCCTTGGCTTTGTTTAATGAGCTCTATCCCAGGGGAGTCTTCTCGGTGCTGACAGGATTTATTCTATCCTCTGGGTGTAGTTTTTCATTGCGAGGAATCGAACTCTCTCCCAGGGGAGTTTGCTCAGAAGGTTTTTCATCATAAGTGAATTCTATAATAAAGTTCTCTATTGCATATCCTTTTATAGCGTTCCTTGGTTCATACTGTATATCATATGCGCCCAGCTCGACAGCCCAAGCCATGAGTTGACCAAATTTTTCTGGTTTATGTAGAGTTTATCGGAGAGGCAAATCCGTATAGATGACGATAGTTTGGGCTTAGAAGTATGGTTTCATCCTTTGTGAAGCTTATCGTAGTACCAATACTAATTTTTCCATTCGGGGATATTGAACCTCAACTCATTAGTACTCTCTGCTAGTATAATAGACCGGTTTCTACCCGTTCCTCCTGCCTCACCAGCGCCGAACTAATGACTAATTCGGATACTGCAAGATATAAGTACATCTTGCCGCTAACAACTAGACGTGATAAGAAAGGTGGGGAGCCCATGTAATGCTTCAGTTCTATGAATGCATTTTCACATTCCACATTCCATTCGAATGAATTTTGTAACACCTTGAAGAAAGGCAAGCACTTATCAGTGGCTCTGGAAACGAGCCTATTCAGTGCAACTAGTCCCCCTATTAGCACCGACATGTTTTTTTTCGTCGTGGGAGACTTTATGTTGAGCAGATCTTGGATCTTATTGGGATTATCTTCGATACCCCGTTAGTTTACAATAAATCCCAGAAACATGACTTCCTTTACCCCGAACACACACTTGGCGAGATTCAACTTCATCTAGTGCTTCTCCAACTTATCGAAGGTTTGGCCGAGATCTTTAATGTGGTCGACGACCATCTTGCTCTTGGGGAGCATATCTTCTATATAAACCTCCATGTTAACCCCGATTTGGTCCTCGAAAACTTTGTTCACCAGCCTCTGGTAGGTAGCTCCTACATTTTTAAGACCAAACGGTATAACATTATAACATTAGGTACTCGGTGAGTTATATAGGACATTTTTTCTCTGCTAGAAGGCTTCATCCTGATTTGGGTGTAATCGATTTCGAACCTAAAAAGTTTGCGATGAGACTCGTCACGCTGTCCCGTGGATTCGTTTAAGGTGCTCTCTCCCTAGGGAGTCTGCTCGGTGCTGCCAGGGTTTATTGTATCCTCTGGGTGTAGTTGTTCATTACGAGGAATCGAACTCTCTCCCAGGTGAGTCTGTGTAACACCCCGCGCGCCCGAAGAAGATAACGCGGCGTGCTACTACAATAAAAACTAAACTAAAACCATCAATAATGAGTATAGAGCATCTACATTCCATGATTTAAATATAATAAATTCATAATTATTCTATTTCCACAATAATTACAATAATGCTTCTCTCAAAATACTCATTTCTCCAACTAATTACACCACCAATAATTACATCAAAAATATATCTTCCAATCCAAGATCTAAAATAATTCTTCAAATAGTCCATAGCATCCTAATCCACGTTAACCTGCCAACTAAAAGAAAATACGGGGAAGTACACAATATGACAGGAATAAATGCTCAAAGATAATTAGCACGATGAATAAATCGCAAAAATGTGAATCGTATAAACAAATCAAATGCAACACTCAAGCATTATATCAATAGTAATTTCTCAACAACTCATCAATGGATCACTAGGCCTCACCTCACCTCCCTTAGGCATCTCAAAGCCATATAACGATTTTTTGGACTATTGGTGGGTGCTCATTCTCCGTGCCATATTAAAATCCCGTGACACTATACTCAAATCAATAATATAATATATCATAATGAATCAATATATAGATTTCAACAATTTTTCAGATTTCAAATGAATATCACAATTCAACACGAGTGCAATCGACATAAAAAAGCAAACGGAATACTCTCGAGAGAATATAAGAGCATATTGTGTAAATCTCGTACCTCAAAATCATCACATGAATCGTCACATAAATCCAGCCTCTAAATATGATCGCACCATCACGTTCCTCTCGCAAAAAATAATCCAATCACATTCTACTCCCAATACGAGATAACCCCAAATAAACCTCCAAATCTAAGGTTAAACATAGAATAAAATAGGGACTGGGGTTTTCACCTAAAGGGAGAGGAAAAATAAAGGGCTATTGTATAATGGAGATGGTAAAAGTTGGCTTACAACACTCACCCACAATATCTATTTATAAGGGAAAAGGAATGAATTTGAAAGGAATCAAACTCTTCAAAAAAAGGCTGCCAACTCAAAATTTGGACATAGGCGATCGATCGACTCCCACGGTCAATCGATCGACCCTACAGATATGGTGAAAGTTCCCCCACAAAATGCCTATATGGCAAAAATAATTAAAAACCTTGTTAAAACTTCATTTTAAATCTGATTTCAATTCCTCTTGAAGTTTTATTCTTCTAAAATCATAACCAAGATATTTAACCAAAAATAATTATTAAATCCAAAAATTTATTTTTCTCAAAAATTCCAATTAATTTAAAAATATCCATTTAAAAAATCCAGGTTGATACAGTCTGCTCGGATGGTTTTTCACCATAAGTGAATTCTTTAATAAAGTTTGCTAATGTCTGTCCTTTAATAGCGGTCCATGGTTTATATTGTATATCATACGTGCCTAGCTTGATAGCCCAAGCTATGAGTTGACCAGATTTTTCTAGTTTATATAGGATTTGTCGGAGAGGTAGATCCGTATAGATCACGATAGTGTGGGCTTAGAAGTACAGTTTCATACTTCATGAAGCTTCTCGTAGTGCCAATACTAATTTTTACATTCAAGGATATCGAACCTCATCCCATTAGTATGCTTTTCTAGTATAATAAACCGGTTTCTACCCCTTCCTCTTGCCTTACCAGTGCCGAACTAACGACTGATTCGGATACTACAAGATATAAGTACATATTTTCATTAACAACTAGTCGTGATAAGAAATTTGGGGAGCCCATGTAATGCTTCATTTCTGTGAACGCATTTTCTCATTCCACATTCCATTCGAACGACTTTTTAAAACCTTGAAAAAAGGCAAGCACTTATTAGTGGCTCTGGAAACGAACCTATTCAGCGCAACTACTCACCCAATTAGCCTCAGTATGTTTTTTTTCATCGTGGGAGACTTCATGTTGAGAAGATCTTGGATATTATCGGGATTATCTTTGATACACAGTTAGTTTACGATAAAGCCCTGGAACATGCCTTCCTTTACCCCGAACACACACTTGGCGAGATTCTACTTCATCTAGTTCTTCTCCAACTTATCGAAGGTTTGGACGAGATATTTGATGTGGTCGATAGACACCTTGATCTTGGTGAGCATGTCTTCCATATAAACCTCTATGTTAATCCGAATTTGGTCCTCAAAAACTTTGTTCACCAGCCTCCGATAGGTGGCTCCTATATTTTTAAGACAAAATGGCATAACATTATAACATTAGGTACTCGATGAGTTATGAAGGACATTTTGTCTCTGTCAGAGGGATTCGTCCTAATCTGGGTGTAACTGAAGTTTGTATCCATGAAACTGAGGAGCTCATGACCCGCCCTGGTGTCGACCAACTGGTCAATCCGTGGTAGCGGGAAATAATATTTTGGGCAAGCTTTGTTCAGGTCGGTAAAGTTGACGCACATCCTCCATTTTTCATTTTTCTTATGTACCATAACCACGTTAACCAACCACTCTAAGTACATGACTTCGTCAATAAAGTTAGCTTTCTGTAGTTTGATAACTTCTTACTAGATAGCGAGGTTCTTATCAACATCAAAAACCCTCCATTTTTGCTTGATTGGCTTCGCCTCCTGTATTACGTTCAACTCGTGGCACATGAATTTTGGATCTATTCCTGGTATGTTCTCGTGGCTCCATGCAAACACATTTTTGTGCTGTTATATGAAGCCTATAAGTTCTTTCCTTAAAATCGGATTTAATGATGACCCAATTTGAACAGTTTGTTCTGGATGACTATCGTCAAGCGGGGCCATCTTGATCTCTTCTGTAGGCTTCCTATTGACAAGTTTTGCTTCATCTCAGGGATTGATTGTTTCAATATAATAGGTGGTTGTCAACTTCTTCTGTTCTTCCTGGTCTGCTGAAATGAAATAGCATTCGTGCACCACATTTTGATTGCCGTTGACAATGCCCACTCTGAAGTGATTTGGATACTTCAGGCACTAGTGTACATAGACGGGACGACTTCGAACTTTTTCAGGCCGATCCTCCTAAAGATCACATTATAGGCTAAAAGAACATTCTTATCAAGGACAAAGAACCTTATTTTATCCATTTGGTTGATCGGTTAGGTGTCGACCAACTTCTAGCTCCACCATCCCTAGGGGGTACACCCTTTCTCCCGAAAATCGGATCAGAGGCTGATGATAAGGTGTGAGTTGTATGTCCTCAAGCTTCAACTTTTTGTAATAGTTATAGAACATCACATCTGCTGAGATTTGTTGTCCACTAGGATCCTGTACACTCGCCTTCTTGGATGACCATTGTGATGACTAGGGGATCGTCATGGGGATACAATACCCCAGATAGGTCGCCCTATAAGAAGTCGATGATTCACTTGTCCTTGTTTACCTTATGGGGTCACATTTTCAAACTGACTATTAGGTTTACCCGTGTTGTCTCGCAAGACTGGGCCTTATTTAGATACTCTTTCCTTTCTGCGGGGTCTTTTACCCCACTGGATCCACCTCCGGTGATGAAATGGAAGTAAATGGATATCATGATGACGTCGTGTATAGGTTCTTTAGGTATTTTAGTAAGATCGGGATCATCATCCGAGTCATCATCCCTCACCATTTTCTTATCGGTTATCCTCCGATAAGGCGATTCTGACCATCTCCTAACTTGTCTTTCTTTAGGATTTGATCGGCTGCTTCCATCCATGTACTTGGACATCTTTCCCCACCTAATCACAGTGGTCTATATTGTGACCATGGTCCTTATGGAATTCGTAAAACTTGCTTTTGTCCCTCTTATTTACTGGAATTTTCAACTTTCCTCGCTATCGGAGGTCTTTTCTTTCTCGAATTTCCTGCAAGATGTTGTGTATGCCAATTATGAGGGGCGTTTACTCAACGTACTTTCTTGGATTGTTGGATTTTTTATCCTTTTTCTCTGGCTTGTTATTGTTCCTGTTGGACGATGGCTTTGAGCTGTCACATTATTTGGTCGCCATTGCCTCTTTTACGTTCATGATTTTTAATGCTTTGGACAGCAATTCAATCATGGTTTTGACCCTCTCCTTGGCTAATTCCCATAACAACTTTCTTGGTCACAATCCACTCATCAGAGTCGTGATAGCGGTTGGCTCATTGTAATCTAGTACCTACAGCTTTTCCATGGTTGGTTATCGCCCTAGGTACCGCCATCAATCAACTTTTCTGCTTGTCCTTAGCTTTGGACCGATCTCTCTTCCTTAAAAATCTGCTCGGCTTTGGTCGATGCTTAAGTAAAGCGACGGGAGCCTCTTGTAGTGGACATTCTAGATGCACTTCTCTAAGAATAATCATGTGATCCCACTTATGCTTACCAGTGGTTATAACATAGGCCTAGTCGATCAAATGCTGAGCCCCTGCTCAATTTTTCAATCACGTTGGGACACTCCTTTGAATATGATTGGTCATCAAAGTAAGGGTGACTGAATGGAGGAGGTTGCTCCAGGGTGGTATGTTCGATCCCGCTGCGACCCAGTATGTCGAGAGGAACTAGTGTTTCCACGGGATCCCAGGTTCAGCCTCCTTGGATTCTCCATCACCTGCCTATGGTATTCTTGTTGTTGTTGTTTATATGGCACTGGAGGAAGTCGCCTTTCACCTCTTTTTAACATCTCAAGTCCGAGAGTCACGATAGTCGAATTTGGTCAAACTAGAATCATCTGGAGGGTGTGTGTCAACTACTTGAAACTTTCTTACACCGCTTCCTTCCCTTTACTGAAGCTCATTAATATATTGTGTAGGTCTATCGGGGTAGGTGGTGTCTGAACATCTTCCACAACACTACTCTTGAGGTTATTTGTCATTCTAGGTTCTCTGTGCTAAGTATTTGAATAATTGGTTTTGTGTAGGAACTGCAATGGCTTATTACGAGGTTCCCACAGATGACGCCAATTTGTTAACATCCAAAAGTGGAAGCAACAAATAATAAAGGAGACAATCTGAGAAAAATATTAATTATAATGAATGGGTATGAGAGACAGAGAGAACATAATGATCTTTATGTGGTTCGGCCCTTTGAGGAAACCTACATCCACGGTGTTGTTGATTTTCTATTGCACTTAATGACACAGTTACAATTAGGGTACCTGATCCAACTCGTAGTTTAAGAAGGTATCAGCGGAGTCCCTTTCTTTTGTGGTCTAATGCCCTATTTATATGTTATTTGCAGATATTTACAAGAGAACAAGTGGATTGCCCTTATAATTCAGGCAGTTACACCTGGAGAAATAAGTTTATCATTATAAATGTGGGCGCCTTGAATTACAGGATGGCCTTGCTGATAGTGTGCCCAGATAACTATGGTGTAATAGATATATTATTATAGTCCCATGTGGTGAATAAGGTATGTCTTGCGTGTAGGAATTCATAAGATTGTAGATGTGTCCAATCTTATTAAAACAGGTCGGCCGAGTAGATTGACACTGAGACGACCTCCCTTTAGAGTAAAGCTGAGCACATTTGTTAATTCCTGTGACCATTTAGAACTCATTTTACTTTAGGATTACATGGGTATAACATTAACTATTAAACTTTAGGTAGAAAATGGGGGAAACCCCTAGAAAGTTGGTCCAAAGATTTAACCTTGGGATTTAAAAGTAGAGGACCTAAATGACACACATATGTTGTTTCTTTCATCATTGGGATATCATTACAATATTTGTTAAGGTCTCTTAGTAAGACACCCCATCGATATTTATGGTCAAGATCCTAAAAAGAGCAAATAAATACATGAATGTTGATCATGTTATCAATTCCAATAGATGTGACCTTAGTCTCCCTTCCCAACCTCAATAAGGTAATGGAAATGGCGTATTTTCCATATTAGGGAAAAATTCTTTAGAACTAGTGTACATGGAGAAGAAAAATGGGAAGAAAGAAGGTCCACCAAATGTTGAGTATTTCACTCTACTCACAACCAATAATAAATAAATTTTCTTAATTGTAGAGTTACAGACGATTGTCCCTACACCAAATTCAATGCAATATCCATAGGATAAAAGATACAAACATATTATCGTCTCAAAAAGGACCATGATCACTACACCAATGAATTATTTTGCCTTAAGGAGGACATAAAAGGGTTCATTAGATGAGGCTACCTCAAATAATATTTGGCAAAGGTAGATGAAACTCTTGAAAATACAAAAGGTAAGGAGAAAATTTGCTTAGTGGATGTCAACGCCATATCTGGGGGCTTCGCAAGTAGATGAACATCCTTGACTTGCAAACATTATTTAAGACGTATAGAGTGCTTGGGATGTGAGATCAATGTTGTTCACTTTATCCATAACCCAAACTAAGAGGTCCCAATGATGATTTTCCTAAAGTGAGAACTAACACAAGAAACTTTGTCCCATGATGAAACCCTGATGGTGACACTTGTGAAGGGTAACACCAAGATAAGAAGGGTCATCTTAGACAAAGGCAGCTCAACATATATCCTCTTTATTTAGGGGTGGCAATTTTTGACATGATAACCCATTTACGGTAATATCCCGAAATGACCCAAATATGACACGATTAACTTGTATAGATTTGAGAGTACCCAAAACTTATAATCAAATTAAAATCAACGCGACCTGAAGATGACACGACTAACCCGAATTTCCACCCCTATCTTTATCCATGACTTGAGTTCATGCGCCTCACCTTAAAGGACATTCTTTTAGTCCTAGCTTCATTAGTGGGTTTCAATGGGAAATTAATCTACTCATATATTACATCATTATGCCTCTCGCAACGGGCTTAAAGTAATGCATCACTACCATATGAAATAATTTTCTTTTTATGTATCATCCTTTAAAATAAAATGTGATCCTTATCATACATTCTATCAATGAGCTAGATGAATCCATCTCAACTAGAAGGATGGTAATAAGGTTTCCAACCCCTTTCAACAAAAAGAGAATTCAATGGAGACCAAAAAAAGTCTTTCCAATGATACAATCTATCCATGTCAAACATAAAAATATCTTTAGAAGAACCATATACCTCAGCTAAGGTCACTGAGACCTCAACTAAGTCCACTAGATAGTAATAAGAAATTATGGATCCAAAGTAAAGTCTAGACATAAAGTGAAATGTGGACACCTTAGATGTATATGATGAAAAAAAGAAAAAGATAGGATCTTGTTGAGTACCTCATCAACATTAACATTAATGATTCAACCCTAAAATGGTGGTTTGGATTAGGGATTAGTAGCACTGAAATTGATTAAAACCTTGGCCTCAAAAACTATGCATCCTAGGGATAGGATGGAACATATTTTGGGTAAAATGCAAAGATAAAAGTGTGTATAGTGGTTCCATACCTCTCTTGAGGTACCTTCGTCCTCTTTTCATAATGTAATCATGAATAATATAATGTATTTGTCATTTAGGATTGTCTAAGGTCGAGAGGAAGAGGCTAAGGTCTTCTAATGACCAGAGATCCCTTCGAAAGTAGTTAAATGACTTTTTTAAAATATTTCTTACATGCTTAGGGCCCATAAAACTGAAATACGGCTAAATCACTTAAGTATGGTGCTTAGAATACAAAAATAAGAGCAGAATATGGTCATCGTTCTTTAATAAATGTTAAAGTAATAAATTTATACTCATAGCACATTAGGATCATTTTGATTCTATATCCATGCATCCTTCCCTAAGAATCCCTTACATAGACAAGTGATGTGGACTGGTGAGAAGTGATGTTTGAGGCATGTACGATCATGGTTGCGATTTTTTTCTAAAGTAGGAGGGTGGAGTGTTAGAGGAAGGAGTTGAAGGATAGTAATGGTGTTTGTTGGGAGAATTAAATGCCATTTTATTCTCTTGGATAAACTGCAATGAATGAGTTGGGGTTAACAGAACAGTGAGTGTACTTTCTACCAACCTGTCAGGTTAGTTTGGGAAGCCTTACCTAACTGTTCGTGAGCATTACTGAGATAGGGTTATTGGAAGGATATATTGAGGGTCTAATAACTTTATACAAGTATTCTTAGAATCTTATATGGCCTTAGAATGATGATTAGGGTAAATTAAACTTTTGATGGTTCCTTGATAAACCTCTACAATCATTTCACTTAAGTTTGGTCCCTTTATAGAGGGATAAGAACTTGTTGAAAACTCCATATTTCTTGAGTAAGCAATTATAAGGAATTATTTATGATTTAACTTTATATTGTAGGCTTTACTTTTAATATTTATAGTTTGTTCGAGTATCTACACGTTCGACAAAATCTTTCTGGAGCCATTGAGGGCCATTCATCTTAGCTACGGGGTATGGCTTGCCTCTAGAGTCTTGGACTAAGAGACATATGTCTTATTGCTAATGTTTTGACCTCATCCTAATACCTATAACCTATTCCTGAGTGTTGAGGTTGAGGATCATATCCGGTATCATCAATATCCCATTATTCTTATTTCTTAATATGGAAGGGTCAATAGTAAGTTAAAAATAAATACAAAGGGCATCATAGTATTTTACCTGAAGATTTTATCATAAGTTAGATTTCTTATGGGAGACTAGCCATTATAGTGAAGTAATTGGATCGTCGAGCTTGATTGGACTCTTATCATTCTTGAAAGGAGTAATGTCGATTGCTCTTGGTATATAAGAGACCATATGTTATCACTTATTATCTTCATGCATTGTTTGAAAATTTAAACTTCTCTCTGACTATTTTCTCTTTCTATTTTTTTCGCCCAAGTCTCTATCCACTCATTCTATGGATCCTAAGATGTATACTTCCAAAGCATTCAATTCGTTCCCCTTGGTGATGGTTGACACCACCATAAAGAAAGGTCCTTACTTGACATGGGAAAGCATCCATCTTCCCTACTATTTCTATGTATGACCATCAGTGAGACCTTATATAATTGTGGTCATGAGTTACCAGGGTGCTTAAGATCCCATGTTTTCTAGTGGGGCTCAAGAGAATCCATCATCACTACTAAGAAAATCAAAACTTTTAGGTTGAGGTATCAAATTCCTGAATACGTACTGATGATGGATGTTGAGCCTAATGATATACCATTCTCTTAGGTTCGTGTGCTTCAATAAGCTCTAATAATAATATGGACCGCGTCTTCCCCTACCTTCTACCACGAGAAAGGTCTTCATTACTTCCAGGATAGCTCAACTCAACTAGTGGATAATTTTTAGAGGCCCTTAATTATTGCAATCCTTGGGTATAAGTAAAGCAACGAGGAGTATGATATGACCCCAATTTAATTTTTCCATCCATACCGCTTTTAGGAGCTAAGGAAAAAAAAGGTAGTGCAAGTTGTAATATCTATCTTCCAAATAGGGAGTCTAGGGTTTTGTGAAATATAGACATAATTCCCAAAAGAAACTAAAATAAGAGGTTTTTATTTTTGGGAGGTAAATAGGTAGAGGAGAATCTTTGTTATAGGGATTTTGACACTCGTGAACGAATCTCTTATGGTTAGGGGATTTCTCATTAGTTTTGACAAGATATTTAAAATCTACGAGTCCTTGAAGTTGGTGGGGATATTTTTTAACTCATTTATGACTTTATCAAGGCTCTTTGAAATTGGATTAGGCCAAAGATATAAGAACTGAATCATTTTGTTGGTGTTAGTGATACCGAGGTATATGCCTTATGTAGGGTCAAGCATAGCATTGATGGTTCCATTGTCTATGAGAGATTTTACCCCAAAGGTAACATCTAATAGGATATCAATTGGGATGAAAAAGATGTTGTGGGTGATTTTAACCATCTATTGGATTTTGACACTGTAATAAAATTTTGATTGATCAGTCGATGAACTCTGCTGGGGGCTCAAACTCTAAAACTGGTTAACCTTTTAGAAATGTACTTGATTTTTGTATACACTTGTTATTAGCTTCATTAACATTTTTTTCCCTTTTGTAGTGCCTGTGGTGGAAGACAAGGCTCTCAAGCGGACTATATAATGACTACTAGAGAAGAACATGGTCTCCCTCATGATTCAAAAGGAAACTATATCTAAAGTAGTGAGGCTCTGAAAGTATCTCCGCCTTCATGAGGTCATGCCTACTAAGAAGAGGGAGGATACCTTCATACTAAGCCATTTTTTATAATATTTTCCCTAAATTATGTTTAGGTATTAAGATATATACAACCTCCACTACACGTGGTGAAGGAGGTTGGTGGGATATTTGAAACTATTCAAGGTGAATCATCTATTTTAGGGTAATTTCAACCACTAATTTCATAAAATAAAGATGATTAAGGGACAACAGTCTTATTGGAACCTATAAAATACGGCCCTTATTTTGGACACCCCTACGAAGACTTTGGAGGGGCCAAGAAATCTCCTTCTAAAAGGAGAGATATTGAGAGTGTTGAGGACCTCCCTTAGAAACTAGAGAAGGGAACTAGGAAGGTCGAGGTGGAAGGGAGGTATCTACAATTACTAAGGTACAAGTATCTCAAAGGCCTATTTGCTTACAACCATCCTCAAACCTCTAGGGTTCTGAACACCTATGCTTCGATTGAGGATTCTTTTAATACCATAGTGAAAGTGAACTACTCTTCTATAGTTCAAACCTTGAAGTTAAAAGGGCAAACGCCGGTGCCAATGGGCTTGTTCACCTAGAAGGGAATGTATATATATCACACCATTTCTTTTTACTTAATTTTCATGTATTCGTACCCCAGGTTTCTTATACTTGTGATTTTATTATTGTTTTGAATTCCAAAATTTAACTAAAGGCTTAATACTTCTGCGTTGGAAGGAGAACAGTCTTGTCATATGTTTATTTCCTATACTGGAGGCTATAAGCATTGTAGGGTGGAATGGAGGAAGAATTTCAATGACCAACGTATCAAGATTGAGGCTTTGGAGGTGGATATGAATCAGTTCAAGGCATAGTTGGCTTTGTCCAAGAAACTTGTGGATCTTATGACCAAGAATAAGGAAATTTTTATCAATCATGCAAACTTAAAATCAAGTCATGAAGCCTTGAAGGAAAGTTATGAGATTCTAAAATTTTCCTACTTTGACCTAGAGAGGGAGCAACAAAAGTTGGATAAAGCAACTATAAACTTGCTAATTATGAAGACTGAGTTACTTGATGCATAGAGGGACCACGACCAATATTTTTCTCAAGTTTATTGTTTTTAAGACCATCTTGATGTGATCAATCTTAAGCATGTTAAGCTAGAGGTCCATGTGGACAATAAGATTAAGGATCCGTTGTCCATGTATTTAAGGTTTAAGGCGTACCAAATGTCCATAAGTGGTCGCTATGCTGGTGTGTCAATGATTTTAGGGCCAAAGTTTCTATCATGTGTCCTGATCTTGACATATTTAAGCTTATTTAGGCTGACTCTGCCTCTCATAAAGAGGAATAAGAGGATAAATATGTTGATAAAGCTTCTGAGCAGGGTGGGCCTTCTCATTATAAAGATGAAGATCAATAATTGCCTTTTCAGACTAGTGTTAACGATAATTATGATGGTGACTAGGTTTTTTCAGCCTTCACTACGCAATTTTTTCCTATTTGTACCATATATACTCCATCTTATATAAGTTCTTTGTGTTGTATCTATTTATCAATGTTTGGCTTTGGTTCATTTATACTTAGTCAAGAATGAATGTTTATATTTTTTTTCTTGAATTTTATCGGGTTAAAATAAAATTGGGAGTACCAAAGCCCCCATCCCCCATTCTTTTTGTCAAAGCATTGTACTCTTTTTTCCAAAGTAAAATTCCAAATGGTTGCTCATAGAATGAAAATTTAGGGTCCTGAGACCTCATGACCGAAGTGTAATTAATGCTAAATTCATTATAATTATTATAACATTATGACATTCAGGGTTCTTGAACCTAAAAACTCAAATAGCTAAGGATGAAATCCTTGTACTTTTCTAAGAAAAAATTTAAGCCAAGGGTGTGAAAACCTCAGGATTGCGTATGACCAAAGTTTAATGCTTTTAAATAAATGCAGTGGTCAGGTTTAATTAGTCCCTGAGCTTTTAGGATCTAAGGTTGATTGATCCTTAATTTTCCTAGCGTATGTATTTTTTTTTTTTGGAAAACCCACAGTTTTTGGACCTTAAAACCAAGGTTGAAGTTCTTGCAATTTAATTGAGAGTTTTGAGATAACGGTACTTAGACCTCAAGACTAGTTTTAATTCGGGGGTATTGGACCTCAAGATTGTGTTTAAGTAAAGGTTATTTGGACCTAAATACTAATTTTAAGTCAGGTGTATTTATACCTCAAGATTTAAATTATGTCAGGTATACTTAGACCTCATGACTAGTTTTAAGTCATGGGTACTTGGACCTCAATACCTATTTTAAGGACCTTTAAACTAGTTTTAAGTAAGGTGTACTTAATCCCCAGGACTGATTTTAAGTCATGGTTAGTTAGACACCAATTTTTTTTTTAATTCAAGGGTACTTAGACCTTAAGACTAACTTTAAGTCAAGGTTACTTGGACCTCAAGACTATTCTAATGCTCGAGGTATTTAGACACCAAGGTTGATTTTAAGTTAGGGTTTATTAGATGTCAAGACTGGTTTTAAGTCAAGGTTACTTGGACCTAAAGACTGATTTTAAGTTAGGGGTGCTTGGACCGCAATACTATAATTCTAAGACTCAAGTCCTTGCAAACTCTAAAAAATAAGTCACGATTACTAGGTACTTAGGACCATATAGATAAGGCTTCATTACTTTTAAACTCTTTGAATATAAGTAATTCGTGCTCAGTAAAGTGCAGATAAAACATTCCTTTCATTTTTGTTATACTGAGTGTTTACAAAATCTCTCTCTCACATTATTCCATTTTGGGGCCTCCTAATCCAGACCTTAGAACCCATTCAATGTGCATTTCTTAAGACTTCAGGTATGTTTATGGTTGATTTGAGGTATGGTCTAAGCTCCTTGGAGAAATTATGAGAGTGTGGAGGGCTTCTAGATACCTTTTCTTATCGCATACGGTAATGTTGTAGCATTGTTGAGATTTTTCAGATCTCAATGAACTTCAGCTACCCCAAAGGGGGTGGGGAGGAACATTAACATTATTAAATTTTAAACTGCTGCATCTAGCTCATTGAGGGTGGATCTACCCATGAAGACGTTGTATTCTAAGGGCGGGGCCACCACTAGGAACTTGTTACATATTGTTAAACATTAATTTTCTGCGCTAACAGTTAGTGGTTGAGTGATATACCATGTTGATAAGGTCATTTATCCATTGATATACAAATGAAATCATTATTGGTATGAGGTATTTCATTGTCATGTATATGTACTATCTCAAGGTTGAACATTTTTGCATATTCATGAAGGGCGTCCCCTATATTTTTCTTGAAGTTGAAGAGAGATGTGGCAGGTTTGCACATCTTCTCAGCCTCGATGAACTGGACAACAAATGATCGTGCCAGCTTAGTGTAACCTTTTAATGATTCTAGTATTAAGTTTAGGAGTCCAATCCCTCATTGTACCCCTTAAAGAGGTTGTAAAATACATGAACAACACCTCTCAAGGGGTATATTTCATTAGTATGAGTGGCATGTATGTATTTCATTGATCGATACTAGTTATGGAAAATACATAGATGGTCTTACATCTTATTTATCTCATCAACACCAAGTTTGACTACCCTGGAAACTCCAAGTGAGTCAGCACTTAGGAGGGATAGCCTTTCTTTAGATCATACATTAAGACCAATTGAATTAAGGATCCTTACAAACTTCCCCAAGCATCCCTTATATAGCCAACTATTGTGAAGTGGTGAGAAATGATGTTTAAATAATAAGAAAACATGTTAAAGCTTTGATGTTACAATAAGAGAATGAAATGTTAGTTGAAGGAGTTATAGGATAGTGATGGTTGTTACAAACATTAAATTCTATTTAAGGCTCTAGGACAAACTTTAATGAGTGAGTGAAGGTTGGCATCATATTGAGTGTACTTTTTGACAACTTTTTAGATTAGTTCGGGAAGCCTTGCTAACTATCCTTAAGAAACCTGAGTATGGGGTTGCTAGAAGTAAATATTGAGGATGTATTGACTTTATACAAGGGCGCTTATACCATATTGTGTTTTGAGGAGGCTAACTGAGGTATATTTTTCTCATGATGGAACCTTGTTAGATCTCTGTAATCATTTCTCTGATGTTTGGACCCTTTATAGAGGTCTGGGAACGCTTTGATGACTTAATCTTTTTTGAGCATGCATTTGTGAGGATATCATAAGGCTTTAATTTCATGATGTAGGCTATGTTGGTAAGAGTTATAGTCTTTCGAAGGTGATACACATTTGGCATACTATTGAAGGAGCTCTTGAGGGTAATTTATATGAACATAGGGCCTGAATTACTGCATTAGCATTGGTTGAGAGGTTAATGTCCTTTTATTCATGTTTTGACATCGGCCTAAGATCGAAAATCTCTTCTCGAGCCTTGAGGTTGAGGATCATATATGGTATCATCAGGGTCAATGTTGGTTCATTAAATAAAGATATTTTGGTCTAGTTCCTTAGAGAAAGCACATTTGTAGGCTCTTTGAGCCATGTTTACATGAATATAGTGGATATTTATAACATGTTCCACCACATTATCATGGATTCCAATAAATTTTCATTTGATATAAGAAGAGTTTCTTCACCCTATAAATAAATGAAGCAGTAATAGAGGAGGTCAATATGCTTTCAAAATTTAATATCATTAGAGAAGTGTAGTATATTGAGTGGTTATCTAATTTTGTGTTAGTTCCTAAAACAAACAAGAAATGGATAATTTGTATGAATTTCACCTATCTCAACAAAGTCTATTATAAGGGTGGTTATCTATTATTCAGGATTGATACCTTAGTCAACTCCACTTGCACACTTCCTTCATGGATTTTATTCAAGCTATAATCAAATAAAGATGACACATCATGAAGAAGGGAAAATCTCCTTCATTACCAAAAAAGGCACCTATTATTACAAGGTCCTACCTTTGGCCTAAAACGCAAAGGTCTCAGATCAGAGAGTGGTGGATTACATGTTCAAAGATCATATTGTCAAAACTATGGGGGTTTTTATCAATGATATGTTAGCAAAACGAGTATAATCTCTATATTATGGTCACCAAGTGAGGCATTGAATCTATCCCTGAGAACATCCAAGATCTCTTAGACATGGAGTCACTCAAAATAGTGAAGGAAGTGAAATGCCTAGCCGTAAGGGTCGCATCCATCAGCGGTTAATATTAAAGGCTACATAAAGTATATTACTTTATTATAGTTTCTAATGATATATTTCTTCTGGATTATAAACGTGGAAGAGGCCTTTCAAAACTTCAAAAATTACCTTATCTCCACCTCTAAATTCCATTACCATGTGTGGAGAAGATCTCTTCATGTACGTAGTCATTTAATCAACAATAGTGAGTTCATACTTCATTAGGGAAGAGTTTCGGGCACAACACCTAGTCTAATATGTTAAAATAACTCACCAAAGAGCTAAAAGACAGTACCCCATGTGACAACCCGTAAAATTCATAATTAGGTTGATTAGTTCTAAATATAAAATATACATGAGTCACACAATTAATAACATTCTAAGCATGACCAAGATAAATAATAACAATATAAATAATGTGAATGCAACACAAGGATAAATAAATAAATAAATAAATAAGGCAATTTTAATACCATTTAACCACAATAGAATATAATCCAACCACTAGAATATAATATAACTTAATAAACAAATATCCAACTCTAATTAATATTCCAATATAAATAGATAAAACTCATACAACTCTATAACCTTGGAATTAATACTGGAGGAATAAAGATGTTGTCTGAATAACTATATATAAACAAATATTGAAATGAAAAGGAGCTACACGCTTGACATCTACATCTTATGAATGATGAAAATGAAGTGATGTTGGAGAAATTCTTTCAACTAAGGTAGTTCAAGTCTATGGCGGCAGTAGTGGCCTAGGACCCGTAAAGGAGTTCCATATAGAGGATTAAACCTAGAAAGTCTACAGTGTGTAAGAATATCATTATATTTAGTCTACAATAATAAAAACATATCTTCCTTCGATATTAAGTTAATTTTAAGCTATACTAACCCAAACAACCTATAAACATGTTATGATAATCTCAATCTCGAAAGCTATCCATGTTCTCTCATTCCATCTTTTAATTCAATATTCCCTTACTTTAACATTCATGAGTTATAGTTCCATACATACATCTCTAGGATATAAACATAATGTGCATATCAATAATAAATCGTACAATCCAAAATCCGCCTGACTATATCCAACCTACATCCAATCACATAAGGTCATAGACTGCTTGAATCCAAAGTACGAAGGCCTAGAAATATGCCTTCAGGGATCACTCGTGCCACTACTAGTCATAGCTATAGGACATCCCAAACCTATATCCTCAAAACAACAATAAGGGAAATCACTACGCCATCATATCAAACATATATCCCCATTCCCATGAATATACGAGAGGATCGATCCCCATTATTTCAACTCGGGAGACGGGTGCCTCAACATGTAGGAAAGGGTAAAAAGACCTAGGTAAATCCTGTGCACTCATCGAGATACCACGCGTGGTCACATTGTATGCAACTCATATAATCTTTAATAGTAAGTTACCCATGAGCACACACATACCCACACCTCATGTTTATTCACATAATCAACACAAAATAGTACTAGACCCTATTATATGGGTTATTAAGGATATTCATGTTTTAATCGCGTTACAACATTAATTGACTATGTAAACTTTAACTCGGACCCCAAGGTTCCAAAAATAGGTAGTGTCCCCAAACCTATTATTTTATGAAATAATATTAATTTCTCTAAAAGTCCTTGAGATAATATTTATAACCCAGGATTAAAAGTCCCTCAAACCCCATAAATAGACAAATCCTACAGGTCCAAATTAATCTGATCTTTATGTGGATCGATACAACCGGTCTATGTGGTTGAGTTTGTTCTAAGGTTTAGCAATGGCAGTTGAACATACTTCCAAATCATCCAAAAGTCTCTAAACAGAAATAATAACCAATCCTTCAAACATATATGCTATGGATTAATATTTATAACAAGTTTCTAGAAGAATTAAATGGATTCTAACAAGTTTAAAGGTTCAATTCCATAATTAAAACTCTAAACCTAACTTTATCTTCTTCATTCAAATGGGTTAAATTAACCTATAATTTCAAGTCCATTTATCAAATTAATATTAGGATTTTGAATATTAAAACATGTACATTATAGATATAATGTTTAAGTAACATATTACCAAGTTGCATACATCAATTTGTTTATTTAATTAACTAATTTAATGAGTTCATCAACAAATTAAATTACGGTCCTTTATATAACTAAATTATTTACAAAATTAACTTTAATTATTAACTAAATCACACTATTTAATCTTTCCTGTATATTTTAATACATATTTATTGTTAAAATCAATGTTCCAACCCTCCAATCAAAAGAGTTGTGCTTTCTCTCTTCTATCTCCTTAGTTATTAGAGTTCTCCAAAGTTTATTATGAGTTTTAGTTTATTCTAATTTGTAATACCCAGTATTGTTATGGCATTTATTTAATTTTTAATTAGGTATTAGTTGCATGATAATTAGATATTTCATATGACATTCAGTAGTCATTTAGTAGATTTACTTGTTGCATAGTCTAATTGTGCCTTGCTTACTATTGTAATAATTGGCTAACTCATACTAATTTATTAAGATAAATAATTTAGTGACTTGGTATTATGGCGGCTATGGCACAGTCACATCGCTAAGTGTTGGGGATTTCCTTATTTGGATTACCCCCTCGTCACTAGGTTCCACAGATCATGAAGTAGATTCTTATACTATCGAGTTACATTTAATTAATTAATAATTAAGATTTAAAATTATAAGCAAAGGCACGTATTAACTAATTAATAAATTTAATCAAATAATTACTCATGAAATTATTAAACCTTTGGGTAGGTTTGTAGAACTTTTAAAAAGTGAAGTTTAACTTGAAAATAGTGAAAAAATGCTCCATTGGGTTAGTATATTATAGGGGAAAGTTTTAGACTAACTAGGGGCTTGTTTTGGACCTTTTATGTTGAGGTCAATTTAGGGACTAAGTCTAATTATGAATTTGACTCATATTATAAGATAATTAACCTAACCCAAAATATATAATACATATTGGATAAACCCTAGCTTCTAAGAAGTAAGAAGAGGGAACCCTAGCTCTTGTGATTTGGGGATTTATAGGGTTGATTCATACAATTATCGAGAGGCAAGCTTACCTTGTGTAGAAAAATCCTTAGATTTGTGTTATAATCATAATCATGTATTGAAATTTGTTAGCACGCTTAAATAATCTGATTTATTTAATAATTAAATTTAATTTCATATTTTTCATTTAATTAAACTATGAACCCTAGTTAATTAGTTCAAGAACGCGTGTAATTAGTTGCTTAAATGTACAAATTGGTATATGTAACTTGATAATTTGTTATTAAAAATATTAGATCTGAATTATACAAGTTTTAATATTCAAAATCCCTTAACTAATTGTATATATTGAATTAAAATCATAGGTTAATTTAATACATTCAGATGCGAAAGATGGACTTATACCAAGTTGTCTTAATTATGAAATTGGATCCTTATTCTTGTTATAATCCTTTTAAATCGTATAGAAACTTGTTTCCTACTCTAATATATTTAATATATATTGGGAGGGCGGGCTATTGTTTCTTATTAGAGGTTGTAGGGTATTTTGGTTTGGGTTATGGACGTTGTGGATAAAAACTTAGGGAAGAATCCAACACTGCACATGTCGAATCGATCCGGCCTAGGCTCGATCGATCCAACCCTGAAGGTTGGCCAAATGTGGGTTATACTTAGGGTTCGATATTTATTTGTTGGATGATGTGAATATACTTAGGGTTTGTATGTATGCTCGTGGGTAACCTACTAGTAGGGCTTTGATCGGGATCACACCACATGACTGCTCGTGATATCTCGGTAAGCGCACGAGTTTTACATAGGTCTTATTACCCCCAATCCTACATGCTGAGGCACCAAATTTTCGAGTTGGGATAATTGAGATATATACTCTAGTAGAGCCTTAGGTATGTAGACATACGTTTAGTGTGATGGATTAGTGATTTCCATTGGTGTTGTTTTGAGTTTATAGGGTTGGGACGTCCGATTAATATAACTAGTAGTGGCACGAGTGATCCCTAAAGGCATAGTTATAGACCTTCGTACATTGGAATCGGGTAGTGTATAGCCCTATATGATTTTGATATGAATTGGTTATACTCATGTGGATTATGGATTGTGTGATTTCTCATTAGCTTATACAATATGTTGATTATACTAGAGATATATATCATTAACGATAACTCGGGAATTATTAAAGTAAGGAATACGTAATTAAAAGATTGAATTATAAATTTTTTATACCTTACGGTCTTGGGCTTAGTACCACATCTTTATATAAGTTGTTTGGGTTGAGATAACTTAAAATTAACTTAATATGGGATGAAGAAATGTTTTTATTATTATGGCCTAAATGTAATGAGATTTTAACACATTACGGACGTTCTAGATTTAATACTCTCTGTTGAATTATTTTTTAAGGTCCTAGTCCGCAACTACTGCTATAGACTTGATCATTCTTCTTTGGAGGACTTCTCCAGAATAAGTTCCATTCATCACTTCCTAGGATGTAGGTGCGAGAGTGTAGATAATTTTCATTTTAGTATTTGTTTATATTCAGTTGTTCAGGCATCATGTTATTTATTCAGTTTCATCTGAGTCATAGATTGTATGACATTTATTTATATTAGAGTTGGTTTATCATAAAGAGTTAGTATCATAGCATTCCAGGATATGATGTCTTAGGGTCTTGAGTGCATCCATATAATTTCTTCATGGAGTTCTCTAACTAATTTAGAGCTAAACTATTAGGTTTTGTACTCTTATTCATGTATGATTACTGATAAACTTTTGTTTTCGTCTTTCAGATGGAGAAAATGAGGAAAGGAGGATTGCGTCATAGGCAGGGAGCTTCCACTGAGCGAAAGGCCTCACAGCCTCAGTTATAGCCACAGTGGCAGGCATAAATACTTGCACCGATAGAAATTCAACCATTATTACACAAACGGATGTTGTTATCGGGATTGATTCATAAAACTATGTAAAGATATTTTATTTATTGACAAATGATTGTCTTATTGAGTTTGAAATGAGAATTATGTATGTGATATATATATATATATATATATATATATATATATATATATATATATATATATATAAGATTTTAAATATGTTATTTCATATGTATGTCGATCAATGGTACTAAATATGAATTCTGGTGAGTTGGGTTTGGCTTGATCACGGGAGATCAAAATTTTGGTTTTAGTACTATTAAATAATTCACAACCTAGATAGAGGGCTAACATCCTATCAAAACGATTATGATACAATCCTAGTGGTTTGTCTAAAACTACGGGACCTACCTAATGGTTCGAGAACTTGTACAATAGTTCAAAAAAAGATTGTGATCGGTACATTCAAGTATGTGTTGAACAGGGCTACTCGTGAGATTTAAGTCAACGGATTGTCTTGATTAGATTTAGGTAATCTCACACCATTTTTAAAGGGTGCATAGATTCTTAATCTCAAGAATTACAAGGACCGGAATGTTTGTATACTTTTTTCTTTGATTGTTATGGGTACAATTCAATTTTCCATTACATCAAATGATGCCCGCATATTGGGTAACAGTTGTGTGAGTAGTTTCGAGATCATAATTCTGAGGAGTTCGAGTTTGGGGATACCTTGGATTTCTATACCCCCTTGATATAATTATAGAATTTCTTTCCACCAGTTAAACCTGATCAGTGGATTATTTCATAATTTGATGGAATAGAAAAATAAGTTTAAATATGCGGGCATAATTAAATTGGAGTGAAATTATATTTATTTTATGAAATTAACTATGATTAAATAAAGAAAGGAAATAAATTACAGGATTTGTACTTTGGGATTTCTGAGTATTTATTTGTAAGCCAATTTAATTATTTGTCTTGGGGCCCAAGTATAGTCCATATACACAAGTCATTAGGCCCAAATTCTCAAGAAATACAGTTTGTCCCAAGACCACCACTTAAACATGAATATATTGGTTTAAGTTGGGGCTTTAAGTAGTATAATTTATTATTAAGGGTTAAGAGACGAGAGATAAAACACTATTCACATTTTTTGTGAAGGGTCTTATAAAGAGAGGATCATATATCACTCAAAAGTAAGATTTTCTTCTTCAAAGGTGCCCACATGCCTACTTAACTTTGTATGGATCATATATTAAAAGATCCAATAATTTTTGGAGTGTTCTAGTAAGCTTTTGGAGAACCAAAATAAAGCAACCATCCATCATCATCAAATACTTTTCTCCATATCAGATTACAACCGGACCTGTAAAGGTATTATAATAAAATACCTAGCTTTGGTTTTCGAACCTAGTAGTTCTATTTTATTCTTTTTCTAGCATAATCATTCAAAGATTCTAGGGCTAAAACTTTTCTTCTGTGTATATCGATCCCCAATAGTATTTAGCATGGTTGTCATAGTACAGGATCATCCACCATTTCCACCACCCATGGTTGCACCTGCACCACATATGACTTCGTTATGGGGTGAGGCTAAGAGTGACTTTAGCAAAGGCAACCCTCCCAAGTTCACTAGTTCAGGGTATCCCATAATTTATCTACACTGAAGGGGGGATATCGAGAGGTACCTGTGTCTGGTAGAGTGATAAGATGTTCAAAAGCAAACATTGGACATATTTAATCTAGTCATGGATACTTTGCAATGGTAGGATTCAGTTACCATTGAGGTAAATAGGTCCACTACAACAATTTGATTGTTCTGGCTGAAGTTTGAGGGGAAATATTTACCATTTGCCATCTTTACTAGCATGAGGAGTGGGTTTTTTAGGCTCTTGGAGGAAGACCTCACTATAGCCCCTTATGGGAGAGGGTTCACATGTATCTCCCTTTTTGTGCCAAATGAGATCAATACAGAGGTGAAAAAGATGGATCTCTTTATTAGGGGCCTCACTTAAAGGATTTGGCAGGTGTTATTGTGTAACTCAACCTTCACCACTTACACTCAGGTGGTAGAAGCTACTCTTTTACACTTCCAGGATCATCATAACTACTAGAGGGATAGGGATCCCAAGAAGGATAAGATTGGGGCTGGATAGGGGCCAAAGACAAGAAATAGTGGGGAGTCATCCCAAGCTCAAGGAGGCTCTCATCGTTAGAGGGGACTGATAGAGGTGGAACATCCCCCTAAGTGGTTCAGTGGATTAGATGACTAGAGGAATTAGGGACATCAAGTATATGGATATTAGGTCCACGACTAATGAGTATAGGGCCAACAGGATCTGGGTCAGCATGAACGATCGCAGGGGCAAGGATAGGGATATTAGGGCCTCTAGTAGGGCTATCATTTTTATGGTCCCTTTAGGGGGAACTGTTACACATATGGGGAGTAGGGAAACTCATTTAAGATATTCCCTCAGGGAAATAAAACCAATAAAGTCCAAATTCAATAGGGGTAACGTTAGATGTTGTCAGCCCTACCTCGGTACTCGATCTTGCCAGTGCCACCGCAGTATCTAGTGCTACCACCACCACTTAGAGACCCAACTCAGGGCCGCCCTTATCTCCATTATAGAAGTGTGTTTAATATTTATCAGTAGAATCAATGGGATCAATCATATGCCATAGAGCATATATATTACATTTACAGTTCATATGATCGACTTTTATCTGACACTGGGGTGTCTCATTCGTTTGTTAGTAGTTCTTTACCATGAATTTAGTACTTATAGATATTTCCACTGATGTTTCTTTACATGTAGATACCTTAGTGGGTAAAAGGATATACTTTGTATCACTTTTGTTGAGACGTAGATGTTGAGATTGGTCAGCTATGTTTTTTTATCTGATTATTAATATTAGAAATGAGGTCATACAATATTGTTTTAGGCATGGATTGGTTAACTCAGTATCACGCACAGATTGACTGTAGTGAGAAGGATATTACATCTTCCATTCCCAAACAGGATATGTTTCCTTTGTTATGCCTAGGCTCTAGGGAGGGTCTAGCACACACCTTTCTTATATAGATGAAAGAACATAAGAGGGGGTTATAGTTCCTTTAGAGTAAACCAATAATCCTGGATTTTTCAGATTTATTTGAGGAGGTAGTTGGGTTACTACCTACTTGTGAGATTTATTTTATCATAGATTTATCACCAAGTACCAGTCCCATAGTGAGGGCGCCTTATAGGATGGCTCCTTTGAATATTAGGGAGTTACAAAAGTAGATATAATATCTTTTGAGCTAGGGGTTTATTCTGAGGAGTATGTCTTCGTGGGGAGATCCAATCCTCTTTTGTATAAAGAAGGACGATTCAAAGGAACTATGTGTGGACTACTGGGAGATGAACAAGATCATGAAAAGGAATAAAGTATACATTATCGTGTATCAATAAACTATTTGATCAGTTGAGGGACTTGCATTCAAAATATTACTAATTTCAAATTCAAGAGGAGAATATTCCGTAGATAACTTTTCTGACACGATATGGATTATACGAGTTTTGAGTCATTCCATTTGGGTTGAACAATGCTCTAACTGTGTTCATGGATCTGATGATCAGCGTATTTCTATCGTAGTTGGAGTAGCTTGTTATTATGTTTATCAAAGATATATTGGTCTACTCACGGTCCGAGGATGAGGATGCATAATATTTTAGTAGAATTTTACAGACACTTTGGGAACATAAGTTGGTACGCAAAGGTATATAAATTTGAATTTTCCTCTGGTTTTTAGGGCACATTGGATTGGAGGCTGGGATTTTAGTGGAACCTGGAAAGGTTTCAATCGTAATGGAGTGGATACAGCCTACTAAACCTACTGAGGTTGCGAGTTTCTTGGGTTTATCAGGGGATTATAGAAGGTTAATTCAAAGGTTCTCCAAGATTATGGGGTCACTGATCTTCCTCACCCAGAAGGGGGTACCATTTGTTTCGAATGAGAATTTTCAAGAGATTTTGAGTAGTTAAGGGACAAGCTCACGATTGCACTTATACTTTCCTTTCCAAGCAAAGGGATAGAGTAAATGGTTTATATGGATGCACTGGTATAGGAACTAAAATGGGTCCTTATGCAGGAGGAGAGTCCCATAGCTTACATTTATCATAAGCTTAAGCCTCATGAGGGAAACTACCCCACCCATAACTTAGAATTGGGGGAGGTAATTTTGGCACTTAGTAATTGGAGGCACTACTTGTTGGGTAAGAGATTCATCTTATTCTCGAACCATAAGATCCTTTCGTAACTTTTCACTTAGAGGGAGTTGAACATGTGTCAAAGGAGACGGTTTGAGTTTAGGAAGGACTATCAGTTCTCCATTTAGCATCTGGGGAAGGTGAATGTAGTAGTAGAATCATTAAGCCATTGATCAAAAGTTAGTTTATCATCTTTATGGGAAGATCAATGAGACAGTTTATAAATTATGTTGGCAGATTAGTGGGATACTTTGCATACAATTGATGTTGCAGATGAATTTATGGCAGCAGTGGACGTTATGCCAGATATTATGTTGAAGATGATTCAGGCCCAAGCATTGGACTTATTTTGTTAAGAGAAGGATTGGTAACAATTGTACATAGGAGTTCCCTTTCATTCTACCAGCTTAGATGGAGGTTTCCATTTCTAGGGGCGTTTGGTGGTGTTAGAGGGTCCCAAAATGTGGAAGGCAGTTTTAACCGAGGCATATGGTTCACTGTTCATTGTGAATCCGGGGGTAACAAGATGTACTGCGATATAATGAGACAGTACTAGTGGGTATGTATAAGCAGGGATATATCAAAGTTTGTGTCTAAGTATTCCACCTACTATTTAATGGAGGTAAAGCACCAGAGACTGCCCAAAGAGTTATAACTGGTAAATATCCCAATGTGGAAATGGGAGAGTATATCTGTGGATTTCATCACGGGGTTATCGAGATCCCAAAGAGGATATAATGCCATTTGGTTCATCGTAGATAGACTTACAAAATTTTTTACTTTCTTTCGATTTGAACATACAATATAGCAGTGCAGTACGCTCGAATCTTTAACTCATAGATTGTTCAAATTCACGTGGTACCACTCGACATTGTGTCCGGTAGTGACCATACTTTTTTTCCCGAGTTTTCATGAGTCTATGGGTATATATTTTCATATAAGTACAATGTTTTACCATCACACGAATGGGCAGACTAGGCGGGTGAACCAGTTTCTGGAGGAAATGATATAAGCATGTATATTAAACTTCAAGGGAAGTTTGGATTAGCATTCATCACTCGTGGAGTTTTCTTATAATAATAGTAATCATTATACTATTGGTATGACACACTACGAGGCTTTGTACGACTGACTTTTCCATTCTTCAAGTCATTGATTAGAGGTGGGGGATATTAAGATGTTTGGCATGGATTATGTTTGGTAAACCTCAGAGAAGGTAGTGCTCATCCAAGAGTGTATGAGGACAGGAAAAAGAACTATGAAGATGGGAAAATGTGCATATTAGAGTTTAAGTGAGGGGAAAATTTTCTTTTAAAGGTCTCCCTGATGAAGAGGTTTATAAGGTTTGAGTCCAAGGGGAAGTTTGTGCCCCAATACATAGGTCCTTTCATAATTTTAAATAGAGTAGGGTCGGTGGAATATCATTTGGCCTTACTCGATCACTTTCAGCGTGTGGGTGATGTTTTCCACGTGTCCTTGCTGAGGAAGTCCTTGAGGGTTGAGTTGATGTACCAACATATAGATCTTGAGGGGATTGAGTTGCTGTTGAATGCAAGTTACGAATAAAGACCATAACATATCCTAGATAAGAGAGAGCAGATCTTTCGCTCAAAAGTCATTCCTTTAGTCTGTGTCCAATGGGGACATCATAGCACGACATAGTCTACTTAGGGTATGAAGTTGACATGTGAAAGAGATATCCATAGATCTTCGTGTCAAGTATATAAAAATGAAAATTCGAAAATAAAATTCCTCGTTTAGGAGGGGTGAAATACCTCGTATTTTTATGGCTTTTATTTTATTTTTCGTTAATTGTTAGTTACGTGATAATTTGATATTTCATATGACATTAAATATGTCATTTAGTAGAATTACTTGTTGCATATGTAGTGTTTCATAGTCTAATTATGCATTACTTAGATTTATATTGTTGTGATAATTGCCTAACTCATAGTAATTTATTAAGATAAATAATTTAGTGACTTAGTATTATGGGAGGCTATGGAACGGTCGTGGGGATAAGTGTAGAGGCTTTTCTTGTGTGAAATATTCCTTAGGCATTAGGTTTCACCGGTCATGAAGTAGGTTCTTATTATATGGAGTCACAATAAATTAATTAATAATTAAGATTTAAAATTATAAGCGAAGACACGTGTTGACTAGTTCATAAATTTGATTAAATAATTGACTCATGAAATATATTAACCTTTGAAAAGGATTGTAGGACATTTAAAAATTTTATTTTATGTTAAAAATAGTGAAAATGGTTCATTCGATTAGTATATGGATTGTGCTAAGGTTTAGACTATTTACGGCTTCTTTTGGCCCTTTTATACTGACACTAATTTAGGGTCTAAGCCTAATTACAAATTTGTATAATATTATAAGATAATTAATCTAACCTAAAACACATAATAAACATTGTAGAAACCCTCCTTGCTAAGGAGGAAGAAAAGGTTATCCTAGCTCTTATGATTTGTGGATTTAGAGGACTGACTTACACAATCACCTTAAGACGAGTTTACTTTGTGTAGATATACCCTTATATTTTTGTTATAATGATAATAATGTATTGAAATATGTTAACATGCTTAGATGATCTGATTTAGCTAATAATCAAACATAATTTTGTAGGTATATTTAATTAAACTATGAACCCTAGTTAATGAGTTGAAGAACTCGTGTAATTAATTGATTAAATGTAAAATTGGTATATTCACTTGATAATATTTTATTTAAAACATTAGATCGGAATTATGCATGTTTTAATTTTAAAAGCACTAAATTGATTGTTTATATTGAACTGGAATCATAGGTTAATTTGATACATTCATATGTGGTTGATGAAATTAGGCTTAGTTGGCTTAATTATAAAATTACAACATTAATCTTTTTATAATCCTTCTAAATTGTATAGAAATGTAATACCCCGTACTTTTGACTATATTTATTTTTGGGATTAATTAATTAAATGCGTATTAATTGGAAATTAATCCGGGTTATAAATACTAATGAGATGCGAATTGGTATTTGATTATGTGCATATATGATTATATATGTATTAGGTATTATGAAATTTGTCGTGAGATTTATGTACGGCATTTTAGAAATTTTGTCGAGACGCGTGGGACCGCCGCATCACGGTGTAAAATTTTGATAATAAAAGTGAATTTAAAATCTATAATTCGTATGGTCGTTTTGAGTGTGCCAACGCGTCCGGAAGGGTCGAGATAGTCAGAAAACACTAGCCGGGGGTATAGTTTGGGTCCCGGGGTATTTTTAGGCCATACCGGTAACTTAAAGGGTATTTTGGTAATTTTACATTTTTAGGAATTAAAAGTGACGAAAATTAGAGATGTAAATCTGATGTGAATTAAACCCATTAAGCCCATTAACCAACCCATATTAACCTAGAAGGCTACGTAGGTTGTCATTAGGTTTACAATCTTCCCCAAATCAAACCCTAGCCACCTTAAGCCACCATTGGAGAAGGAGCTTAGAGAGAGAGAAAACTCTGCAGAATTTTCACCAAACCTACACCAAAGTCAGAAATCAAACCAAGGCAAGTGGTTTAATTATGTTTAATTTCAGCAAATGTTCTTTCCATGTTAGAAAATTCGGATTTATGGTTGGTTCTTGATAAATATGAAAACCCATGTAGTTTAGATCATAGAACTTGAGAAATTGTGAAGAGAATTGCATGTAGTATGATAGGTAGATGATTTCACTTATATTAATTGTGATTTAAAGGAATTAAAACGAAATAAATTCTGGGATTTGATGATGATATAAACCTAGGGTTCATGTTCTAGAGAAATTGGGAAAAGTGTAGAGATTTGTAAATCTAGTTGATGTTATGATGATTCAATCCTTGAAAACATGTTAGGAGATGATGTAAATATGTTTAGGATGAATTAGAGACCCTAAAACGTTATTGGAATGAACCTTGGAAGAGATTAGAAGTGATATAAATGGTGAAAAAACGAATTGGGGAAAATCTGGGCCGAATCTGGTAGCTCGTTAGAAGCAGTCCCCAGGTCGTTCGAACGAACTCGTTCGAACGAGCTTCTAACGAGTTGACCAGTCGTTGCTAACGAGTAGGAATTTCGTTCGATATCTCGTTCAAACGAGATATCGTTAGAAGGGACAATTCGTTCGAACGAACTGGATCTCAGTCGAACAGTCTCGTTCGAACGAGACTTCTAACGAGCTGACAGTCCAAACTCGTTCGAACACTCGTTCGAACGAGACTTCTAACGAGTTGACAGTTTGGTCTTTTTGGACTGTTTCGATTTTTGGAGACCCGTAAACTTGTTCGAGGATATAGATAGCATTTCTTTGATGATATAGTGATAGACTTGGGACATTTGGGTATTTATGAGGATGAATTTACATACGAGAGTTATGTTACATGTACGGTTTGGGTTGAGACGTGAGTGTCTACTACGAAGTGAGAAATTATAGCGCGTATAATTACAAACCGGAATAATATAGATTGTGATAAATATAGTTAGTGCGAGAATGCGATACGTACTACGATTAAAATACGGTATTACTAAGATGTGTGTTTACTTAGTATATGGATTGTGTGTATGACATACCTACCATACTTGCTATCACGGGAGGTTGCGTTCGCTTAGGACCCTCTAATCCTTGTGTGCCTACGGGGGGGGATATAGACTGGTACCTCGATGAATATAGGTCATAGAAGGACTTATTGTGATATTAATAAGTCTGCTGATCATGGGAGCGTAGGTATGTGCGTGACCCATGTGATGGTGACTGTGTTCGCCTCCATTATTTGTGATGTTGTTATCGGTAGACTATTCTTGAGAGATTCGGAATATGTGATCCTTATGTACGTGATGTACCGGGATGGATAGCAGAGTTGTGTGCACCGCAGCTTAGTTCTCGGGGTGCTTGTATTGTATATTTATGATTTGAATAATATACATTTAATTAATGGGAATCCTCATGTTAATGTAGTGTATATAACTACAGTATTGTTTCGAGAATAACATAAGGGGTTAGTGATATATATATATTGCATATTGAGCATCTGAGTTACATTAAATCCCTATCTAATTACGAGCGTTATATGTTAATAGAACCGGGTAATAAGGGTAGGAACTATTACAGTCTAGCTAGTTATGATGTCACTTAGCTAGTGGTTATATCTTTGTAGATGGGTACTTACGTTAGGAGTGCACAGTTAGACGAGAGGTGAGAATATCATGTGAGTGTACGTCCTAACATGTACTTTGCATTTAATGTTTTAAATGTTTTTAAAGCACTTGCAGGTTTTTAAAATATAACTCCACATTCGGGCTCTGACCCGTTTGCTTTTCAAATCTCTTTTTCTTTGTAAAACCATTTTAGGTGCCCAGCCACAAGGACACCAAGCATAGGATACTCATTCAGGTGACGAGTTGTAGCTGCTTGTGGAAGCTACAGGGATTTGCATGTAGACGCTTCTATCTTTTGGATTCCAGAGTCACCATCTATCAGTTGTAGGGCATGTTACCCATTTCTTTAGAGACATCTTTTACATTTCAGTTTTCAGACTTTAACATGTATTGTTCAGTTTATTTATTTCAGTTATGGGATTGTAGTGAGGAGTTTTTCCTCCAGACTTTATTTACTGTTATGTGATGGTTATTCGTTTTACTTCAGTATGGTGAATGGTGTTAATTATTTCTTCATTACACTTGTTGCATGTTAATCAGATTTTAAATAAAATTTGGCACTTACTTTTTAAATACTAGGTGGTTAGTAAAAATAAAATGTTTTCGACAGTGATGCTATTAACTGAGCCAACTTGGCATTTTGAATTAATTTAATAAAGGAGTAGCTAACCGGTATTTAATTAGTCGGGGTGTCACAGGTGGTATCAGAGCATCAGGTTCTAGTGTCCTTTAGGATCTGTACGGCTATTATGTTTCCGCTACGTTTCTTTGATATAGAGCCCTATATTTTAGGACTGTTGTACTCTTTTTGTGTATGCTTCGTTCTTCAGCTATTTTAAGTTTATAAACTGCGAACTTATAAACTTTGTTCTTATTTCAGATGCCTCCACGACGTGCACGACGAGTTCCCAGGAATGAAATGCCCGAACCCCAGCCCGCTCCAGTTCAGGGCATGATGAACGCCGCTGAGGTTGCTGCTATAGTAGCCCAAGCGGTAAATGCCGCGATTGCCGTGATTCAGCAGGCACCGCCTCAGGCGCCGGTTGCCGCGCCAGCACAGGTTAATGCATTCCCGTCTGCTTGGGAGCGTGTACGAGACGCTTTTCAGAAAGCGCATCCGCCAGAGTTTGCAGGTAGCTCAGACGTGGTAGTCTCGAGCCAATGGAGGAAGGACATACAGAGGCATTTGAGGATGCATGAGTGCACTGATATTCAGAAACAAGTGCTAGCTACTTTCAAGCTAGTGGGATCTGCACTACAGTGGTGGGAGTCTATTACCACCGCGGAGGAGAGGGATACCCTCACGATCCAGGAGTTCTGGGTGCGGTTCGACCGCAAGTACTTTCCGTCCGCAGTTCATACAGTGATGAGGAGGAAGCTGATGAGTTTGAAGCAGGAGGGCAAGACAGTGGCCGAGTATGAGGCCGAGTTCACTAACCTGTTGAATATCGTTCCAAACGAGATTCCAACAGAAAAGAAGAAGATAGAGAAGTTCACCGACGGGTTGAATTGGAGGATCCGTCAGCATCTGCTAGGGAACCTATCGTTGGCCACGTATTCTGATGTGGTTAACGCTGCATTGTTACACTGCCAGGACCACCGTTTTCATATGGCCGAGGGCAAGAGGTCGGGGGAGTCTAGCCATCAGGGCAGGACTGGAGGACATAGTGCCAGCGGGGCACAATCGGGTCAGGGGCAGAGACAGATTGAGCAGGGCTCCCAGCAGGGGGATAATAAGAGGTTCCGGTCAGGGAACTATAGGCAGGGACAGGGAGGTTTCCGTCAGGGCAAACAGGGACAGAATGGGCAACAGTTTCATCAGGGCCAGGGGAAGAATGGTAACGGCCACCAGGGCCGGGGACAGCAGGGGCAGAGGGGAGGGAACTTCACGGGGAAGTGCTTTGTTTGTGGCAAGACTGGCCATAAGAAGCAGGATTGTCCTGATAGGGGCAGGGCCCCACAGCAGCAGCAGGGTGCTCGCCAGGAGCCACAGAGACCTATGTTTCCCGTCGCTCTTCCCGCACCGCCACAGATGGCAGCATTGCCACCCATTCCAGCAGTCCCAGTTCAGCAGGGGCAGCTACAGTATGGACGTGTCTACAACGTTCACCAGGCTGCAGTTCCACAGGCACCGCCCGCGATCGAGGGTACGTTTCCTATCCATGGCACTATGGGTCGGGTGTTATTTGATACGGGTGCTACACACTGTTTTATAGCTACACACTTCGCGAAAGCTTTAGGATTATTATCTACGGCAGAGAGCACAGTTACGTGTGTCGACTCACCATTAGGGAGTGGGTCACTTATTTTCTTTATATGCCGGGGAGTGGGGGTAGAGATTGGTGGTTTGGTATTGCCTGCAGACATGTTAGTGTTAGACATGCATGTTCACGATGTGATCATCGGTATGGATTGGCTCGTAGCATATAGGGCCATGATTGATTGCTTCAGCGGGAGCATTATTTTTGCCATTCCGGGGCAAGAGATGTTTATAGTGGCGATGCCTCGCCCAGAGGGAGGATCGACCGTTCATCTGTATTACATAGAGGAGGATACCTCTAAGGAGGTTGTTATTCCTTTAGATTCGATCCCGGTTGTCAGGGAGTATTCGGATGTGTTTCAGGAGATACCAGGCTTACCACCCAGTCGAGAGATAGACTTCGTTATAGATTTGCTACCGGGTACGAGACCTATAGAACGTTCACCGTACCGTATGGCTCCAGCTGAGATGAGAGAGCTACGGGATCAGATAGAGCAGCTGTTGGGATAAGGCTTTATTCGCAGGAGTACCTCACCTTGGGGCGCTCCAATTTTGTTTGTGAAGAAAAGGGACGGTTCACTGAGATTGTGTGTGGACTACCGAGAGTTGAATAAGGTCACGATACGGAATAAGTATCCGTTGCCTCGAATCGATGACTTATTCGACCAGTTGAGGGGAGCTTCTTTCTTCTCGAAGATTGACTTGAGATCGGGATACCATCAGTTGCGTATCAGGGAGAAGGATGTCTCGAAGACTGCGTTCTTGTCGAGATATGGTTCTTATGAGTTTCGGGTTATGCCTTTCGGCTTGACCAACGCTCTAGCAGTGTTTATGGACTTGATGAACAGAGTGTTCAGGGATTTCCTAGATCAGTTTGTCATTGTCTTCATTGATGACATTCTGGTTTACTCTCAGATGGAGGAGGAGATTTTGCAGACACTTCGTCAGAACGAGCTTTATGCAAAATATGAGAAGTGCGGGTTTTGGCTGAAGGAAGTCCAGTTCTTGGGTCACATTATTTCCGACCAGGGAATATCTGTCGATCCGGGGAAGGTATCAGCGGTGAGGGAGTGGGGACAGCCCACGACACCAATGGAGATTCGTAGTTTCTTGGGTCTAGCAGGATACTACAGGAGGTTTATTCGGGGTTTCTCGGAGATAGCAGGTCCTTTGACACATCTTACTCGTAAGGGTGTGCCGTACATTTGGAGTGATGCCTGTCAGTTGGCATTCGATGAGTTGAAGGACAAATTGACCTCAGCACCTGTGTTAGCATTGTCGAGACCGGGAGTTGAGTATTTGGTTTACACCGACGCGTCGTTGCAAGGACTGGGAGGTGTATTGCAGCAGGAGAGACAGGCCATAGCTTATGCTTCCCGTAAGCTTAAGCCTCATGAGAAGAATTACCCCACGCATGATTTGGAATTGGCAGCAGTGGTATTTGCCTTACGGATTTGGAAGCACTATCTTTTGGGGGAGAAGTTTCAGCTGTTCACGGACCACAAGTCACTACAGTATCTGTTCACGCAGAAGGAATTGAATATGCGGCAGCGTAGGTGGCTTGAATTTGTGAAGGACTACCAGTTCGACATCCAGTACCACCCGGGTAAGGCTAACGTGGTAGCAGACGCGTTGAGCCGCAGACCAGCAGATGAGGTGGCAGAGGTGTGGAAAGCTAAGTGGAAGGAATTGGGACACCAGGATGCAGTGGCCCGATCTTTCATGTCTGTGATGATCGTTACACCGCAGATTATCACGAAGGTAGTACGAGCACAGGCTAATGATTCGTTCTGTCAGGAGCAGATAGTTCGATTACTTGCAGAGGGAGCCGAGTCCTATACCGTTAGCTCAGACGGGGGATTACGCTTCAATGGGAGATTGGTAGTTCCGGAAGGGGAAGAATTGCGGCACGATGTGATGGCAGAGTCACATGGCTCACGGTTCGCGGTACATCCCGGAGGGGACAAAATGTACCAAGACATGAGACGGCAGTATTGGTGGAGCGGTATGAAGAGAGATATCGCTGAGTTTGTCTCGAAATGCGCCACTTGTCAGCTCGTAAAAGTGGATCATCAGAGACCGGCAGGATTGCTACAGCCGTTGGAGGTTCCGGTGTGGATGTGGGAGAGAATATCCATGGACTTTATCACGGGGTTACCGACGTCACAGAGGGGTCACGACTCCGTTTGGGTAATTGTGGACAGGTTGTCCAAGGTCGCTCACTTCTTACCCGTAAGGACTGACTACACTACGGGACAGTATGCCCAGCTCTTCATTTCAGAGATTGTGAGACTTCACGGTGTGCCCCTAAATATCGTGTCTGACAAAGACAAGATATTTGTTTCGAGGTTTTGGGAGAGTTTCCCGGAGGCCATGGGCACGGAATTGCGGTTGAGTACGGTTTATCATCCGCAGACTGATGGGCAGACAGAGCGCACCAATCAGATGTTGGAGGACATGCTACGCATGTGCATTATTGACTTCGGGGGTGGATGGGAGCAGTACCTTCCACTGGTGGAGTTTGCTTACAACAACTCCTATCAGTTCACGATTGGTATGGCTCCATTCGAGGCATTGTACGGTAGGCCTTGTCGTTCCCCAGCATGTTGGTTGGAGGTAGGAGACAACAAACTACTTGGGCCGAAAGTGATTCAGGATACTTCGGCAAGGATTGAGTTGATTCGGATTCGCATTCGGGTAGCTCAAGACAGGCAGAAGAGTTATGCTGATGCAAAGAGGTTTTTCAGGGAGTTCCAAGTGGGGGACCAGGTTTTGCTCAGGGTATCTCCAATGAAGGGGATTATGCGATTCGGGAAGAAGGGGAAATTGGCACCGAGGTATGTGGGGCCGTTTCCTATTATTGAGCGGATCGGACCGGTTGCGTATAGACTTGGACTACCGGAGCACTTGCATCGGATTCACGACGTGTTCCATATTTCCTCACTGAGGAAATACCTTAGAGATAATTTGGCTCATTCTCACATTGTTGTGGAGGACATCGATCTCCATCCGGATAGCTCCTACGAGGAGGGGCCAATTGCTATTTTGGACCGAAGCGAGAGGAAACTGCGGTCAAAGATAGTCCCGTTAGTGCGTGTTCAGTGGCGACATCACAATGTCGAGGAGTCCACATGGGAGCGTGAGGATGAGATGCGCGAACGTTATCCAGAGCTATTTTTAGCAGGTACTTTCTAGTTTCGAATTTCGGGACGAAATTCAGTTATTAGGGGGGAAGTATGTAATACCCCGTACTTTTGACTATATTTATTTTTGGGATTAATTAATTAAATGCGTATTAATTAGAAATTAATCCGGGTTATAAATACTAATGAGATGCGAATTGGTATTTGATTATGTGCATATATGATTATATATGTATTAGGTATTATGAAAGTTGTCGTGAGATTTATGTACGGCATTTTAGAAATTTTGTCGAGACGCGTGGGACCGCCGCGTCACGGTGTAAAATTTTGATAATAAAAGTGAATTTAAAATCTATAATTCGTATGGTCATTTTGAGTGCGCCAACGCGTCCGAAAGGGTCGAGATAGTCAGAAAACACTAGCCGGGGGTATAGTTTGGGTCCCGGGGTATTTTTAGGCCATACCGGTAACTTAAAGGGTATTTTGGTAATTTTACATTTTTAGGAATTAAAAGTGACGAAAATTAGAGATGTAAATCTGATGTGAATTAAACCCATTAAGCCCATTAACCAACCCATATTAACCTAGAAGGCTACGTAGGTTGTCATTAGGTTTACAATCTTCCCCAAATCAAACCCTAGCCACCTTAAGCCACCATTGGAGAAGGAGCTTAGAGAGAGAGAAAACTCTGCAGAATTTTCACCAAACCTACACCAAAGTCAGAAATCAAACCAAGGCAAGTGGTTTAATTATGTTTAATTTCAGCAAATGTTCTTTCCATGTTAGAAAATTCGGATTTATGGTTGGTTCTTGATAAATATGAAAACCCATGTAGTTTAGATCATAGAACTTGAGAAATTGTGAAGAGAATTGCATGTAGTATGATAGGTAGATGATTTCCCTTATATTAATTGTGATTTGAAGGAATTAAAACGAAATAAATTCTGGTATTTGATGATGATATAAACCTAGGGTTCATGTTCTAGAGAAATTGGGAAAAGTGTAGAGATTTGTAAATCTAGTTGATGTTATGATGATTCAATCCTTGAAAACATGTTAGGAGATGATGTAAATATGTTTAGGATGAATTAGAGACCCTAAAACGTTATTGGAATGAACCTTGGAAGAGATTAGAAGTGATATAAATGGTGAAAAAACGAATTGGAGAAAATCTGGGCCGAATCTGGTAGCTCGTTAGAAGCAGTCCCCAGGTCGTTCGAACGAGCTTCTAACGAGTTGACCAGTCGTTGCTAACGAGTAGGAATTTCATTTGATATCTCGTTCGAACGAGATATCGTTAGAAGGGACAGTTCGTTCGAACGAACTGGATCTCGTTCGAACAGTCTCGTTCGAACGAGACTTCTAACGAGCTGACAGTCCAAACTTGTTCGAACACTCGTTCGAACGAGACTTCTAACGAGTTGACAGTTTGGTCTTTTTGGACTGTTTCGATTTTTGGAGACCCGTAAACTTGTTCGAGGATATAGATAGCATTTCTTTGATGATATAGTGATAGACTTGGGACATTTGGGTATTTATGAGGAGGAATTTACATACGAGAGTTGTGTTACATGTACGGTTTGGGTTGAGACGTGAGTGTCTACTACGAAGTGAGAAATTATAGCGCATATAATTACAAACCGAAATAGTATAGATTGTGATAAATATAGTTAGTGCGAGAATGCGATACGTACTACGATTAAAATACGGTATTACTAAGATGTGTGTTTACTTAGTATATGGATTGTGTGTATGACATACCTACCATACTTGCTATCACGGGAGGTTGCGTTCGCTTAGGAGCCTCTAATCCTTGTGTGCCTACGGGGGGGATATAGACTGGTACCTCGATGAACATAGGTCATAGAAGGACTTATTGTGATATTAATAAGTCTGCTGATCATGGGAGCGTAGGTATGTGCGTGACCCATGTGATGGTGACTGTGTTCGCCTCCATTATTTGTGATGTTGTTATCGGTAGACTATTCTTGAGAGATTCGGAATATGTGATCCTTATGTACGTGATGTACCGGGATGGATAGCAGAGTATGTGTGCACCGCAACTTAGTTCTCGGGGTGCTTGTATTGTATATTTATGATTTGAATAATATACATTTAATTAATGGGAATCCTCATGTTAATGTAGTGTATATAACTACAGTATTGTTTCGAGAATAACATAAGGGGTTAGTGATATATATATATTGCATATTGAGCATCTGAGTTACATTAAATCCCTATCTAATTACGAGCATTATATGTTAATAGAACCGGGTAATAAGGGTAGGAACTATTACAGTCTAGCTAGTTATGATGTCACTTAGCTAGTGGTTATATCTTTGTAGATGGGTACTTACGTTAGGAGTGCACAGTTAGACGAGAGGTGAGAATATCATGTGAGTGTACGTCCTAACATGTACTTTGCATTTAATGTTTTAAATGTTTTTAAAGCACTTGCAGGTTTTTAAAATATAACTCCACATTCGGGCTCTGACCTGTTTGCTTTTCAAATCTCTTTTTCTTTGTAAAACCATTTTAGGTGCCCAGCCACAAGGACACCAAGCATAGGATACTCATTCAGGTGACGAGTTGTAGCTGCTTGTGGAAGCTACAGGGATTTGCATGTAGACGCTTCTATCTTTTGGATTCCAGAGTCACCATCTATCAGTTGTAGGGCATGTTACTCATTTCTTTAGAGACATCTTTTACATTTCAGTTTTCAGACTTTAACATGTATTGTTCAGTTTATTTATTTCAGTTATGGGATTGTAGTGAGGAGTTTTTCCTCCAGACTTTATTTACTGTTATGTGATGGTTATTCGTTTTACTTCAGTATGGTGAATGGTGTTAATTATTTCTTCATTACACTTGTTGCATGTTAATCAGATTTTAAATAAAATTTGGCACTTACTTTTTAAATACTAGGTGGTTAGTAAAAATAAAATGTTTTCGACAGTGATGCTATTAACTGAGCCAACTTGGCATTTTGAATTAATTTAATAAAGGAGTAGCTAACCGGTATTTAATTAGTCGGGGTGTCACAAGAAACTTGTTTAATACACTAACATGTTGACTATATATTGGGAGAATGGGCTATTGTTGCTGATTAGAGGTAGTTGGGTGTTTTGGATTGAGTCATGGCCATCATAGATGAGATCTTGGGGAAGAATCTAGCACTACGCCCGTCGAATCGATTTGGCCTAGGCTCAATTGACCTGACAAGGTTGGCCAAGTATGAGTTATTTTAGATGTTAAGATCGAGTTATGAATTAGTGTTACTTTGGGGACTTTACATTATATATATATATATGTATGTGTGTGTGTATTTTGAAACAAAATGTATTTCAACTATAAAAGAGTTTTGTATAATGACAACGCAATTAATATTTGATCAAACTTCACTAGTTTCCCTCTAATGTACTTGAGATAAAATTAAGAACTAAATACATTATGAGATATATTACCAGGAACACACAAATCCATGCAACCATACTATTTCCCACGCAACTCAGTGAATACAAGATCAACATCAACTATTATACAAGATAGCTCAACCATACATGCAAGAAAGTCTCATCACGTCATAAAGAAAACATCCAAACAAGATCTTATCACAAGCTTCAAAGAAAAGTTAAAACATCCAACCAAGAGAGGTTTAAAGTTCGACCATTTAAACATCATCACATCAACTAAGAGAAGATCAAAGCTCAAACATACATGCTCTCAAAACATCATACAATGCAACACAAATAACTCTGAAGAATGTTCAAAAGTGCTACTAATTTTTACTTTAATTTTATTATACTTTAAGAACTATTTAAAAAGGTAAAGTAACATGTCTCATCATGTATTAGTTCAATCCCACCCACCTAAACCTGCCCCAAATCTTTCCTAAACTTTCCCTAAGACTTGGACTCTAAATAGACATCACCGGTCAACTCAAAGTTAGTTTCAATCGACTAAAAGGCCCATAAATCAAGGTTAGTCATCTCATCATCACATTAAGCCATCTCATCTTTTTAAAGGCATTTTGTGGGAGTTTCAGTCAACTGCAAATCCACTTTTAGTCGATTGAAAGTGCCAGAAATCTTGCATTTACTTTGGTAACGTACTCCAACCTTCCTAACCAATACCCTAACCCTTTACAAACTTTTTACCTCACATTTAAATTTATAAATGATATAAATCAAAATCATGTGAAAAATTGATATGAAGCTTGCAGCCCTCTCATCAGCGCACAAATTTTTGTTAGTGATTTTATTTAATTCATTATGAGAGATTGGTTGCTTTGATTTTGCATTTGTTTCTTCTGTGAATCATTCATGTTTTGTGTTCCATTTTATGTGTACCATTTCATATTTATAGTTTTAAATATGTTTATCTAACATGGCTAATAATGCACAATATAGTAGTTTATTTCAATAAAAATATAACATGCTTAGTGATGATTATTTCGGTGGTAGAATAATATAATTGTTACTAAAACTTTGAGAAAATACAATGTGACTTTACCTTTTAATAATCATTTATTGTTTCCTTATGAATGTATTATCTTACTATACGATATTATCTTGTTTAACCTTTATTGATTTTTATATTGGCATGTGAGTGTAATAGAAACCTAACTATTTGTATATTCATGCATAAATATGTATCAACTAGAAAACTTTTCATTTACTTGCTATAACATTTGTTTTATCCAAACACTTCATAGAACAACTTATATTTTTTCAAACACCTCTACTTTTCATTCCTAACGGTTTATATTCGTTAGTAATTTCTAATAAATAATATCCATTAAAGATAGATTAGTCGTACGAGACAACATTCTCGTTCCTGTGAAATTAGGATGCACTATTTCTTTAGGATCTTGCAAAATGTCGCATTGAATGAACAAAGATTGTATGACCAAAAATAATAGACTGGGATCAAAATATATAAAGGGTATCAATATTTCATTGATTTTGTAAAGGAACACGATGTTCTAGGGTTGACAACGTTGCCCTATCCTTATACAATTTGTCAAAATAGGAAGCGATGTACATATGCAATCGTTAAAAACCATTTGGTCAAAAATGACATGGATCAAATGACTACAATGTGGGATTTACATGGTTAAAATTCATCCTTAATTTCAATGGAATAGGAATAAGTGAGAGAGGAAAACATTGGGCATAAAGGGATTCAGATGGAGAAACTTGTTGATGCCTTTTACATAGCCCATAATGAAGCTCATGTGGATATTGGGGGTATTCATCATGGAATTTTTGAATTAACTTATTTGGGTAATGATAAGTACAATAAATATAAAATACCAATAAATTGTACCCTTCTTCATGTGAGGGTCCTGGGACAACTCTTCTTATAATTATGGAATTGCACAATTTAAAGAAGAAATTTGGATGGTCTGGAAATAATGTGATGTGGCTTTTGCGTGTATTAAAAAGGTGGCTCCCAAAAGGTAACACATTGCCAAAAATGTATTAATAAATGAAGACTATGATGAAAGTCTTAGAAATGAAGGTCAAACACATTCATGCATGTGTCAAAAATTATGTCTTGTATTGGAAGGAGAACGAGGATATGGAGGACTGAAAGGAAAAGGGGAGAATTTCCAAAATGAAAAAAAACATTCTCAAACATTTTCTTCTAATTCCAATACTAGTGAGGTTGTATATTATACCATGGATAGAAAATGAAATTACACGGCATAATCGAGTGACCTCTTCGTCAGATTATCAACAGCATCCATGTGTTTCGTCCCAATGGAGATTGTTAATAAATAAATGTCCTTCCTTTGCTAAGGAAGGGCATAATGTTTGGTTTGCAATAACAACGAATGGGTTTAATCCACATGTTGTTCAACCCCCTAGTTATAGTTGCCACCCACGGTGCCCAAAAATCTTTCACATTCTTTGACCATGAAAATAGAGTTTCATATATTATCTTTTCTAATACCTAGACCAAAGATATCGGATCAAGACATTGATATTTTCCTTAAACCACTTGTAGAGGGGTTAAAAAAATTGGGAACAAGGAGCGATAACATAAGAAACTCACAAAAGACAATCGTTTACGTTGAAAGCTATTTTAATGTGGGGGAATCGTAATTTCCCGTCATATAAGAATTTATCCAATTATATAACGCATAGATACAAAACATGTCCCGTTTATGGATACAACACTCCTTCTATTTGACTAGTTAAAATCACTAAAATAGTTAATATAAACTATTGTATGTTCCTTGAAATGAGTCATCCGTTCAAAAGTGGTGCGAGTTTAAGGCTTAGGTCAACTTAATATAAAATCCCTCCACATTAATTAAATGGAGTTGCACTTTTGGAAAAAATTATTCCACGTCAAATACATACCTATCAAGATCCTAAAAGATTCCAGTGGGAAAAGAAATATGAGTGGTATGAAAAAAATAGTGATGTTGAAGTTAAAGAGGCGTGGTATAAAATATTTATTTTCTTTGACTAGGAATACTAGATTTCCCATTCGGTTCGACATGTTCTTGGTGTCATGCACATTGAGAATAATGTTATAGAGCATTTAATAAACATTATCCTTGGTCATAAACTAGAAAAAAAATGATATAAATCAATGCAAAGTTGGATAAATGAATTGCGCATTCACAATGGCTAATGGAACAATAAGATGAATACACTAGGAATTGGATAGAACCAAAAGCACCATTTATCTTGGACTAAGTAGAAAAAAGAGAGTTTTTCCAAATTTGAAAGACTTAAAGTTCCCTTCTAGTTTTTCATTAAACTTGAGAAACATGATTACTCTTAAACCACCCGATTTACACTCTTTGAAATCAAATAACTATCATGTCATTATGTGATATTTAGTACCCACATTGATTAAACATGTTTTTCCAAAACACAAGGATTTGCGAAAATTTATTCAACAACTGAGCATATTCTTTAAGATATTGTATCTGAAAATATTAATTAGAAAGGATATATAAAGAGCCAAAGACATGATTATGGAAGAAATATGTGTGTTCGAAAAACATTTCCCACCGTCATTTTTTATATCAGTATCCACCTCACTGTTCAATTAGTTGATAAAGCGTTGATTTGTGGACCTACTGAACACATTTCATGTATTCATTTGAAAGGTAACATCGTCATGTATATTCCAGTATGATATATGTTGATAACATTATTAAATACGGATTAACATATGCGAACTTTGTTATTTATATAAACGAGCACATGGGTGACTTAAAAAATATACCCAACAATAAGTGGTATTTTGAAAGGTCTATTATAGAAACCTATGTTGTTGTTAAGTCTATCAGGTATTGTATGAAGTACATGCCAAACCCATTGGATATAAATCATAAACAAACTCGTGAAGTCTTTTTTGAGGAAATGGAGAGTTAACTTATGAGGGTCATTTTCCTGATGATAAGTGATCAAGCGTGAAAAGTAATCATTGAATTCATTTCATCACGTTAATGTCAAAATGTTAATCATTGAATTCATTTCATCACGTTAATACAAAAACCTAAATTACGACTGCACTTGTGGTACAAGTATAGCAGTAAGTTGGGTAGCGAGAATCCACAGAGAGTGTTGATAGATTTTAATTGATTAATTATTTCAAGAATACAAATGGAAAAGGTGATAGAGTGGGAATGGTAAAAAGGAAAAAGGAAGAAGTTAAAACTAAACACTATTAATTAAAACGAGAGTTGGGATCACCATGGGTTAAACAACTAATAATTAGAATTTCGGTTCGAAAATATTTAATCGAGCATTTTCAATTAATTATAAACATAACATGTGAAGGAATTTAATCCAAAAATGCTAGATAAAATATTTAATTAAAAATGTTCACACGCATCTTACAATCAGATTATCTCTATAAACACTAATGTTACGTGACAAAGAAAGTTAAACGCATAATAAACCCATTTTAATACGCGAGGTTTCGATTAAACATGATTTTTTCCAAAAACTAACTTTTGGAGCTCGACGCCCAACAATGGCGAAAACTTAACCCCAACCCGCTAATTAGCCACAAAACATGATTAAACAACTAAAACAACTAATTAATTAAAGGAAACAATAAATAAATTAACTACAACAATTAACTAGGCAAGAAATTAAACAATAAAGCAAGAAATTAAAGGAATAAATCTAGGTTACAAAGCTTAAAAATAAAAATGGAACTTACGTTAATGGAGAAGGAGGAATGTTGCCATACAAACCCATTTGGGTGCAAACCCTAAGAGAGATAAAGCTCCACCAAAAATCCCCTCTCTAACCTAAAACTAGCCTAAAAAATGATGTAAAAATGAGTTTCCTGTGACACCCCGCCTAATTAAATACCGGACGATCACTCCTTTATTAAATTAAATCAAGGTAAACAATTGGTTCATTCTCAGCATCACTGTCGGTAAAAATAAATTTTCCAATTTAACACCCTAAATAATTAAGCTAAGTGTCAAAACCATTTTTCATACATACATTCCAACTTTTATTTAAAGAGAATCATTTATTTTATTAACAACATTCAATAAGTGAGAATCACACCACATTAAATTTCTGCAACATAGTCCAATTAATTTAATACATTCGTAGATCGAATGTCAACATACGAAATCTAAAGTCATACATCCAAACTGAATAAATCCCATAGTAACAACACTCGAAATAACTGAAATACAAATGTCCCAATAACAATGAAATAATGAAAAGGGCGACACATGCCCAATAAATGAGAATGCTAGAAGTGGAGTCAATAAAGGAAGTCGTCTACTCAAGTGACCTGCAACTCCCACCTAAGCTGCAGCACGTTCCTTTCAAGGGATCCTAAGCAAGACGCCCCTGTGGCTGGGCACCTGAAATATATACATATATATACGAGAGAGAGAGAGAGAGAAATGGGTCAGAGCTCGAAAGTGTGTTTGATTTAAAATACGTTTAGCAAGTATTTAAATTGATACAGGCCAATGCAACAACATATTAGAGCGACACTCTCTTGAGAAATTCTCACCTCTCTTCTAATGTGCACGCCTATCGTACTAACCTTCCCAACGGTTTATCTTATCATTTAACGCACTAATCTTCCCAATGATTTAACTTATCTTAGATTACTCGTAAGATTCAACATTTAACGATTTCATTTTGAAAAGGGTATTTCAATTTGTAACCAAAGTTCTCCATTTTAACTTTATAAAATCAATAAAGTTTTCCAGTGTCATATTATACTTTCTCAAAACAAGTATTTACCATTTGACTCATTACCATGTCCTTCTTATCAAATCACAGTAGGCAGTTTCAAATTCCCGAATCTCATATATATATATATTAACTACTCGTATAATATATATATAATAACAGCACCCCAAATAAAACTATGGTGCGTGCATACTTCTATTATCCAAACCCCATACCACTCATATCAAGGGGAATACAAATTCGGAATCACTCTCGAACTGTATTAACACATACACAAACAATATCGAGGCGAAGCATAGATTCCAAGTCTCTAAGAGGATGGCACATACTCGTGTCTCTTAGGACCGTCTGAACTATGAATTCGATAGCCTGTACCAAGGATATCTATCTTCTAGGGTACAAGTCAATATCCTCCATAAAGGTTCCATCGAGATAAGACTGTCCCAGTGTTGTAACCTCAAGGATAGCAAGTAGCGCGGTATGTTTTTCACATGTATATAATATATGTACACACAATCATATAAATATACCACTTTTATCATATTAATATAGGTTCCTCTCGTCACCCATAATTACAACATTTATCCTTAATTTCACATTATTAGTACTACGTATAAGGTTTCATATCTAACCTTAACTCGAAGAGTTTTCTCACTTATTACGTGACTCTCGTGGACTCTATCCTTCCAAGTAGAAAATTCAGTAGGTATACCTCTATTCACTATCGTAGCGATTCGCCGTAATATCTCACTTGAAATACGTAGTTTCATCTTTCATTATATAATTATCCCAAAAGTAAAATTCTCGTCTTATAATAAAGTTCCCAACACTCATTCATATGTCCTACTGGTCTTTCCTATCTCCCAAAACATTTTATTAAGAATACCCAAGAATTATTTCACGATAAATTTAGTTTAACTAATTAATAAGGGAAATAGGAGTCTGCCAGGAGGGGTCGATCGATCGAGGTCTGGGGCTCGATCGATCGAAGCTCTATGCTCGATCGATCGATCAAGCAGGTATTTTGATTTCTGCAGAATTGCAGTTACGGGTTCTAACACTTTTCTTCATCCAAATCCATATTTTTCCAAACCCAAACGTCCCAAAATGCTACTACTAACATTATAACAATATATCATATGTTTCCAACGTAAGGCATGGGTATTTCTATCATTTAATCAAGGATTAACAGCCCCAAAAGTTAATTAATTATTAAGAACACTAAAATTCTCTTAAACAGGTTTCTAACCAATTTTCTTCAGAAATTCCTTCTTATAATTATCAAAATTTCGTGGTTACATTCCTCTACATGGCAAGGTTCCCAGAATTTTCATATAAATCAATACTACATGGATTTTCCTATCACAAATTGGGTTTTCTTCCATATTTTTCATCTCTAATCATTCCTAAACTAATATGAAAATTGCACCAACGAAAATACGCAAGATAAATACTTGCCTGGGATTTTTAGACGTCTGGTTTGCAGATGAATCTGGTGTGGTTGCGTTCCCCGTCTCGCGATCTACGCGTTGGTGGTGACGGCGGTGCAAACGGGTGGCTTTTTGGCCTTGAATTGCCTTGAGAGCCATCTCCTCTCTTCTCCAATGGCCGTACTAGGGTTCTGAATATTCTAACCCTAAATGGTTAACCTAAATGGCTAATATAGGTTGCTGATTTTCGTGGGTTTAATTACCCAAATATGTAAAATGACTAAAATGCCCTCCCGGGGTACTAATTAGGCCTAAAAACGCCCCGAGACCCAAACTACACCCCGGGTACACTTTTCTGACTATCTCGACCCTTCCGAACGCGTTGGCGCACTCAAAATGACCATACGGGCAACTTATAAATATTCACTTTTTATTTATCAAAATTTAGTCCCGACGCGACACGAGCACGTTCCGACTTAAATTTCCGAAATTGTCATTTAACTCACTCATGACATTCAATATACCCAATATAATATATTACTTTGCTCATTAGTAATATTCAACAAATTTCCCATAATTACTAACTCTCATCACGTTAATAATTATAACATAATTAATTTCTGGATTTTTATTAAATAATTAACTCACATTAAATTCAATAAATCCCCAAATTAATATAGCATAAAAATACGGGGAATTACATACTTCCCCCCTAATAACGGAATTTCATCTCGAAATTCAAAAAATAAGGCATACCTGGTAAAAACAACTCTGGATATCTCTCGTCTATATCTGCCTCGCGCTCCCAAGTGGATTCCTCCACATTATGATGCTCCCACTGGACCCGCACAAGTGGAACTATCTTCGACCTCAATCTCCTCTCACTATAGTCTAGGATAGCCACCGGTCTCTCCTCGTAAGAGCTATCAGGCTGTAAGTCGATCTCATCTATCGCAATGTGAGTATGGGTAATATCATCCCGAAGATATCGTCTCAACGACGAGATGTGGAATACATCGTGGATGCGATGTAAATGTTCTGGAAGTCCCAACCTGTATGCAACCGGCCCAATCCTCTCGATGATGGTAAATGGTTCCACGTACCTCGGATCCAACTTCCCCTTCTTTCCGAACCTCATCACTCCCTTCATAGGAGATACACGCAATAACACTTGGTCCCCCACACTAAACTCCCGGAAGAATCATTTCGCATCGGCGTAGCTCTTCTGCCTGTCCTGGGCTATCCGAATTCGACTCCTGATCATCTCAATCCTCGCGGAGGTCTCCTGAATCACCTCTGGTCCTAGCAACTTGTTATCCCCCACTTCGAGCCAACAAGCTGGGGAACGACAAGGCCTGCCATACAAAGCCTCAAATGGAGCCATGCCAATCGTGAACTGATAAGAGTTATTATAGGCAAACTCTACCAGTGGGAGATGTGGCTCCCAACCTCCTCCAAAATCTAGAACACACATGCGTAGCATATCCTCTAACATCTGATTAGTACGCTTTGTCTGTCCATCTGTCTGTGGGTGGTAAGTTGAACTCAACCTCAACTCAGTACCCATAGCCTCCTGAAAGATTTTCCAAAAACGTGACACGAAAATCTTGTCCCTATCTGACACAATATTCAGGGGCACCCCGTGTAATCTGACAATCTCAGCGATGAACAACTGAGCATACTGACCCGTGGTGTAATCTGTCCGCACCGGCAAAAAATGAGCCACCTTGGTCAAACGGTCTACAATCACCCAGATAGAATCGTGGTCCCGCTCCCTGTAATAAAATCCATGGAAATACTTTCCCACTTCCATGCGGGTACTTCCAATGGCTGAAGCAATCCTGACGGTTTCTGATGGTCCACCTTCACCAGCTGGCAGGTAGAACACTTGGACACGAACTCGGCAATGTCCTTATTCATCCCACTCCACCAGTATTGCCTCCTCATATCCTGGTACATCTTATCGCCTCCGGGATGTACTACAAATTGGGACCCATGAGAATGAGTCATCACTGCATGACGTAACTCTGCTCCTTCTGGAACTACCAATCTCCCATTAAATCGCAAACCTCCATCAAAACTAACAGAATAGGACTCAGCACCCTCGGCTAGAAGTCGCACAATCTGCTCCTGGCAAAACGGGTCTGTGGTCTGTGCCTGTATCACCCTCGTAACAATCTTGGGTGTGACTGACATCACGGATATGAAAGAACGTGCTACTGCGTCCTGGTGACCCAACTCCTTCCACTTTGCTTTCCAGACGTCCGCTACATCGTCTACCGGTCTACGGCTCAACGCATCAGCAACTACGTTGGCCTTCCCCAGATGATACTGTATTTCGAACTGATAGTCCTTCACAAACTCTAGCCATCTGCGCTGACGCATATTCAGCTCTCGCTGAGTGAATAGGTATTGCAACGACTTGTGGTCTGTGAACAAACGGAATTTCTCTCCCAACAAATAGTGCCTCCATATCCTCAATACAAAGACGACCGCTGCTAACTCCAGGTCGTGGGTGGGGTAATTCTTCTCATGCGTCTTGAGCTTGCGGGAAGCAAAAGCTATAGCCTTCTCTTCCTGCTGGAGTACTCCCCCAAGTCCCCGTAAGGACGCATCGGTGTAGACCAAATACTCCACACCCGGCTTCGGTAACGCAAGGACTGGCGCTGAAGTAAGCTTATCTTTCAGCTCGTCGAAAGCCAACTGACAAGCGTCATCCCAAACATATGGTACCCCCTTGCGAGTCAGATTCGTCAATGGACCCGCTATTTTGGAGAATCCCCGAATGAATCTCCTGTAGTAACCAGTTAACCCCAAGAAACTACGCACTTCCGTCGGTGTCGTGGGCTATCCCCACACCCTCACCGCTGATACTTTACTCGGGTCAACTGCTATCCCCTGCTCAGAAACAACATGCCCCAAGAACTGTACTTCTCGCAACCAGAATCCACACTTCTCGTACTTAGCATACAACTGATGCTCTCGTAGAGTCTGAACAACGTGCCTCACATGCTCGGCATGCTCCTCCTCGGAGTGTGAATATATCAAAATGGCATCTATGAAAACTATGACAAACTGATCCAAGAACTCTCTGAATACTCGGTTCATCAAGTCCATGAAAATGGCTGGAGCATTTCTGAGTCCGAACGGCATCACCCGGAACTCATAAGACACATATCTCGTCAAGAAAGCAGTCTTCGAAACATCCTGCTCCCTAATACGTAGTTGATGGTACTCCGACCTCAGATCTATCTTCGAAAAGAAAGTTGCTCCCCTCAGCTGGTCGAACAGATCATCGATTCGAGGTAACGGATATTTATTCCATATCGTGACCTTGTTCAGCTCCCTGTAGTACACACACAATATCATTGAACCATCTCCCTTCTTCACAAACAAAACTGGAGCGCCCCAAGGTGAGGTACTCCTACGAATGAAGCCCTAACCTAAAAGCTGCTCTATCTGATCTCGTAGCTCTCGCATCTCTGCCAGAGCCATACGGTACGGTGCGGGTGCTATAGGTCTCGTATCTGGCAATAAATCTATGACAAAGTCTATCTCTCGACTGGGGGGTAGGCCTGGTATCTCCTGGAACACATCGTAATACTCCCTGACAACTGGGATCGAATCTAAGGGAATCACAACCTCCTTAGAGGTATCCTCCTCTATGTAATACAAATGAGCGGTCGAACCTCCCTCTGGGCGAGGCATCGCCACTACAAACATCTCTTGCCCCGGAATAGCAAAAACAATGCTCCCACCGAAGCAATCAATCATGGCTCTATAAGCTGCGAGCCAATCCATACCAATAATCACATCATGCTCGTGCATGTCTAAGACTAACATGTCCGCAGGTAATACCAAACTACCAATCTCTACCCCCACTCCCCGGCATATAAAGAAAATAAGTGACCCACTCCCCAGTGGTGAGTCCACACACGTCACTATGCTCTCTGCTGTGGCTAACAAACCTAAGGCCTTCGCAAAATGCGTAGCTATAAAACAATGTGCTGCCCCCGTATCAAACAAAACCCGACCCATAGTACCATGGATAGAAAACATACCCTCAATCGCGGGTGGTGCCTGTGGAGCTGCTGCCTGGTGGACGTTATAGACACGTCCATACTGTAACTGCCCCTACTGCACTGGAGCTGCTGGAATGGCTAGTAGGGCTGGCACCTGTGCTGGAGCTGGGAGGGCAGGTGGAAAAAGTGGTCTCTGTGGCTCATTACGGGCTCCCTGCTGCTGTGGGGCCCTATCGCCCTCTGGACAATCCTGACGCTTATGGCCATGTATACCGCACCCAAAACATCGGCCTTTTAAGTTTCCTCCCCTCTGACCCTGCTGTCCACGGCCCTGTTGGCCGTTACCTCCACACCATTGGCCCTGTTAGCCCTGATTAGTACGCTGCTGGCCCTGCTGCTGTCGGTGTTGGCCCTGCTGATTAGGCTGGCCCTGATGGCCCTGCCTAAAACCCCCGAATCCCTGCCTAGAATCACCTGAATGGAATCGCTTAGCAGGGTCCCCCTGATGGGAACTCTGCTCGTGCTGACGAGTCTGTCCACGAGATGGTGCCCCACTGGCACAATTACCCCCGGCCCGGCCCTACTGGATGGACTCTCCTGCTCTCTTGCTTTCCTGAAGATGGAAGCGGTGATCCTGGAAATGTAGAAATGCGGCATTGAGTACATCAGTGAAAGTACTCAGGGATAAATTTCCGATAAGGTGCTGACGGATCCTCCAAGCTAACCCGTCGACAAACTACATAATCCTCTTATTCTCAGTAGGTGCCTCATCTGGCACAATGGTGAGAAGTCTCGTGAACTCCTCCTCATACTCAGCTACAGTAAGATTCTCCTGCTTCAGATTTAGTAATTTCTGCCTCATCTCAGTCTGCACTGCGGGTGGAAAATACTTGCGGTCAAACCGCTCCCAGAACAACTGAATAGGGATCGTGTCCCTCTCCTCCAAAGTGGTAGTGGACTCCCACCACTGCAATGCGGCTCCCACCAGCTTAAAGGAAGCCAATAACTTCTTTTGCACATCAGTGCACTCATTTATACGGAGGTTCCGTTGGATGTCTTTCTTCCATTGGCTAACTGTGACAATATCGGAGCTACCAGAGAACTCAGGGGGATGCGCTTTCTAAAAAGCATCCCGAACTCTCTCCCATGCAGATGGAAGCTGTGCTGGTACTGGCTCCACTGCCTGAACCTGGGGTGGAGCCTGCTGAACCACCGCTAGTGCGGCATTCACCGCCTGAGCAACAATGGCGGCTACTTCATTTGCATTCATTGTGCCTTGTGCCGGAACTGCTGGTTGTTCGGCATGGGCATGCCTATCTTTCGGAGCACGTCTCGGAGGCATCTGAAACGTGAAGAAGTTTATTAGTCTACAGTTATTATCAAATCTCAAATAGCTGAAGACTTAAACGTAAAACAAGAGTACAACAATCCTAAAAATAGGGCTCAATAGCAATAACGTTAAGCTGAAAGCGAAAATAAGCCGTACAGATCCAATGGACACTAGAACCTGATGCTCTGATACCACCTGGAACACCCCGCCTAATTAAATATCGGGCGATCAGTCCTTTATTAAATTAAATCAAGGTAAACATTTGGTTCATTCTCAGCATCACTGTCGGTAAAAATAAATTTTCCAATTTAAAATCCTAAATAATTAAGCTAAGTGTCAAAACCATTTTTCATACATACATTCCAACTTTTATTTAAAGAGAATCATTTATCTTATTAACAACATTCAATAAGTGAGAATCACACCACATTAAATTTCTGCAATAATACATTCGTAGATCGAATGTCAACATACGAAATCTAAAGTCATACATCCAAACTGAATAAATCCCATAGTAACAACACTGGAAATAACTGAAATACAAATGTCCCAATAACAATGAAATAATGGAAAGGGTGACGCATGCCCAATAAATGAGAATTCTAGAAGTGGAGTCAATAAAGGAAGCCGTCTACACAAGTGACCTGCAACTCCCACCTAAGCTGCAGCACGTTCCTTTCAAGGGATCCTAAGAAAGACGCCCCTGTGGCAGGGCACCTGAAATATATACATATATATACAAGAGAGAGAGAGAGAGAGAGAGAGAGAGAAATGGGTCTGAGCTCGAAAGTGTGTTTGATTTAAAATACGTTTAGCAAGTATTTAAATTGATACAGGCCAATGCAACAACATATTAGAGCGACACTCTCTTGAGAAATTCTCACCTCTCTTCTAATGTGCACGCCTATCGTACTAACCTTCCCAATGGTTTATCTTATCATTTAACCCACTAATCTTCCCAATGATTTAACTTATCTTAGATTACTCGTAAGATTCAACATTTAACGATTTCATTTTGAAAAGGGTATGTCAATTTGTAACCAAAGTTCTCCATTTTAACTTTATAAAATCAATAAAGTTTTCCAGTGTCATATTATACTTTCTCAAAACAAGTATTTACCATTTGAGTCATCAACCATGTCCTACTTATCAAATCACAGTAGGCAGTTTCAAATTCCCGAATCTCATCTATATATTAACTACTCGTATAATATATATATAATAACAGCACCCCAAATAAAACTATGGTGCGTGCATACTTCTACTATCCAAACCCCATACCACTCATATTAAGGGGAATACAAATTCGGAATCACTCTCGAACTGTATTAACACATACACAAACAATATCGAGGCGAAGCATAGATTCCAAGTCTCTAAGAGGATGGCACATACTCGCGTCTCTTAGGACCGTATGAACTATCAATTCGATAGCCTGTACCAAGGATATCTATCTTCTAGGGTACAATCCCCCATAAAGGTCCCATCGAGATAAGACTGCCCCAGCGCGGTAACCTCAAGGATAACAAGTAGCGCAGTATGTTTTTCACATGTATATAATATATGTACACACAATCATATAAATATACCACTTTTATCATATTAATATAGGTTCCTCTCGTCACCCATAATTACAACATTTATCCTTAATTTCACATTATTAGTATTACGTATAAGGCTTCATATCTAACCTTAACTCGAAGAGTTTTCTCACTTATTACGTGACTCTCGTGGACTCTATCCTTCCAAGTAGAAAATTCAGTAGGTATACCTCTATTCACTATCGTAGCGATTCGCCGTAATCTCTCACTTGCAATACGTAGTTTCATCTTTCATTATATAATTATCCCAAAAGTAAAATTCTCGTCTTATAATAAAGTTCCCAACACTCATTCATATGTCCTACTGGTCTTTCCTATCTCCCAAAACATTTTATTAAGAATACCCAAGAATTATTTCACGATAAATTTAGTTTAACTAATTAAATAAGGGAAATAGGAGTCTGCCAGGAGGGGTCGATCGATCGAGGTCTAGGGCTCGATTGATCGAAGCTCTATGCTCGATCGATCGATCAAGCAGGTATTTTGATTTCTGCAGAATTGCAGTTACGGGTTCTAACACTTTTCTTCATCCAAATCCATATTTTTCCAAACCCAAACGTCCCAAAATGCTACTACTAACATTATAACAATATATCATATGTTTCCAACGTAAGGCATGGGTATTTCTATCATTTAATCAAGGATTAACAGCCCCAAAAGTTAATTAATTATTAAGAACACTAAAATTCTCTTAAACAGGTTTCTAACCAATTTTCTTCAGAAATTCCTTCTTATAATTATCAAAATTTCGTGGTTACATTCCTCTACATGGCAAGGTTCCCAGAATTTTCATATAAATCAATACTACATGGATTTTCCTATCACAAATTGGGTTTTCTTCCATATTTTTCATCTCTAATCATTCCTAAACTAATATGAAAATTGCACCAACAAAAATACGCAAGATAAATACTTGCCTGGGATTTTCAGAAGTCTGGTTTGCAGATGAATCCGGTGGGGTTGCGTTCCCCATCTCGCGATCTACGCGTTGGTGGTGACGGCGGTGCAAACGGGTGGCTTTTTGGCCTTGAATTGCCTTGAGAGCCTTCTCCTCTCTTCTCCAATGGCCATACTAGGGTTCTGAATATTCTAACCCTAAATGTTTAACCTAAATGGCTGATATAGGTTGCTGATTTTCGTGGGTTTAATTACCTAAATATGTAAAATGACTAAAATGCCCTCCCGGGGTACTAATTAGGCCTAAAAACGCCCCGAGACCCAAACTACACCCCCGGGTACACGTTTCTGACTATCTCGACCCTTCCGGACGCGTTGGCGCACTCAAAACGACCATACGGGCAACTTATAAAATATTCACTTTTTATTTATCAAAATTTAGTCCCGACGTGACACGAGCACGTTCCGACTTAAATTTCCGAAATTGTCATTTAACTCACTCATGATATTCAATATACTCAATATAATACATTACTTTCCTCATTAGTAATATTCAACAAATTTCCCATAATTACTAACTCTCGTCACGTTAATAATTATAACATAATTAATTTTCGGATTTTTATTAAATAATTAACTCACATTAAATTCAATAAATCCCCAAATTAATATAGCATAAAAATACGGGGTATTACATTTCCCCCACATGAAATAGTTTTTACATATAAATTTCCCACCAAAAATTTGCTTAAAAATAGAGATTTGCGGACTTTTACTGTAGCCGAATCTATTCGGAGGTGTCCAAATCGATTCACACCCTACAGGTTTGGTTGCTGCAGCTTTGTCCAACTTTACGGAAAAATATCGTAAGTTCTTCGTTATAACTCAGAATGAGGCATGGTCAGAGGCTACGCGAAGATAACTTAGAGGGATACAAGATACAAGAAGATACTAGGCTCAAAAACTAAATTATGAAATTACTAAAATGCCCTTGAATGTGGCCTTGAGTGTGATTTTGAAGATAAAATCATCCTAAAAATGCCATAACTCCCTTATTATACATCGGAATCATGCACCGTCGGCGGCCACACGAAGAAAAATAAAAGGGCTTCAACTTCCGTGGAGAGTTTGAGATCGAAACCCGAATGATGAAATTACTAAAATACCCCCGAAGCTGCAATCTTTAACGAAACATATCTGAAAAGCGACCAAACTTCACGCTAAGAACTTTAATACCTACAAAAGCTCAATTAACCCTGCAAAATATGTATATATAGAAATCTGAGGTTGTCTAGTTAACGAGCATAAGTATAGGGATTAAAATACCCGAGGGGGCTAATAACGCGTAGGTTAACGGGTGAAATATGCAATATTTGCTTCATATCACACCCTGTAACTTACACATTGCTAGTCCCTAGCAATGAAATAGGAAATCACAAGAACTACAAGCAAACCACAAAAAAGAAGATATGTACAAAAGAGATAAAAGCCACTTTCGCGAGCTAACGATTGCATTTAGCGTATGCAATAAGCCATTAAACCCCTAGGTTACCCTAGTGGACGAGTGTCGTCTTGTGAGGGTTTTCAGTGATGAAACCCACAAACATCATATAGCTTCCTCAAAATATGCCCAATCAACATGCGACAAACTCAACAATACGAAAAATATTTCAAACATGTTGTTAGCATAGTAAACGAATTCACATGAAAAGTCCGTAGTTATTAACATTATAGAACGAACAATTGAAACCTTAAAAGTGGGAGCGGAGAGAGCACATGCAACATATAATTTGGCAAAAACTTAAATAAACCCGATAAGCATAAAAGCATGCATATAATCAATCCTCACCGGATATTACACTCAACAAATGAATTCACTATGAAAGTGGAGGTAATACACGGGACATGCGGGCATAAAGAGTAAATGTAAATGAAAACAAGGTCGCGCACATGTCACTAATAAAGAACGCTATATAGGAAATAAAAAACTATAATCTCAATGAAAGATACCGCTCATTAAAGGAGGCGAAATGTATTTTCACAGATTATCAAACTACTTAAAGTTTTAAATTAAAATCACCCAAATATCACATAGGACTTGTATAGGGTTGTAATGTAGGTTTGGGGTTAAGGTACGAAATGAAAGAAATATATACGGATTCAAAGTGTTCGGGGATGAAAACTCGGGATAATGGTAAATAGAGGGCAATATCAAAATTGGAATCCGACTTCCATAAAAGGCATTAAATATAACAATGGGGAGAGTAAACAAAGCTTATTGAATACTATATACAACATATACAACTTTCTCTGTTCTTTTCTTTTCTTTTCTTCTTTTTCTCATTTTTTCCTTTGTTTTTCTTTTGCTTTATCACTTTTATTTTTTATTTTTCACTTTCACTTTTTTCTTCACTTTTCTCACTCTCACACGCTTAATTGCAACCGCAAGACAATAACATCATTCAATCCCTAGTAACATTCCAGACAAAGGTATGGAAGGTAATATGTATGGTTTATAACTCTAATGTGGAGTTGGTTATGGAATTTTGGGTGATGAAATGAAAGGTTAATACTAAGGCACAAAGGGGTTGACTAGGGAAATATATAAGGTGAGGTCAAGGCCAATATGGGTAATATAACAAAGATGTCCTATGATCATTTCATAAAGTTTACGCAATTCTCAAGTAAAAACAATGAAAATCATACTCAAGTAACACATTTCAAGATATAAACTCAATTGATGAACGATCAATGAAAGAATAGAGGGATTACCGACGAATTCAACGTTTTCAAAGAGGAAAGAATAGTGTATACACTCATAAATGACAAAAAGCACAAATCTCACTCGGTGTAAGTATATACAATGCAACAAAAGATTATCGAGTTATAAAAATCTTAAACCAAGTCAATATAACAAGAAAAGTGCATGTGCTCATGGGTTAAAGTTTAATTCATGAAGTTATTCATATATCAATGATTTGAGCACTATAGTCTAATAACTTCTAAAATCGAGAACATGCATCGTTGAGTTGTCTATTGGTTCGGGCATTTATTGAAATTTATCATCGAAAACAAGGCAAAATGCCCAACAAAAGAGAAAAAAGAAAAAATATATATTTTTGAAAGTTTTTCAATTTTTTCTAAGAAAGCATACTTAGTAACTAACATGTGATAAAATCCAAGGACAAAATAAAGAAATGGATAAAATATCCCACACCCTAACTTAAATGTTGAATTGTCCTCAATACGCATTACACAACACAAACATAGGAAAAGAATGATATTACCCAAAATTGGAGCGCTCTCCGTTGAGTATGAGTCCAAAGAATCTACAAAACAAGTTAGTACCGAGCATAACGAAAAGAAATAATAAGAAGTTTAACTAATTACACTAGACTAAATTAAACGGAAAAAAAAACTGAAGAAAGAAAGAATAAAAAAACTAACATTTACAACCTACTGTTTAGACTTCATACTAACTATACACTAGATGTCTATATAGTTAAGGGTGGTTTGTCTTTGAAACATCAACGGTGGACCCTCTAAGTGAACATCCCTCCCGAAAAATAGGAATTCCGTTTGAACAACGGAAGGCATGTGTAAGGCGTAAGAAATGAACATCACCAATTAAAAGATTTAGTGGGGTGATGGGGGGTTTGGATTTTAAGGGAGACAAGACTACATTAATCTTGGGAAAATTAAAAATCACATCCCCAAGGTTCTTCAATTGGAAGGGGAGGTGGGGATAGTGCAAGTGAATAGACCACGAGATGAAGCATCTCAAAATAACATTCTCATTCAAGAATCGGGCCAAAGTCCTCAAGACTTTCAACCGATTCTTGTGATAAATTTAACGGTTCGAGAGTAGTAAGGAATAAAAGAAAAAAATGACCATCAACCTCAATACAATCGGAAGAATTAATAAGAGATTGAAATTCAAAAGTTCCAAAGCTTGGATCACTCTCAATTATTTCTTCATCAAAAAGGAGTGGAGGTGAAAAGAAAGTTTCAACCTCGACCCGATTTTGTAAAGAAATGATCTCATCGGGCATGGCATCAGTCTCCAAAAACCAAGCTTGAGAACTTACTGAACGGTCATTTATTTCCTTTATCATTAACTCATAATCAAACGAACAAGAAAACATAACATCTTCATGTCAGGTTTGCTCATAGCTAACGGGATCCCCGCTTTTCAAATTACATTCCCAAAGCGATGAGGGACTACTTACAGCTTCTTTAACTTCATGCTCAAGGTGTTCATTTTCAAGAATTTGTAGGCATTCTCTCATTGATTTGGGAGTATAACTTGGAAAATTATTCTGAAAACAATTAAAGTTATCTAAAGAGTTATAGCGAGATATTTCATAATAAGCTAATTCAATAAAACGACAAGTGCCAAAATTTCAATTTCTCGAAAAAATCTAGCACAAGTCAAAAGAAAGGATAAAGTAAAGAATACAAATACAAAAGAAAAACAATACTCCAAAATAATAAAACAAATCCAATCTAGAACACACTCCCCGACAACGGCGCCATTTTGATCAAGCGTGAAAAGTAGAGTCGCGTCAAAATGCTAATCATTGAATTCATTTCACCGCGTTAATAGAAAAACCTAAATTACAACTGCACTTGTGATACAAGTATAGCAGTAAGTCGGGTATCGAGAATCCACAGGGAGTGTTGATAGATTTTAATTGATTTATTATTTCAAGAATAAAAAAGGAAAAGGTGATAGGGTGGGAATGGTAAAAAGAAAAAAGGAAGAAGTTAAGACTAAACAATATTGATTAAAATGAGAGTTGGGATCGCGTCCCCACCATGGGCTAAACAACTAATAATTAGATTTTCGGTTCGAAAATATTTAACCGAGGATTTTTAAATAATTATAAACATAACACATGAAGTAATTCAATCCAAAAAAGCGAGATAAAATATTTAATCAAAATGGTCACACACGCCTTAAAATTGGATTATCGCTATGAACACTAACGTTACGTGACAAAGAAAGTTAAACACATAATAAACCCATTTTAATACGCGAGGTTTCGATTAAATATGATTTTTTCCAAAAACTAACTTTCGGAGCTCGACGCACAACAATGATGGAAACGCAACCCCAACCCGCTAACTAGCCACAAAACATGATTAAACAACTAAAACAACTAATTAATTAAAGGAAACAACAAATAAATTAACTATAACAATTAACTAGGCAAGAAATTAAATAATAAAGCAAGAAATTAAAGGAATAAATCTAGGTTACAAAGCTTAAAAACAAAAATGGAACTTACATTAATGGAGAAGGAGGAATAGTGTCATACAAACCCATTTGGGTGCAAACCCTAAGAGAGATAAAGCTCCACCAAAAATCCCCTCTCTAACTTAAAACTAACCTAAAAAATGATGTAAAAATGAGTTTCTCCCACTTGAAATACTTTTTACATATAAATATCCCACCAAAAATCCACTTAAAAATAGATATTTACGAACTTTTACTGTAGCCGAATCGATTCGGAGGTGTCCGAATCGATTCACACTCTACAAGTCTGGTTGCTGCAGCTTTATCCAACTTTACAGAAAATGACGTAACTTCTTCGTTATAGCTCAGAATGAGGCACGGTTGGAGGATACGCGAAGATAACTCAGAGGGATACAAGATACAAGAGATATTAGGACCAAAAACTAAATTATGAAATGACTAAAATGCCCTTGAATGTGACCTTGAGTGTGATTTTGAAGATAAAACCATCCTAAAACTGCCATAACTCCCTTATTATACATCGGAATCATGCACCGTCGGTGGACACGCGAAGAGAAATAAAAGGGTTTCAACTTCCGTGAAGAGTTTGAGATCGAAACCTGAATGATGAAATTACTAAAATGCCCCCGAAGCTGCAATCTTAAATGAAACATATCCGAAAAGCGAACAAACTTCACGCTAAGCACTTTAATACCTACAAAAGCTCAATTAACCCCTGTAAAACATGTATCTATAGAAATCTGAGGTTGTCTGGTTAACGAGCATAAGGGATTAAGATACCCGAGGGGGCTAAGATGGAGTTTGTCACGAAAGACGTCTTGTAAATGAAGAGAAGAAAGTTTAACCCTAATGCTCATTTATGGGATGCTTCACAAGATGGTAATTATAGTTTAGTAGGTTTTGTCGATGGGGAAGTTTGGATTTTGTTTTTTAGTGAGCGTAAACTTTGAAAGCAAAGTAACCCATGTACTACTATTAGTCTTTGTCTCACATTGGTGGGAAGTAAGTTATGCGTATAGTTAATTTACACTTATTTTGACACTAATCGGTAAACCTTTTTGGCATTAGAATTTTGTGTGTGATGAGTTGAAGAAATTGTTGGGGTAAAGCGTTAGCATCACAGCCATCGCCTGTCCGTCCGGCCCGTGCCCAAGTCTTGGAAATAAAAATCTGAACGAAAACTTAATAAAAAAAACATTTCTTTTCTTTTAAAAAATTGATTGGCCGAAATTAATTTATTTTACTATCAAAAGTGGGAGACTTTTCACTCCACTTTCTGTGGCTCTCCTTCCCTAACCATTTGTATTTGTTCCCCTTATTAAATGGCTTTCAGCCATTTTTTTCAGTACATAGAATCTTAATCTCTCTCTCTTTACTAACAGGAGTTGTTTTGCTCTGCGGAACTGAAGTTAACACAGAATTACAAAGTATCTCACTCTCCCAGCCTAAGCATTTTCTGTTCTACAAAAGACACAAGAAAATACGCAAGTACTCTCTCTCTCTCTCTAATTGAGCATTTTTTCTCTTTTCCTTCCCTGGTCAATTTTTCCCCCAAACTATTGTGATATTGAGCAACCAATACTGAATGGGTGATAGTATACTAGATTACTACGTGCATAATTTTCCAATATAGAAATTGGTTTCAATTCTGGGCGGTTTTATCATGGGATTAGCGGGGGATTAATTAGATTCTAGCACAATTTTAGGTAGAGGTGCGAAAAGACTAGCAAGATAAAAGGTGTGGAACACCTCGAAAGGGATAGGACTAAAGTCCTTAGATGTTTGTGTCACTCAAGATGGTAACCTAACCTATGGACTAGAGATCCCAAGAAATAGGTTCGAAGGGTAATAACAAGTTACAAATGATATGGGTTAAACCATGCTAATTATTAAATACGGAATTTTACTCTAAGTCCATCCCTATGGAGCATGATATCCTGAAGTGAGCTAAGGTTGAGTTATTTATAACTCTTAATGAAGTTTAATAGCTCTATTTTGAAAGGGGTACCTATCTATGGGAGTAACCTTGATAGACTCGCCTATATGAATGTGGAAGTGTGGTCGCTTCCATTGGTAATTTTGGGAAAATTGCCTAAAGCGTTCACTATACTGGGATAGAAGAACATCATCATAACGTGCTGGCTTGACGGCTACACCCGAGTAGGGTTGTACGTGGGATTTGATCAGAGATAGAGTTCAAAACTATGGTTACTCTAATCATATTTACTACATAAAGGTTCAAGTCAAAAGACATCTTTTCTTATGCATAATGCTATGAATCATTTCTAAAAAAAAATTCAAAAATTTACAAGTGGGGGATTGCTGAAGTTTTTTTAGTGAGTATAAACTTTGAAATCAAGGTAACCCTTGCACTACTATTAGTCTTGTCCCACATCGGTGGGAAACAAGTTTTGGGTTAATCTACATCCATTTTCAAACTGATGGGCAAGTCCTTTGGGCATTAGAATTTTGTATGTGATGAGTGGAAGGACTTATTGAGCCAAAGCGCACATGCACGCATCGTCACCACCATTCGCCCATCCGACCGACCCAGCTCGTGCCCAGGTCCGAGTCCTGGGTCTTGGACTTAAGTTGTATGTGTATTAATTTTTTAAAGCCAAATATAATTTGATTTTTTTTCAATAAAAATCTGACCGAAATTAAAAAATCATATATATTTCTTTTCTTTAAAAAATTGATTGGTCGAAAGTGATTTATTTAGCTGCCGAAAGTGGGGAAAGTGGAAGACTTTTCACCCCACTTTCCTTGGTTCTCCTTCGCTAATTGTTCGAATTTGTTCCCATTCTTAAATGGCTTTCAACCATTGTTTTTAATGCACGAAAACTTACTCCCCTCCCTAATAGAAAAGTAGTTTTGCTCTACAGAAAAAAAGTTAATAGGGAAATACATAGTCTCTCTCTCTCTGAGCCTAAGCATTTTATACTCTACAAAAGACAAAAGAAAACACACAAATATGCTCTCTCTCTCTCTCTCTAGGCATTTCTTCTCTTTTCCTTACCTGATTAGTTTGTTACCCCAAATTGATTTGATATTGAGCAACTAATAGTGAACGGGTGATAGTATACGAGATTACTATGTGCATAGTTTTCTGAGACAAAAATTGATTTCGATTTTGGGTTGTTTTATCCTCTGGGTGATAGGGCGTTAATTATACTGCAACATAATTTTGAAAAGAGCCGTGAAACACCTTAAAGGGAGAGACCTAGTCCGTGACTCAGCCTCTTGATTTTATTGTGGTTGATTTCGTTCCATTTTTTTATTTTAGTAACAAAAATTTTTAGGTGTATTTCATTCTGCCATGGATAACGAAAATACATTTGCTATTAACAAACCTTTCAAATTTAAGGGTCTGTATTTTAAACGATGGAGACAAAAAAATGTTATTTTACCTAAGTAATAAGAAACTAGCATCATGTGTTCAATTAGACAAACTTACTATATCTGACCCCTTACTACTAATGAACGCAAGGCCATACGAACATGGGATGAAAATAATTTTCTTTGTAAAAATTATATATTGAATGACGTAAGTGATGATCTTTATGATTATTATGCCAATTGTAAAAATGTCATAGCTGTTCGGGAGACGGGTACTAAAAACTAGGAGGCGGGTACTAAAAACTATGCAATCACTTGTTATCTGAAATTTCAAATGACGAATGACAAATCTGTTATTGCTTAAACTCACGATATACTGAAAATTGCTCACAAAATTATTTACGAGGGTATGGTGTTAAATGAGCCATTTCATGTTATTGTTATTATTGACAAGTTACCTCTTAGTTGGAAGGATTTTAAAAATGTTTTAACGCATAAATCGAAATAATTTTAACTAGAAAGTTTAATCGCTCATTTGAGAATCAAGGAGGAAGTCCGAAAACAAGATTGTAATTATGAAATTCTTGTTGTGTCTAACAACAAGAATTATAATAAGAACTCCGATTATTTTAAAACTAAATGGAAAAAATATGAAATTTCAAAAAAGGAACTATAGCCTAAATAATAGATCATATCAGAATAAGAATAAGAACCACCTTACAGGAAATGGACAGATTGGTAACACCGAACAGTTTCTCTGCTTTAGGTGTAATAAGCCTGGACATATAACTCGCAAATGTCGGAATAGACCTCATCCTGCTCCTCAAGAGAACCTAACGGAAGATGATTTATGAGCCATGATTTCTTAAATCAATATAGTAAGCGGTACTAAAGGGTGGTGGGTAGATATTGGCGCTTCTTGCCATATCTTCTATGATCGTATTTTATTTAAGACTTATTCTGAGGCTGAAGATAAAAGGGTGGTGTTGGGTGATTCCCACTCCACTAAGGTTATTGGTCCTTAAGGAAGTGTTGTACACTCCCGATATAAGGAAGAACTGTATATCTTACTGTCTCCTCAATAAAGTTGGTTTCACTTAGGCTTTTGGGGGAAATTTATTTTCCTTGACCAAAAATGGTATTTTTACAGGCAAAGGATATGCCACTGAAGGAATATTTAAATTGAAAATCGATGTTATCAATAAAAAATTTCCCCTATCCTTACATTGCTAGCTCTTTTAAAGTGTGGCATGCTAGAGTTTTTGTTATGTTAATAAATGACTTGTTAACAATACGAGTAATTTAGGATTAATTCCATAAATATCACTAAATGATTTAAAATTTACGATTGGTGTATTCAAGCTAAAATAATGAAGACCCCACATAAATTTGTTATTAGAGAATCTGAATCACTTGATTTAGTTCATTACGATATTTGTGAATTGGATGAAATTACGACAAGAAATGGCAAACATTACTTTATTACTTTTATTGATGATTGCATGGATTATTCATTTGTGTATTTAATGAAAAATAAAATTGAAGCGTTTGACATATTTAAAATTTTCTTAAATAAAATTAAAAATCAATCTAATCGAAAAATTAAGAGGCTACGTAGTGATATAGACATCGAATATAATTCTGGACCTTTTATTGAATTTTATAAACCCCGCGATATTATACATGAAAAACAACCCCATATTCTCTCGAAATGAATGTTAAAGCTGAAAGAAAAGGTGGGCCTTTAAGTAAATTGGTAGTTGCCATTTTATTAAGTTTAGGGGTTGCCTCATATTGGTGGGAAGAAATTATTTTGACGGTATGTCATGTGCTTAATAGAATTCCTAAGACTAAAAAAAATCTCCTTATAAAATTTGGAAAACAATAAACCAAACGTGTCATATTTTCGAATGCGGGGGTGCTTAGCCTATGTACGTATTCCCGGCCCTAGGAGGTCTAAATTGGCTAGTAGAGAATATGAGTGTGCCTTTATTAGCTACGCAGTTAATAGTAAAGCATTTAAATTTATGATTTGAAAAATCAAGTTATTATTGAATCAAACGATGCTGATTTTTATGAAAATAAATTTCAATTTAAATTGAGAAATAATGGGGGCTCGACATCCACACCGTTTCTATTTCTAAAAATTTAGGATCAAATAAATCGATTTTGGAACCAAGAATAAGTAAAAGAGCTCGTGTTAAAAAATACTTAGGTCTCGACTTTTAGGCTTACCCATTAGAGAAAGATTCTAATACCCTATAAGAAACCTTGTCTTCTTTAGATGTCAATTTATGTCAGGAAGTTATTAATGATGAAATGGAATCATGAGAAATTAATAAAACTTGGAATTTAGTGGATCTTCCACTAGGGTATAAAATTATAGGTTACAAATGGATTCTTAAAGAGAAATTAAAACTCGATGGTTCTGTTAAAAAGTATAAGGCACGTTTACTTGCCAAAGGTTTTAGACAACGTGAAAATGTGGACATTTTTAATACATGTTCACTCATGACAAGAATTACATCTATACGGGTATTATTTGGATTAATTGCTTTAAATAATTTAATTGTACACCAAATGGATGCTAAAACTGCCTTTTTAAATATTGAATTGGAAGAAGATATTTATGTGGACCACCCTGAAGGTTTTATTGTACATGGTCAAGAATATAAAGTGTGTAAATTATATAAATCTCTTTATGGACTAAAATAGATACCTAAATAATAACATGATAAATTTGATAACTTAGTCATCTCTAATGGGTCCAGAATAAATGAAAGTGACAAATTGATATTTTTAAATACGAAAATTACATTTGCACTAGCATATATCTCTATGTGGATGACTTATATTCATGTCGTAGATTATGTTAGATCTTTATTATGTTCTAACTTTGATATGAAGGATTTGACTTAAGCTAGTGTACTATTGGGAATTATAATTTCTAGGTTTGGAAAGGGAATTTCTTTAGATCAATCTCATTATGTTGAGAAAATTCTAAAGAAATATAGGGTATGTTTGGTTATCAATTATAATTCTGTTTTATATGTTTAAATACAATTCTGATAAGAATTTGTGTTTAACACACTTGTTTTTAAATACTGAATTATAATATTTATGTGTTATAATCAAGTTTTTCAGAAAACAGTAAAAGGGTGTTTTCTAAGTTCTATTTTTTACTTTTCAACTCCGAATTTTTCATTCTTAATATTTTATCCATTTATACGTTAATATATAACATACATGCGTAATACATTAATGTGTGTGTGATTCTAATCAATAATATATATATATATATATATATATACACACAAAATTACATATGTGTATATTTTATTAAGTTATATAATATACTAAGATCCATGTGTTAAATAATATTATCAATATATACATGATACTTATATAGTTTTATACATGTATATATATACACATTTGTTCATTTATGTATGTATGTACAAATACATTTGTGTATATATAGTCAAATTTTCCAACATACCTCATTAAATATAAATAAAGAACACATGACATATGTATGTATGTATGTATCATGTATGTATGGCAGTTTTATGCATGTGCTTATATATATACACATATATGTATAATATAAATATACATGTTTGCCAATTTTATCAAATTTTCAGAAAACTATATTTAAAAATAAGTTTACCAAACCCACATCAATATTTATAAACACAGAAAATAGAATTTTAAAATTGTATTTTAAAATAGTGTTTAAATCGAGTTTTCTGAATATATAACTAAACGAACCCATTTTTACTTTAACTGCAAACCTTGTAGGAATCCATTTGATCCTAGTGTAAAGTTGTTCAAGAACACTGGTGACGGTGTTAACCAAACTGAGTATGCAAGCATCATTGGTAGCTTATGGTATGCTATAGATTGCGCTAGACCTGACATAGTTTATGTTGTGGGAGTACTATGTAAATTCACCAATAGACCTAGTGTGGAGCATTGGCATGCAATTGAGAGGTCATGTGGTATCTTAAAAGAACGATGAACCTCAGATTACACTATCAAAAGCATCCTGTTGTCCTTGAAGGATTTAGTGATGCTGATTGGAACATCCTATCTCATGAGTCCAAAGTTACTAGTGGATACATATATAGTATCCTTGGTGGTGCAGTTTCATGCAAGTCTAAGAATCAGATTATTTTGGCTCAATCAATGATGGATTCGAAAATGATAGCGCTAGCTACAGCTGGTGAGGAGGCGGGATGGTTAATAAACCTTATGTCAGATATCCTAGTATGAGAGAGACCAATACCAATCGTTCTTATCCACCGCAATAGTACCGTGGCTATTGCAAAAGTTGATAATCGTTACTATAACCGTAAGAAGTGACAGATACGTCGAAAACACAGTATTGTTAGAAAGTTTATCTCTATGGGTGCTATGAGAGTGGATTACATACGGTCTGACGTAAATTTGGTTGATCCTTTGACGAAAAGACTATCAAGAGAAAGGGTGTGGAACACCTCGAAAGGAACGGGACTAAATCCCTTAGATGTTTGAGTCACTTATGCTGGTAAGACAACCTATAGATTGGAGATACCAAGAAATATGTTCAAAGGGTAATAACAAGTCATAAGTGATATGGGTCGAATCATGCAAATTATTAAACATAGGGTTTTACTCTGAGTCCATCCTTATAGAGCATGATATCCTGAAGCGAGTTAAGGTTGAGTTATTTATAACTCTTAATAAATTTATACATCTCTATTTTGAGTGGGGGGGCTAGATATGGGAGTATCCTTGATACACTCACCTATGTGAATGTGGAAGTGGAAGTGGAAGTGAAGTCCCTTCCTATGGTAATTTTGGACAAATTTCCTAGAGCGTTCATTATTTTGGGATAGAAGCACATTGTCGTAATGTGTCGGCTTGAGGCTACACCCGAGTAGGGTTGTGTGTGTAATATTGTCAGAGATAGAGTTCAAAACTACGGTTACTCGAATATAATCTGAATCATCTTTACTATGTAAAGGTCTAAGTCAAAAGACACATTTGTTTATGCACAATTCTATGAATTATTGCTCAATAAATTTTCAAAATTTACGAGTGGGGGATTATTGGAGTTTGATTTTCAGTGTGTAAACTTTGAAAGCAAAGTAACCCTTGCACTGCTCTTAGTCTTGTCCCACATTGGTGGAAAGAAAGTTTTGGGTGTTGTTAATCTACAACCATTTTGACACTAATGGGTAAGCCCTTTGGGCATTAGAATTTTTTGTGTGATAGGTGAAAGGACTTACTGGGACAAAGCCTGCACACGCACCTCGCCGCCGTTTGTCCGACCGACCAGACACATGCTCGTGCCCGAGTCCTGGGTCTTGGGTTGGGTTAGGTTGTGTGTGTATTAAACTTTTTGGGATAAAAATAATTTTATTTTTTTTAACAAAAATCTGAACGAAAATGTAAAAAAAAAACTTTTCTTTTCTTTTAAAAAATTGATTGGCCGAAAGTGATTTATTAGCTGCCAAAAGTGAGACTTTTCGCCCCACTTTCCTTGGCTTTCCTTTACTAACCGTTGGGATTTGTTACCCTTTATTAAATAGCTTCTAGCCATTATTTTCAATACACATAAACTTAGTCTCTCTCTCTCTCTCTCTCTCTACCAGTCTAAGTATTTTATGTTCTGCAAAAGACAGAAGAAAACGCACAAATGCTTTCTCTCTCTGAGCATTTTTTTTCCTTTTCCTTACCTGACCATTTTGTTCCCCCAAACTGATGTGATATTGAGCAATTAATAGTGAACATGTAATAGTATATCAGATTACTATGTGCATAGTTTTCTGAGACAAAAATTGATTTCAATTCTGGCTTGTGGTGGGGCATTAATTAGACCGCAACACAATTTTGGACAGAGCCATGAAACACCTTAAGGAGAGCGACCTAGTCCGCGACTCAGTCTCTTGATATTACTACTGTTGGTTTTATGCATTCCGTAATTTCATTTCATTCTCTTATTTCAATAACAACAAGGGATATGTGATTTGGTCAGAACGTTGGATGAAGAATGTTTAATTATTGCCATCCTAGTTTTCTGACTCCTTTTGAACTTAAGACAATATTTGCAAGTTTATTTAGGTTATGCATGGATTTTTATCTATTATTTTTGATTAGGTTATGTATTGATATTTTATGATTTTAGGATTATCCTTATTATGTTTATCATGGATAATTGTGCTTTTTATGTTTTGGTATTGATTATGATTGTTATGTTTTCTATATAAAACTTTTTAAACTCCGCTAAGGCATTGATTTATGTTTGCATTGCTGGTACTAAGTGCAGATAAAGGAGGAGGGAGGTTGTTTTACAAATCAATTGAATTATTTTCCTACTTACTTTCCCTTAGTTTTTTAACTAAATTATTTTTTTTTATTTTTCAGATTTAAAATTTAGGAGTTTAATCCAAAACATAAAGATGTCGGCGCACGGTACCCTTGACCCTCCCTTTGTCATTAAATGGATCTCTCTTTTGATTTGGAGCTTTAACAGTCACCAAAGGGACTTTTATAAGTTAAGTTCTTGATTTGAGTTTTTTTTTTCAGAAGATCAATTTAGCGTGCTTCTTATTTATTACGAATTTACAGATTCATGTCCATCTTCAACTATGAACTATTTAAAAAAAATTATAAATCATAGAGGTTAGTTTCTTCATCTTATGGTCCACTTATTTAAATTCTTTATCTCACATCAAGTTGCATATGTTCTATGTGTACTGAGAACATATGCACAACTCATATCTTCAACATGATGTCCAGTTAATAAATAGAAAATATGCAAAACTCATACTCATCATATAGGGTATTGGGAACCCTAAAGGTTATTACAGCTAGCCAAAGATATTATTTCGAAAAACTTAAAGCTTATAATTACTAACTTCGAAAAACATTGTGATATGAATTTATCGTGGAGAATTTTTCCTTCAGCTAGAGGTCCAAATAGTGTGTTACAGGGCCAATAAGTATGATCCTATCGTAGTATCCGAAGCCTCCACACTAGGATGTCAGTTGTCTTTAGTTGTTCATATTTTCCATGTTGAGTGAGGTGTAGGTAGAGAGGGAATTTGAGTTCTTACAAAACCAACGTAGTGAACCTATCTTTATATTCTCTTATTTCATTGGTTGTTGAATTTATTTGCACTTCTTCCATCAGATTCTGACCCTATCTCGTTCTAACACATTGAAGTAATCAGATTCCTTTTCGGGATATGAGAATCTTATAAAGTTGATTTTGATTAATGCATAGTCTAGACGGAATAAAATGCAGGCTACTAGAAGGTACAAATGCTCAAGAGGTTCTTTTTTTGGTATAACGTAAGTATATTACCAAAAGAATGGGGATTACAAAGGGATATACTATAGAGCACACAAATCGTGCCCCATAGCATAACTACACCCAAAACTAACAAAAAAATGACCTACACGACTTGACAGTCAACCTACACTAACCATATTATAAAAAAGCGCAAAACAAACTTATCAAACCAAACTAAAACTAAAATGGCACGCAGGCCACAAACCAATCACCACTACAAATTGAAAATCCAAAATAATGCAGTATTACAACACTCATCATAGGAGATAACACTAAATTGATGAAACACCACCACTAAATGCCACAATGCCAGAAGGTCTCAACTTTGCAAGGCATCAAACCATCACCAAAAATCGTAACATCTCAATGCACCGAACCACCACTAAACACAGCCAAATGCTGGAGACCGGACAAATGCAAGTCAGAATGGGTACACCCATCATCCAAGTTAAGGCCCAAACGTCCAATCCCTCACCAAAAACTCCATCACCCAATCCAACCATACATCGAAGGAAACCAAACTTTGACTTAACGTGAAGCGCACAGAGGAGATAGTGATCGCATGAAAACTAACCACGATAAAGGTGAGAGTGGTTGGTTGGATCATCTGGTTTCCAGCTAAGCAGCATCATCGGGATCAAAACCAAAGTTTGACCAATGCATCTGACCCGACCCCAACAATAGTAAAGACAATTGTGAAGATAGGTTCCACACTTCTTGGTCTAACATGAAGCCCCTTAAAAAGATGTAGACCAAGTAAAATAGGGCAAAACCAACACCATGAAATCAAAGCCAGGAGGGGCCATAACCATTCTCGAAGATTACTACCAACACAAATTCAACATGACATGAAGAGAAAACGGAGGAGTAGCGATTGAAAGTGGGAGGGTTCATCAGCTATAACGGGGTGGGGATGATGCCAAGAAGAGGGAGGAATGGGAAGGGACGACTGGATGGACAATGGGTACAAACTCAACCCTAGAGGGAGAAACTCTCAACCATCCAAGAAGGAACACATTATGCTATCTAAGAAATAATAACAATGAACAGTTCCCAAAAAAAATCCAACGAAACAACATACCCAATATGGAGTATAACTTTTCCAAAGATAACCATATGGCACACATGACCACAAAATCAAGGTCCGGTCAATCCCATTCAACACAAGACCAATTAGCCTAACACCATAGACCCAATCATCGGAAAACCACCACCCAACTAGGCAAAGTCACCAGGGACTTGAATCAAATGAACCAAGACAAGCCTAATCAAGAACACATACAAAACCCCAAGATTGATAATTCACTCCTAACTCTGACTTGAAGCCTGCATAAAAGATGACAATCTATGACTTACCGGTGAGATTCATTAGTACCGGGGAGAAGTAAATTCCATAAGGGGCGCACCAACCACGTAGCTGATCTCGGCCTTAACCCAATCCGACTTGAGGCACTATCGATGGAATATCGACTAGGAAATGTTGGAAACAAACTATTTGGGTGGGGTGTAAGCAACACACAACAGAGGGTGGGTGGAGATAGAGGGATATGGAGGGGGCAGATGAAATGGTCATACTCTCAAAACTCTAGAGAGAGAAACTCTCCATTCGAAAAGGGAGTCATCATTATCAAGAGGTTAGGGTAATGGTCCTTGATATGCAAGCAAGGTTATTAGTGGATATGCAGGGAAAAGGAATTGAATTAGGAATTAGCTCTTATAAATCCTTTTGCTTTGGTATCTGAGCCGTGATAAGCATCCGTTGAGACATTATCTTGAATTGATTCTGAAGTGATGGCGATTGAACCAACATTGGTATTAAACATCCAGGTACACTTTTAACTTGTATATTCCCAACATTGAAATTTCTTAGAATAAGGAAGCTGAATTATATTTCACTCTTATGGGTGTAATAGTCTTTCCCCTCATTTTCCAGTCATTAAAAGAAGAGGAAAAATCATTTGATTCATGAACTAAGACAAATTGTTTCATGTTTCATATTGAAAAGAAATACTTGTGACATTCTTGATGTATCATGTAATTTCATCATTGTATTCAATATGAATAAGCTATTATTTTTTTAGAGTCTTGAACACTTGATATTGTGATGTAGGTTAAGGTCCTCCTCCTCATACTCATGGATCTCTGTAAGGAAATAATAGGTCTAGCGCATCCGTTGCCAGTTTCTCAAGCGGAGATCAACAACATCCAAGTACGCCTTCATAATATTGATATGGAGTATATGGTCTTACCAGAAGTTATGGAAGCATCCCGTGGTCCACATATGCACCTACCATAGTCGAGCATACATCTCATTTAAGACGACTTGTACTAAAGACTCACATTTGTTTCATTTTGGTGTATGCACTAGCTAACTATGCTGTCAACTGAGATTAAATTAATGATTTGAAGTGTGACATCATTAATATACGATAACAAAATGAAAATCTTTTATCGATGAAATATGATTTTAGGTCCACCTTCCACTTAGCAGTTAGCATCCTCAACTCTAATATTATCTAGTCATCAAATTACAACACCTTTAATATTGCTTTTTACTGTTCATGAGGTAATTGGTTGTGCATGATGAAAACTTAATAAAACAAGTAAGATTAAGAACTTACTATGGAACTTGATAAGGGTATTCAATAACCCAATGTTACGATAAACTCTCTCCTCCTCTAAGTGTCGCATTCTAAATCTTGATCACCTTTTAGGCAACTTTAACGTTCCATTTCTCCGAATCTTGTATTCCACCTTAAATGACAACACTATACTAACTAAAATGTATCAATTTTATATATAGTTTAGTCGGCTATCTTCCGTGTCAAAGCATTTGAGTCATGCACTAATTCGAGCCCAAAATCTTGATGTATTTAGATGTTTATGTATGAGAGATTTTTTGTCCATTACCTATGGACATTGCAATTTGAAGACGTTGCGACTTATTCACATTCAAGACTTCCGTTGTTGGTCTACTAAAGCGTATCCTTTTGCGGATTGTCTCATTCGTTTGAACATTTGGTTGACATTTTTTAAAATGAATACTTTCTAAAAATATTTTTGAAAAAGTTCTTAGAGTATGTGTATATTTTTTTAAAGAGGGTTAATGTCTGAATTTTGTTTTTAAAAGGCATTTTTAATTTATTTATTTTTATTGTTCAAAGCCTTTTGATCATTCTCACGGTGAAGAATTAGACCCGTGTGCACGGTAGCATGGTTTTTGGTCAAACCGTTCGCACGGCTTCATTTTGCCCCCTATGCACACGAACCTATGACTTTTTGAGTCGAGGATCACACCACGCGCGCAGTGGAGCAAATTTTTAAATTTTCACTATAAATAGACGTTCCCTCCAAAACTTTCAACACTCCTTCCTCATTTCGAAAGAAAGACATTTACTCAAGGAGTTTTCCATTTTGAGAGCTTTACTTTGCCTCTCCATTTGAAATTTAAAGTGTTCAAATTTTTTTTGAGAGAGAATTTTTAGATCAAGACCTAGATCTAAATTTGAAAGTTGTTTTGTGAGATTAAATCCACAATTAATCATTGTTTATATTTGATTTAAGTTTAATTCATATGATCTATACTCTAAAATCTCAAAGGAGTTGTTTGAGCTAGCTTTGAGTTCAAGAATGGTGTAGACCAAGGATGATGTATGTGGCGGTCATGTTCAATCAATGGAGCTTTGATTAGACTTCTTGTTAGAACGGGGGAAAGTCACAGCGTTTATAGGTAATTTCTTGTAAGAGCATTGGAGAGAATTATCTTCTTGCGTTGTATAAAGGAACTTTTCAAATCTAATAAGAAACTAAATCACACCGAGATTTTTTACCAATAGGTTGGGATTTTTTTTCGTAACATCAGTGTTATGAGATTGTTTTCTGTTTTAATAGGTTGATTATGTATATCTGCATGATTAATTGAACTAGATCTAATTGTTGAAAGTGAAATGACTTACATCTAGGTTATTAATTGATGTGAAAATTTTGAAATTAGGCAAAATTGAGTGGAAACCTATCCCCCCCCCCCCCCCCGGGGGTTGTATCCAGTGTACACACTTTTACATCTTCATTAACAATAATAATCGTTAGTAACCCCACTACTATTTTTTTTTTATTTACAACCATATTACTAACGGTTTTAACCGTTAGAATTTTAAAAAGGTGTTGATAAAAGATTGACATATGGGGGTGATGAAACTGTTACTAAAATAATTAATAACGGTTAAAACCATTATTGATTTTCAATTACTAACGGTTTTTACCATTAGGAAACTCATTAGAAACATTCCCTGTGGATTATTACTAATGGAAAAAAAATGTTAGTAATTTTTCCTAACAGTAATTTTGGTGTAGTGCATTAGACAAATGACTTAAAATTCAAAGCAACGGTACGCTTGATTGGTTAATTAAAAAGACATCACTGGGGGTGTTTTAGTGGTTAGTAACTACATATATTTAGTCTTGTGGATTTGATAAATTGAGAAAGTAAACTTTATTTGTAAATAGCAAGAAATGCTTGAATGTTAAAAGTTTTGGAGGTGATTCCATATCGTGTTTCACTGATCATGCCATGTCAATTCAAGAGACTTTACTATGAATCGATGTGAATTTTAAGCTCTAATTGATTTGTTAAATGTGTATTACTATTTCATGTAATTTAAATTGTTATCATATGTAAAAATCAACCTATGCAAAGACTTTTTTCTATTGCACTTAATCTTGTGCATTGCATATTTCTACTTGATGTATAAAGTGTTTTTTGTTTTTGCGAGTGTTTTATCAAAAACTTCTAAAAAATATACATTTTCATGCATTGCATATCATATTTTGAGAGTTTGGTATCATTTGCACTTTTAAGTCTTTTCTGGATTTATTGAACATCGTACGCATGGTGACGGGATTGCAAGGCTTCTTCGGGTTTTTGTTGAACATGTACACATGATTAGACTAGGTTTTTAAAAGAATAATGATACGAGTACAAAAACGTACCCCAAAACCTCCCCGAAATCTGATATGGATTCCATGTCATGTACTCACCTACTTATTAAGTATTGCCATGTGGGATGGATCCCGCCAGGGCACCCAAATTTATTGCTTTGGGGGGAAGATTTCCCACTGCGCATGACGTCTGGATACAGTTCACTGAAAAATAAATTTATTACTTCTCTTTAAATTTATACCAATAAAACATTATCTTCCGACAAATTGTAAGAGAGTCGTTCATAAATTAAAGTTCAAAAACAACTTAATTATTCAATCATTTTAGGTGTATCAGAACACCATCCCAATACTTAAGAAACGTGCTCATAGCTTGTACATTTTACTAAAGAAACATGATCATAGCTTAAAAACATTTTACTATTGCAATTTGAAGATTAATATCTTCCCAGATAGGATACTCATTAGGTAATTAGACAAAGATCAATGCTTATCAGGTTGTGTGTTACCAACGGGAAAAAAAACTGAAAAATAAAAACCAATCAAGCATTTAAATTCTACCTATAACCTACCTCTATTCCCATCATCTCGTATTTTATTTACATTTGTATTCTTTCCTCACAAGATGCATCCAAATAGTTACATATAAAATGAACTTTAAGTTTTGTGTGCAAAAGATTCAAAAGAAAATGGAAGATAATAAAAAACGATTGAATATGGAAAAGGAAAAAGTTTGATATTGGATACAAATGTTTCATTTCATTTTATAAAGATTGAAAGTGTAAAAGAGTTGGATAGTGGAGAAAGACAAACTTTGTTCGACTATTTGTCTATTCATGGCTTGCAATAAAAAGTTTATTCAAATAATGAATCAGAGAAATAATTAAAAGGCAATAAATGAATAAGCATCACAGAAATTTTGTATGAGATTAAAAAGGACCGAGAATAGATAAGAAAGAGATTTGGTAATTAAGAAATAATTAAGAGAGGAGACGAGAAGGTGATGAGAGAACTATTGGCAATTGATTATTAGCATGAGTCGCTCTCTCTTTGAAATAGAGAATTTTATAGTGATTACTAGTATTCAGTCAGGTGCGATGCGCGAATGGTTTAAATGAAGGGAATGAAAAAAATGTGAATAAAAAACTAATTTTAAAAAATCAGCATAAATAAAAAGCGATCGAGGGAAAATAATCATTCGGCATAAAAAGAGAGATAAATGAAGGTATGAAGGTAGAGAAAGAAATATATAAAGGGGGAGAGATTGATGAGAGTAATAAAAGTAGAGGGTTCAAATGTTGAAACATGGCACAATGAGAGACTCCAAAAATACTCAATTTTACCATTTTATACATAAATGAAAAATGTTATATGTACCTACAATTAGTACCGAAAAATTAAGTAATTTTTTTATACTAGTTGTAGGTAAGTGTATCACTAGTGTATATAGATATATGATATGAGTCCATTATATTTCAAGAAATCTCTCTCTGTCGCGTGCGCGCGTGTGTGTGTGTGTGTGTGTGTGTGTGTGTGTGAGAGAGAGAGAGAGAGAGAGAGAGAGAGAGAGAGAGAGAGAGAGAGAGAGAGAGGTGAAGAATAGTAATAAGGATACTTTCAATGATTCACAATGGCATGGATCTCAAATTCTAGGTTAAACAAATTTGTTTTTAATCTAAATTAACATGATGTAGGAGCATAGGGATCTAGATGTCTTTTTAGCATTTGTTATCATTTTACCCATTTTTACCCTTTTGTACCTTTTAGTATAAATAGCCCAAGGGCTATTTATACTAAAAGAGAAATTGAGACTCACTTATGTTTTCCCTAATTGTTGTTGTTGTTGTTGTGTAGATTAGATTTCTTTTACGCCTTCGCACCCTTATTCACATCAAATTGGTATCAAAGCTCGGTCTATTTCTAAAATTCACTATGTTTATCGAAGATTGGGATTCGGGTAGGGTTCATTAGAGTGACACACGACCACTCTACGAAACCCTAAAATCCAGCCTTATAGGAAAGAGGACACGGGTTGTTACGACAGTCCCGAGTGATCAATTTCAGGACAACCACGGTGGCCAGCCATCGGTGGCAACCACCAGTCATTCCAATACAATTGAGAGTCCTGCCGAAGTGAAGGCAATGATGGAACAAAAGGAGGACGATAGCCCTGAACCTGCCAGGAAGTTTGACAGACTGATCTGCGTTGTCCGCCGGCGAAGAGAGATAAATCCGGCTTCGAATCTTGTCGGAGTTCCTATTGAAACATCCACCCACCAGATCCAGGCGGATCTGCCACCGATCACACCCAATTCTGCCCAATGGCAGACCGACGACCCAATCTTAGGGGCTCGAATCCCTATCGACCCCCGATCAACTCAAGATTCACCGAAACTTTAAGACATCACTGCTAAATCAAGAACTGATGTCTTCCACTTTCAATCAATCTAAGACTCATCTTCCTACAAACCCTAATCAATTTCAACAACAAAAAAAAAGATATTTCAAACTATTTTCCCCATCCTCAAAAAGGACGGGCTTTATGAGTGGACAGTGATGCCCTTCGGTCTCTCCAACGCCCCTTCCACATTTATGAGAGTGATGATCCAGCTTTTGCGCCCTTTCTTGGGCAAGATTGTAGTGGTCTACTTTGATGATATTCATATTTATATCCAGTTTGAGGAGGAGCACCTTGGACATGTGACTCAGGTTATGTAGGTTTAGTGGGTCGGGTGTTTTTTCTTCACATTGAAGAACTGCGCCTATATGGTCCCCTCGGTGGCTTTCTTGGGATATGTGGTTTCTAGGGACGGCGCCAGGTTAGGCGACGCCAAGATTCAAGCAATACTAGATTGGCCTACACCCACCTCAGTGTCTCAGGTTCGTAGCTTTCACGGACTCGCCGATTTTTACCGACGCTTCATAGCGAGTTTCAGCACCGTCATAGCCCCTATCACATACTTGATAAGCACCTCTACGAGCACTGAGTTTAGGTGGAAACCAGAAGCCGAGAGAGCCTTCATGCGTATTAAGTAGCTGATGACGATTGCGCCTCTCCTCTCCTTACCCGACTTTGACCAATTGTTTGAGTTATCTTGCGATGCTTGCAAGACAGGGACAGGGATTGTGTTGAGCCAAAACGGGAAACCCATTGCATTCTTCAGCCATAAGTTGACAGGAGAAGCACTGCATTATTCTACCTATGACCTTGAGTTTTATGCAATTGTGACTGCAGTGAAATTTTGGTCATCTTACCTCCACAAGGAGTTTGTCATCAAATTCGACCACAAGGCACTGCGCTTTCCTCATAGATAGCGGCGTGTTAGTGACAGACACGCCAAATAGGCGGCCTACCTTCAGCACTACACAATCCACCTTCGGTACAAGCCCGGCAAAAGAGAATCTTGTGGCTGATGCTCTTAGTCGGCGAGTGCATGCTTTGGTGACTCTAAGGAGTCAGGTATTTGGGTTTTATGAGATTCAAGATCTTTATTCGACGGATGTGGAATTCGGCCCGATCTTTGTCGCATGCCAGCAGGGCAATGGTACATCGATCGAGTATTTCTTACAGGATGGGTTCTTACATCGGGGGACGACTTTATGTATTCCTTCTTTTTCCTTACGGGAGAAGATCATTTCGGAGGTTCACAGGGGAGGACTAGCAGATCGCCTGGGACAGGCACGTACACATGTGATGTTGAGGGACCGTTTTTATTGCCCAACGATGAGATGCGATGCTAATGCCTTCATTAGGCATTGTTATGCTTGTCAGACGATCAAGGGGCAACATTCCAATGCCGATTTGTATACTCCTCTACTGATACCCGAGCGACCGTGGTAGGATATTTCAATGAATTTCATTGTTGGACTGCCACGTACTTCCAGTGGACATGACTCCATCTTGGTAGTCGTGGATCGATTTTTCAAGAAGTCTCATTTCATCCCTTGTACGCACACGACAGATGCCTCTCATGTCTCGTCATTATACTTCCGTGATGTTGTTCGTTTACATGGTGTGCCCCGCAGTATCACTTCCGATTGAGATGAACAGTTTACAGATCATTTTTGGCGTACACTATGGCGACTGTTACGGCCAGAGCTTCAATTTTCGACTGTCTTTCATCCTCAAACAGATGGACAAACCGAGATGGTCAACAGGAGTGTAGGTGACCTTCTGCGGTGCCTGTCATCGTGATCACTCACGCCGAGTTTTCTTTCAACAACGCTGTCAATCGTTTTATTGGCCTCTCACCCTTTCAGATTTTGTTGGGACAGTCCCCCACCATGCCCATTGATCTAACAGAGCTTCCACTGACAGTACCATGACCCTCTGCGGAGGAGTTTGCTACCTTTTTGGCTTTGATTCATGCCGATGTCTGTGCTCGTCTCCAGACCACATATGCCTCCTATAAAGAGGCGGCTAATGAGCATCGCCGTTTTGTTTCCTTCCAGCCCGATTACGGTGTACCTTTAGAAGGCGCGACAAATAGGCAAAGGCAACAAGCTCCTTATGCGCCGCTTTGGCCCTTTTCCGGTTATTTCTAGCTTCTGGGACGAATGCCTATGAGGTCGACCTTCCTCCCGAGCTTCGCATGCACCGCACGTTTAACGTGGCAGATCTTTCCCCATTCCGGGGCACCCATCCCCCACCCATTCCCCTACCTACATCTTCGACCTACCCGGTTCGTTCACATGTTGATCGTATTGAGGATATCCTTGACTCGACATTTGTATCTTCCTCGTCGAGAGACTACGTACGTTACTTGATCCGTTGGGTTGGACATCCCGAGGCGGGGGATTCTTGGATTACCGAGGCCACCTTGCAACATGTTGATCCCGATTTCTTTCACCAGTACTCCGTGTGTATGAATTCTTCTCAAGGGTGAGAATGATGCAGGAACACATGGATCTAGATGTCTTTTTAGCATTTGTTATTATTTTACCCATTTTTACCCTTTGTACCTTTTAGTATAAATAGCCCAAGGGCTCCTATTTGTAGGATTTCTTTTGACAAGATGATAATGAGAGCTTAGAGAGAGAAATTGAGACCCACTTATGTTTTCCCTAGTTGTTGTTGTTGTTGTGTAGATTAGATTTCTTTTATGGTTCCGCACCCTTATTCACATCATAACAAGTTTAACTTTTTGATCTGCTTGTTCTGTTTTTCCGTTTCTTTTCTCGCTAATGTCCTCAACAACAGCATGATAGATCTTGGGTACTCTATATCAATTAGTGAGTACCATTTCACTTGATGTAGCTTATACCTGGTTGACCTGAGATTAAAATTAAGTCATAGTTTAAATAAATAAGGGCTTATTTGGTTCGCTACTCAGGAAACTCGATTTAAACGATGTTTTTAAATATAGTTTTAAAATTCAGTTTTTTCTGTTTATAATTATTAGTGTGCATTTGATAAACTTGTTTTTAAATACAGTTTTTTAAAATTTGACAAAAATGGCAATCATGTATATATATATATATATATATATATATATATATATATATATATATATATATATATATATAACTTTCATACATACATGATATATGAATGTATACATACACACACACATCATAAATTATATATATGTACATTTAATACATTATAAATTATATATATGTACATTTAATATCATGTATTTTTAAGTATTTTTAATGTGGCATGCTGGAGAGTTTAACTATATATATATATATATATATAATGATATTGCATGTATAATTCACTATAAAATTATATATATACATGAATTGATAATATTTTTTAATACATATGTACTATATGTATATTTTATATAATTCCATACATTAATAATACATGTATAAAACTATATATGAGTATCATGTATCTATTGATAATATTATTTAACTTTATATTATTCCATACGTAATTTTATGTACATGTACATATATATTTTTAATTTATAAGATTTACACACATTAATATATTATGCATGTATATTATATATTAAGGTATAACTGCATTAAAATATTAATAATAAATAATTTTGAGTTGAAAAATAAAAAACAGAAGTTATAAAACACCCTAAACCTATTTTCTGAAAAACTTTATTATAACACAGAAATATTATAATTTTATGTTTAAAAACAGGTTGCCAAATGCAAATTTTTATCAGAATTGTATTTAAACACAGAAAACAGAAATATAATTGCAAACCAAACAGACCCTAAAGTTACATCATTCAAGTTAGTATCCAAGCAACTTTCATAATGTGCAAACTATGATATCATATTACGTTCTAACTTTACAGAGTCCATATTTATAAAGAAACTGAATGGTGAAACCCATCTCATACAGGTAAATGAATATCCATAAACAGTGTGCAGACTCCTAAGATGATAATAAATACGATAGATAGAAACATGGTGGCGCAATGCACATGGACAACATCTCAAAGGGGGTTGTTCCACTTCTTCTAGTGCACTTGATTGCTGTCAGTTTTCCTCTGGAAAAGAAGGGACCCTAATAGAACAGCCATGCCCGTCATCGCTATGGTGAATATAAGATGTTTCCTCGATAACTCCGGTGGCTGTGGATGCCTTCTACGACGAGTATCACGTTCTCTTTCCCCTTCCCTCGAGTCCCTTGTGAAGTTACAAATATATAGATAAATAAATAAATAATAACAGTTAAATGCAAGGACGCCCAAGTGGTAGAATAAAAATAACGTTTCAACAATTTAAAGTCATGATACCAGGGAAGGTGTGTCATTTGTCGGTCTGGGGTAGTAGATGTTTAAGTCAGTTTTGTCAAAAGCAGCAATTTATAGTCTAGTTTAATTTTTTAGGCCTAGAAAGAACTGTCACTTTGCAGGGTTAATAAGGGTCAAACTATGCACTTGGGGGGTAGAATTAGAGCAGCCAACTAGGCTAATAGGGTTCATATATTTACATGCAGTTAAGGAGGTTCCCTCTATATTTAACAAGGAATATTCTTCAACAGAATTTCAACAAAAATAAAAATAATAGTCCTTCCATAACGATTTTGACACGATATTATTGCAATTAACTTAAAAGCGATGGTCTTCAAAATGGCTAACTTGCCCCATCGTTTTGGTTACAAATGCCGTCATGTAATATACAAAATGTACGTGGAAGAGAGGACTGCTGTCAAGATAACCTGCTTCACTTGGTCTTAAACAGTGTTCTCACCTATTGCGTATCTATCTTTGTAGAATCCTCCATTAACATTGCAATGAAAATGAAGAAAAAATTTGAGAAATTTCCTATGATACAAAATTATCTTGTTACTTGAAAAATAACACGTAGATCTAAGAAAAAGCGTAAGGTTGGGAGTAGGATATTTGAGGAAAAGAAATCAACCTCTATTAGGGAAGTGGTTGCGGAGATTTTCTTTAGAATGAAACACTTTTCAGGTCTCATAATTTGGTTGGAATGCTAGAGTGGTTAAAAAAAGTCTCTCTGTATAATCCATAGAAATACATTCTCAAGGCTTGAACTTGTTTCTCAAATATGTTCGGCTTTAAAGTTGGGGATGAAAAGAATATTATATTTTTGGGGGGATGAATAAATTGGGCGGAGGCTTTATCCAACGCAGGATTGCCAAAGCGTTTTTGGGCAAGGCTTTATCCTATGCTTGCTTCATTGTCAACCATTTGTCATCGACCACATTAACTATAAGACTCCTATGGCGGCTTGGTCAGGTCCACACCCAACTTATGAGGCAGTGCATGTATTTGGGTGTCCAACCTATTTTCATGTTAGTGTGGTCAAGATTGATCCTAGAGTGTGGAAAGTAATTATCTCTGGTTCAAGTAGTGGGGTCAAGGGATACAAGTCATGGCGCCCGGAAGACAAGAAGATGGTGATGGATAGGGATGTGACTTTTGATGAGGCATCTATCCTCAAAATGTCAAAGGTAAAGCAAGACCCTAAGGAGAATGAGAGTGGAGGTAACTACTACACTCGTTTCTTCAAGTGAAGAGGTGGAGGTTTAGGATGAGGGACCTAGTCAATAACGATAAAAACAACCACCTTTGGCTAACGGAACAGTACCGAGGATTCGAAGAAGATATGGCTTCGATGATGATACAATTGCATATGTATTGTTGGTTTATGGTGATGAATCGTCCACATACCGTGAGGCTTTGCGTGATCTCATTGTAACGAGTGGAAGGTGGCTATGGGGAGGAGATTGATTCTCTTCACAAGGACAAACTTGGGAGCTTTTGAAGTTGCCTAAGCAAAAAGAAGTCTATAGGGTGCGGGTGCAAGTGAGTTTATGCTAAGAAAGATTGTGCTCCAGATTCCGACATTCGTTACAAGGCAAGGTTCGTAGCCAAGGGTTTCGCACAAAGGAAAGGTGTAGATTACAATAAAGTGTTGGCAAAAATTAAAAAGAAGTGATTTTGATTATTGTGTTTATTTCAAGTGGCTCAAAGATGGTACTTTCATTTACTTACTCTTGTACGTTGAGGGCATGCTCATATCTTATTCAAGCATAGTAGAGACTGATAAGGTAAAGGCTCAATTGAGCCAAGAGTTTGAGATGAAAGACTTGGGTAAAGCCAAAAAGATTCTCATCATGGAGATTAGTAAAGATAGAAAAAAGGAAGGTTGAGCCTCATAATGAGGCAAAACCTAGAAAAGGTTGTGGCACGGTTCGAGCTATAGGATGACTCCGAGCACCGAGTATATGGTTCTAGTTCTGTATGCGAGTGCGGTGGGTAATTTTATGTATGTCATGGTGTGTACTCGAATAGATATACTCAAGCAGTGAGCATTGTGAGTAGGTATATGGCAAATCCGAGTAAAGAGCATGGGAATTCGATGAAGTGGATTTTGCGAAATCTGCGTGGATCACTTGATGTGGGGCTTGAGTACCAACCAGTGGAGAAGTCACATGTATGTGGGTATGTTGATTCAGACTATGTGAGTAAATTGGACAATCTTCAATCTATTATGGGATATGTATTTACATTAGCATGCAGTCCGATGAGCTGGAGGTCAATGTTGCAGTTCACGATTGCTTTGTCTACTACAGAGGCGGAGTATATAGTGGTGACGAAAGTTGTTAAAAAGGTCTTATAACTTCAGTGTCCTGTTGGTGACTTGGGGATCACATAAGATTGTGGGGAGGTTCACTATGATAGTTAAAGTCCTATCCAATTGGCCAAGAACCATATTCATCATGGGAGGACAAAGCATATCGATGTTCGATTTCATTTCATATGAGAGGTTACCAATTGGGGAGTTATTTTGACGAAAACTGACACCCCAGATAATATGACCGACATGTTAACGAAGGTGGTATTGATGGTCAAGTTTGAGCATTGTCCAAACTTAACAATGTTCTACATTGTTGAGGCCCTTCAGTTGTGTTCTTAAATGAGTGAGTTGATGTATTGAGGTCGTGGAATTCTTTCACCAAAGTGGAGCTTGGGGATTTCAGCACAGATTGGCAACAAAGTGGACTTTGCGGGGGTGTCGCCTCGATCAGAATTTTTTTTAGCGATTGTGTTAAAAATGCTAGACCAGTGAAAAGTTAAGTTCGTTGCAGCAAACGGTTCCCATTTGCAAAATAATGGGTTTAAGTTGGGATTATTTTGGACATTTCTCTCCCCAAGATTCCTAGTATAAATTGAAACTTTTAGATCATTAATATCCCTGTGTCCAAAAAAACGGGCCTAGGCACAGGGCTTTTTACAAACATCCAGTTTTGGCCCAAGACATGTATTAAGGCGCGGTCAACGATGGCCAAAGTTTTTTGGAGTAAGACGTAAAAAAACGCGCGTTTTTTCAGGGTAAAGCGTGAAAAAACATGCATTTTTTCTTTTTCTTTTTTGTTTTTTTTAGTAATTTAAAAAATTAGTATTTTGGTTTGCAAATATTCACACATTTTAAAGTATGTACCATTTTAGTATTTTTTAATAGCCACGTTATAGTTAAAAATGTCAAAATGTATTAAAAAATGCCTAAACGCCTTTTCACGCCTAGACTTCTAAAGCTTAAGGTTTGGCCTCCACACCTCGGTCACGCCACGCGTTTTTTAGAACATTGATTAAACTTAAGCAGGAGAGCAGTCATTGATTATCATTTATTGCACTTGTATATACAATGTGATGGGAATCCATTTTATCTTCCTTTTATTTTCATTGTATTTTCTATTTTTAATTCTTTTTAGGCCTTTTCCTTCCCTAATTAGTTGCCAAGCATGTTTGGGACTAATTAGGCATTCTTTTATTTTTAGTAGGCCATTTTAGTCATTTTGCTAATTACTTGATTGGCGAGTAATTCAGCCCCTATAAATACGCTTGTATTCTCATTTGTACTCACTTTTTGCCATTCTTGAAATATAAAGCAATTTTGATTCTCTCTCTAAAATTAGGGTTTGGTAAATTCTTTTTAGCCATTTGACGTGTAGTTTACGTCAAATTGGTATCAGCGCGAGGTGTCGTTCTCCAAGTGGTGTATTGGTGTGCTGGCATTCAAAATCGTACACTACTCGTAATGGCTCCAAAGAAATCCAAGCCACAAGCGGAAAAAATTCAAGAATTGAAAAACCAAATGACAAAGATAGAAGAAAAGCACGACCAAAGAATGGAAGAGATGGTTCGAAAGCAACAAGAACAATTTGAGGCCTTTTTATATCAATTCTCCAAATGTCAAAACCCTAGTTCTGCCATTATTGGGCCTGAATTGATCACGAGACAATCTAACACAAGAAAACCCGGAACCTATTCCCATAGGTCCGGAAAGCAGACCGAACTTTCTGCACTTCTGCCCGATCAGAATCCGACGCTGGAAGATACCCGTATGGGTCCAAACCCTTCCGACAGAAGCCGGGTTACACCTCAGTTGCGTCGGGGCCCTTTTCCAATGGCCGACCATCTAACCATGCTGTCTCTATAGCAAATCCTGGTCGTCGGCATCACAGCCCATCTCCGGTCCATTAGCGGCACCAGGAGAATCCCAGAGACGTGCCGACAACCCTAAACAGACTTCAGACCCGCTTCTGCATCACTCCGATCACCTTTCTTGTTTGGCCGACCCCAAGAAAACCATAATCCGACCATATTCTGACCCAGAACCAAATTCTAACCAAAAATTCTCCCATATATACCTGTTTGAACCTCTAAGACCTGTTGGACAACCCGAAGTGTTATTTCAGCCCTCTAATTGCTTACCCAACCCCCATTAGAAAACCCATTCAGTACTCGAAACACATACCAATTTCTTTGACCAAAATTTAAACCCAAATAAACCAAGAACCCCTAATTTTACCCAAGAATGTGCACCCACCCAAAAATTAACCCTAGCCGAATTGCCCAAAACTCCAAACACAATTCCCCACAACCAACCACCCTATCTCAACCCAATTCGACCACCCGAACCACCTGTCCTAAACGATTTTGGTATTTTTGAATATCAAAACATTGATCCGCATTTGCATCATCACGCACCACCATACATACCACCTCTTCCATCTTCCCATCATACCCCTTCACATCATGACCTCTCCATATTTTACACCGATTCTTCTTCATCCAGCGACGTCGGGGATACCCACCGTAGCATCCTGGATTGGATTCCCCCACCCCCACCTGCTGGCCCTCGTTTTGTACCCCTCCGCGACCGCCAATGCTACTATTATGGAGAGCTTGGCCATTTGATTGCTACATGTCCCCAATGCTGTCCCCCAGCACCTCATGTGGTCCCACATACTCATCCTCTTCATCCACCACCTGCTCAGGTACCTTCGATTCCGATTGCCCCTGTTGCACCTGTGCCGGGTGACGTGATGGGTTTAGGAGCTCATCAAGATGGAGACCCACTTTCATTACCACTTCAATTACTTTCGAGGAGTCTCTAGGGAGATATTCGCATCGATATTCCTATGTTCGATGGTAGATTTTCCCCAAATGATATGACTGACTGGCTTCCAGCTATGGAGACATTTTCGATTACAAGCGAATTCAGGGCCGCTCATGTATTCTTCTAGCTGCCACCAAATTTCAGGGATTTGCCCGTGTTTGGTTGAATGACCTTTGTTATCGTAGGACGGCTGCAGGACTCCTATCCAGGACTGATTCGATCTCAAGGCAGCTCTTCAGGCCTACTTTATACCTCCGACGTATGAGAGAGACCTCTTTAGGCGTATTCAGTCTCTCCAGCAGGACACGTCTTCGGTAGTAGAGTATACGGAGCAGTTCCAGCTCCTCTGCATTAGAGCATGCCTGCCTGAGACGGAGGATCAGCGGATCAGCCACTACATTCTAGAACTCCAGCCACATATTCGCCGCAACCTTAGATTGAGAGAGATACAGACCTTTTTGAAGGCGGTAGAGTATGCTACTAAGGTCGAGGCCTATCATGCATCCCTAGCAGCTTCTCCAGCAGCCCGACATCCATCTTCCTTGAGTTCTGTTCCTGCAGCATCAGCCTCGACATCTTCGGCCATTACTCAAGTTACTACCACTTCCGTTGCGACCCATACAGGTCCTCCCACATTTTGATACTTTAATTGCAACACCGTAGGACACCGAGCCTCTGATTGCCCTCAGCCACGTCGACGTGCCCTGCTAGCGATGGATCAGCCCCCAAAGTATCTCAAGGAGACCGAGCAGTCCCCTGGTCATGGATCATGCATTGATTACAGGTTTAAAGGGTGATTCTGTTGGTCTTCCCCTTTGAGTTCGTGGACGAACTCTTTTTTAGGGGGGAGAGTGATGGGGATCCATTTTATCTTCCTTTTATTTTCATTATATTTTCTATTTTTAGTTCTTTTTAGGCCTTTTCCTTCCTTAATTAGTTGTCAAGCATATTTGAGACTAATTAGGCATTCTTTTATTTTTAGTAGGCCCTTTTAGTCATTTTAGTTAATTACTTGATTAGCAAGTAATTCAGCTCCTATAAATAGGCTTGTATTCTCATTTGTACTCACTTTTTGCCATTCTTGAAATATAAAATAATTTTGATTCTCTCTCTAAAATTAGGACTTGGTAATTTCTTTTTAGCCATTTGACGTGTAATTTACGTCACAATGAGAGTATAGTGAGGCTTGAGAAAAGTTGTAACCCTCGTTGATTTAACCAAAGAAAGGAAGCCATCACCATTCGTGGACGTAGCCAAATTGGTGAATTACGTATATTTTTTCTTGTGCTTCGTTGGTGTGATTTATCTTACTTTTTCATATTTTGCATTTAGTTTGTATTTCTCTTAGTATCTCTACGAGTTTTCTTCATTCTTTAATCTTGGGCATACATGAGTCGCTATATTGAGTGAGTAACCGCACTACATAATGAACAAGACCCACTCTTTGGTTATCACAACCCAAAGTTTCACTCAATCCACAACCAAAATCAACTCCATCCACTTGAAAGCTCTGGCCTGCGTCTTTCTTTAAATCCAATCCAATTGCAGATCCATAATGCTCTGCCAATAAGACTGCTGGCATAGGGCATCCCAGGCAGAGGATAGCCTCCCATAAAACTCCAAAAACACATCACTGGGACAGCCTTTACCCTCTTAGACTTCACCACCAACATCATGCTCTTGGCCAACCATTGGTGATAGCTAATGGACATCGGATTCGGCTAAGAAACCTCCATCCTAAGAAACTCCTTCCTCGATATTATCATTGTCATTGATATCAATTAGGTTCTCATCAATGTTTTAAAAATCACTCGAGGCGAATCAGGGAAAAAATGCTTCAAGGCTTAAGCCTCAGCTGCTACTGAAGAGATTTACGCCTCAATTAGGAGAGGCGGTACACCTCAAGCATGTTTGAGGCGAGGCTGTGAAGCATACACCTCTGATTTACATGAGGTTTTGTTGAAAAAAATGAAGAAAAGAAAAAGAAGGGATATAGAATGAGCCAAAACAAACCTGCTGAAAGACGAAATCCTAACTACGTACTCTCTCTCTCTCATTCAAAAACCTATGCTTCACTTATGATGATTGTAATGCAAAGCTGTTTGAGATTTGAGCCCGTTTGCTTTCATTCTCTGCCAGCAGTCGGCAGCTGGATATTTTTTGTTCAATGATTCTTTAGATATATATGCGAGAATCCTTTTAGGGTTTTTTAAGAGATATATGCTTTTTATATATATGCGATGGGTTCTTTAGACTTTAGAGGTTGTTTCTAAAGTTTTTTAAAAGGGTTTGTTTAGAGATATATGATCGGTTATTTGTTTCTAAAGTTCCATTTAATGTTTAGTACAATATAGTTTCAAAAAAAAAAGTGTCCTACAAAATGTTACATTAAATGTGTAGTCCAATATTTATTCAAAAAATTATTTTTAATCCCTAAAAAAAAGTTCCATTTAACATTAATGTCATGCTAATGTCAATACTAAGGACTAAAAGCTATTTTTAAAAATATGTTGATACACAATTATTGATTAATATATTATATTGATTAATAATTTTGCTAATATATTTTAATATATAGGTATATATAATTATCAATGTTTAAATGAAACTAAAAAAATGATTTTCTCAATTTGATTTTGCATCGATTAATTTTTTGTTATATATAAATTTACCAATATGTATAACACTGATTAGCTCATGGCGTACATCCTTCTAGCGAGTTTCACCCTTGCCGTCCCCCTCAGCACGCAAACGCAGGCAGATGAAACCAAATTGAGGTCATCAATTGGGCAATCAGAACCATCATCTTGTTGTACCAGATTCACCTTCCTACTGACTTCTCTTCGAACAAGATCCCCGTTATGTCCAACTCCATAGTTGTTCGGCTGGCCACAGATCCGTATCCCTTCGCCGAAGATCACCTTGCTAATTAAATCAACCAAAGAGATTTAAGTTCAAAAGTTGAAGCAGATGCCGCTCAGACAATAATCAACAATTTCTTTGTAAAATCCAGTTGATGTATACGTCCTTCAACACGAAATCCGTATCGACAAACAACTCTATTAACACTACAACAGAAACTCAGAGAGAGTGAACATCACTTTGATTCTAATTTGATAACCACACAGCAAAAGACTGTACGACAGGCACAATAACAAAATAGGGCTTCTCTCTCAATTTCATTCTCATTATAAATTATTAATTAATTGCAAAAGAGCGTTGAAGAGAATACTAATAAGGCCAGTGTACTTGGGCTCCAAGATAGAAAGTTAGAAATCTTAAATAGACTTCAAAAGACTAGTATACCCCTAATAGCTACATTATAAGTTGCTAAATTAAACTTCATATACTAAAATACAACTATAATACTTATTGGTTTCACTTTACACGCTCCGTGCCCATCCTGTGTGTATGCATATCCCAACCATTACAGTCACAACAGAGAAGGGACCATCCCCAATTTCAAGCAACTCTTACATGAACCAAATGACAGGTTGCTTCGGTGACAATTAGATGACTTGTCTGAATTTACAGAATTATATGCCAAACCTCGTACCCACCAAAATGATCCGTCAGTCTTAATCTTTTGAGTAAAACTGAAGTTTCGTAAAAGTTAAGGAACAGACATAACTGCCACCTTTCCAGAACGTCCATTCTGCTGCCTATGTACAGAGTGAGCTTCCCTAAACACTCCAATTTTGACGTAACATTACATGACCCATTGTCAGCCTTAATAGTGATTCACATAGCATTTAAATACATCATCATAAAGGGACATTGAAGGAAATAAAGGTTATCTCAGATATGTTTAAGAAAAACATAGAAAACATTTCAGAAGATCCCTTTAATAATCCCAGTCCAATTATTTCTCATGAAGGAACCAACTTTCATTACTGACCCCATTCACAGACTAGCTATGCAAAACACAATCATACTGATCAAATCTAATGGATGAGTGCTTGAAAACATTAACATTTTTTTATTGGATAAGTGTAAAATGATATCAGTTTGATCCTGATCAGCTGCATTTACCATGTGGCACTCGTCCAATTATTCTAATACCCAAGGTTTACACAACCCTATAAGAATTTCTGAAAATGGCAGTGTCTTCTTAATTTATAAATAAATTTGATAATGTCATAGTTATCCTAAAAAATGCTAACCATTTAATTGAAGTTTCTTTAAGACAGAAGAAACAAATTATGATGTGATTTTAGTAAAGCTCCGCAACACATTCTAAAACGGGCCTTTTTGACTTAACACTCAATCCACAATACCTAATTTGACATAACCCCCCATTTTGTTAATCCTTAGGCATAACCCCCCAACAAATCCTAACCTTCTTTTCTTCTTAACTCAGAACCATTAAAACCGAAATCAATCAATCAATCTGAAATTTGTTCTTCATAATAATCTCTTAACCCTAAAAAATGTGACAACACAACAGGTCTTTGACTATTTAAAAGTTTTAACTAGGGAATAGCCAGATGAAATTTGCTCTTTCCAATCATAAAGTAAATACGTCATATATAACCAAAAATTAATATAAATGCTTCGGGTCACAAAAGAAATAAAGCAATTGTCCTTTTTACCTGGAAGAATCTGCAGTAATATTTGGGGCACCATTGCATCTGCTTTCATGGTCATTTCTCTCGCGCAATCTAATATATCGGCTACACATAGGACATAGTTCTGTTCGGTTGCCACATATTTCCTGATATTACAAATGGCAAACATATTACTAATACAAAGTAGATGGTCTGATTCACAGTTTCAGTTCAAAGCATTGTCGGTTGCTACCTGATGCTCAGATAGATCAATCGCCGGCAATGGAAACTCGCAGTATTCACATGTTACAATTCTTTGGGTACAATTTTGACCTTTATGCACAGATAAAATTTCACGTTCCATTGTCTCGCTGCACAATGAACAGGACACCTGCTCCATAACAATAGTCATTAACACCAATATTACATGTATATACTTGAGTCGAGAAACCTATGTTGTTGATTGATACCTGCTCTGCAACAATAGTCAAGTTGCCAAATATAATATGTAAAAACCCAATATAAAAAAACTCTATACAATGATTGAATTTGGTAAACAATTCCTGTTGGCAATTTATTTGAGCCAATAAAGGAAAAGAAAAAAAAATGAACAGTCTACATGCAGGGAAAAAGGACCTCGTTGATGAAGAGCTCTCTTACTAATAAAACCTTGCAAATTAGTTCTTACTGAAAAGAAAAGCTCAAAATTTCTGATGAAATAATATGCAAATTCTTCAAGCTAAAAAGGAACCTCGGGGACAATCATTGTTTCCCATCTTAATCCTTGGTATTTTTTTTATACAAGTAAATCCTTAATAACTCTAGAATATGTATACAATATATTATTTCGTAGTAACTGGTGTATAGCTAGATTTATGTAGATATAAATTGATTTGGGGTAATATCCTCTTACTAATTTTTAGTCTCTAATTTTGTTTCCAGAAAAAAATTACTCGGTGTATAAAGATTATCTCAAGTTTTGTTTCCCTGCTAATGTGTCACTAGAAAATAATGAAGAAGCTAGGTTCTTTAGTTTCGAGTTCGATGAAGGATTCTGACAACCCACTTCAGATATTGAGTGAACAAAGTTAACAATTGAAGAGAATATTGTAAAGAAGAAGATTGGATGCAAGGAGAGATGGCGTTGCCATATTATTTCAGTAGATGCTCTCTCCAATTCTCCAATCTTAATTAATATAAATAGCCCATGGGCATAATAATACAAGGACGACCCCACTAATACTCTATTCATTTAACTCAATAAAGCCTTTTTTCAATTATTTGGGATTGGCTACATGAATCCTATTTTTTCATTATGCCCAATTAAGCGCAAGATCCTCCACACCACATGATATCATGTCCTTTTTTACAATATCCCATCAAGTCAATTTCGGCCTACCTTTACCCAATGTTTAAAAAGGCGAAAGGCGAGGCGAAGCGTTTTGGCCTCGACGAGGCGAGGCGTAAGCCTCGAGGCGCTTGAGGCGTAAGCCTCACCGAAAAGAAAAAAAGAAAGGGAAAAAAATATAAAAAGTCTAATAATTTCACAAAAAATAATCCAACACATTAAATGATGCAAAAGGGTCCATAATCATTCAATCCATCAACCAATCAAACTAAAAGTTCATCTCCATTACATCATTACCATATTGTTCATCACAAAAACATATTGTTCATCACAAAAACATAGAAAAACAAAGCATCCCCTCAAGCTTAATACTAAAACAATAATGGATCATCCGTATCCAAAGGCTTGAAAAGCGGATTTAATCCATCATCATCGCTGCTATCATCACCATCGCTAATAGGATCGTCCATTGAATCATCATCATATCTAATGGTCGTCTCGTCATCATCATCACCCGAGTCAACATCAACAAATTCATCTTCCTCACCTACCAAGATCCCCTTTCCTTTACCTATAAGAGAAAATATAATTATTTTAACTCTTTAAAATAATTATTTAATGTAAAAAAGACAATTGTGAATACCAACCCTTTTTTGAAGTGTTAAATTGTGAATTATTTCTCTTTCTTCCTCGCCCCCTCTAGCACGTTCACGGCGAATGGGAATGGGAATCTCTCCTACCCCTATCACATCATCCATCGCTCCTGAGGCATCCGTAACCACCGAGGCATCTGTCGAATGGGAATCATCTTGCCCCGCTACCCACTCATCATCTGAAGGTAGATGATCAATAACCAATGGGTCCTCATCCTCTTTAAGCGCCTTCTTTCTCAAAAATTTCGTCTTTAACTTCTTGTTATACATTATATACACCAATGAATTCAACCTCTTCGTTGACAAACGATTTCTCTTTTTCGTATGGAGCTGTATAAATTTTTCAAATAATAATTTTTTAGTCATAAAATAAATAATAATTTTTACAAATAATATTTTTTTACAAACGAATACCTGATTGAATGTGCTCCAGTTGCGTTCACATGCGGACGAAGAGCATGTAAGACTCAAAACCCTCACCGCAAAACTAGTCAATTCTGGAGTTCCATCTCCAAATTGAATCCACCAATCCGCTAAAATAAGAGTGAAGTAAAATTTAGTTAAAAATGTATTTAATGGTATTAATCAAAAGCAAATCGTACTTAAACAAAAGATTTACTTACCGGGACTACGCAATTTGCAACTTGTTTTTGCAGATGCAAAAGAGAAAAACCCCTTTCTATTCCTAAAATCATCAATCTGTATATCCGCTTTCAATCTATCTTGCTCATTCGGAATAAGCTTTTCCATGCAAGTCAATAAACCCAATTTAATTTCAGGATGGTTAGAGAAGTTCTCTTCATATTGAAAATGTGGATTTAAGAAATATGCCGCCGCATGCAAATGGCGATGTAACTGAAACTCCCATTTCGTATCAATTATGCTCCATATCTCCTTATAAGACCCCTCATCTCCTCCCAAATTTTCTGCTATGGCCTCCTTTGCTTTGTCCATTGCACCATAAATGAAACCCATCCCTGGCATCTTCTCTGAATCAGTCATTCTCAAAACCCCCACAAGAGGTTTTGTGCTTCTAATTGCGTACGACATACTACCCCAAAAATTTCGATCCTGCAAAATGATTTTTTTTATTTGCTTCCCTTCATCCTTCTTTGCCCAGCTTGATCTAGCCCATTCAGGAGAAGTGAACATACGCTCCAATGGTTCCTTAAGGCTATACATACTCTGAAGGGTCAAATAAGCGGTAGCAAATCTCGTTGCAGCCGGGCGAATAAGATCCTTCTTCGTATGATCTCTCATCAATTGCAAAACCCACCCATGATTATATATGAAGTTACTCACCTACAATTAAAAAGTAATATGTGAAACGAATTAAAAAGTAAAAAATAAAAATTAAAGATGAATTAATACCTTCTTTGACTTTATCAAGGCGTTTTTGTGCTGCGGCAATTCCCCAACTTTCTCCAACATTAGGTCAATGCAATGGGCGGCGCATGGTGTCCACCACAGACGTTTCCTCTTCTCCATCAACAAATTTCCCGCCGCCTTATAATTCGAGGCATTGTCGGTTACAACTTGAATGACCAACTCCTCCCCCACCTCCTCAACAACACTATCAAGAAGCTTAAACAACATGTTTGCGTCCTTTATAGCATCCGACGCATCAACTGATCGCAAGAAAACCGTTCCATGTGGATTATTAACGAGAAAATTTATCAAATGGCGACCTCGAATATCCTTCCAACCATCCGATAATATGGACACCCCTGTTTGCATCCACGTTTTCTTTACTTCATCAACTACAATTTTGGCACGCCTTTCTTCCTCTTCTAATATCCACGTGCTAAGCTCGTATGCAGTAGGAGGTTTCAACCCGCGACCATACTTTCCAATTGCTCGCACCATACTAATAAAGGAAGGACTATTTGCCACATGAAATGGAAGATCGTTTTCAAAGAAAAATCTACCAATATCAAGGCATGCTTCATCTCTAGCCTCCTTTTCAGTTTTAGGCTTAGGTTGATCATCACAACCATCATCATCAAGATCAACTAAAAACCTATCCATGGGTCCCCTAATCCCCCTAGCCGTACTACCCATACTTGAACCATCTTTTGAACTTGTAAAATACGCACCACTCCCAATATGTTCCTCGGATTTTCTTCGGGCCACATCTTTTTCAAAGTTTTTATTTTTCAAGAAATCCGCCATTTCTTGTCTCACATCCGTAGGAACTCTATCACATTCTCGAACATTTTTTTTCGTTCCCGCAAGATGATCTTTCATTCGTTTGACACCCCCCTTTATAACTTCATTGCAAAACTTACATTGGATATAGACATATCCTTTCCCATTGTCAACCTCCGTACCATATTTCCAAGCGGGATCCTTTCTAGACATAATTCAACTACAAAAAAAAATATAAAACAAAGTTATTACAAAAAACAAGTTACAAAATATTGTGGAACAGGTTTTATTAAAATATTGTGAAACAGAAAAAAAACAAAAAAAAGTGTAAAACTATAAACTAAGCTAAAATTAAAAGTTTTTATAGGAAATAACAGAAAACAGAAGAAAAAAAACAGAAAAGTAAACTAAGTTTACAGGAAAAAAAATAAGTTCTTACAATGTAAGTTTTTACAGGAAAAAAAAAAGTAAAAAAAATTAAAACCAAAGTTTTTACAAAAAAAAATCTACTAAAACTAAAACTAAAACTAAAACTAAAAAACATATAACATAAACAGTTTCATATAACAGTTTTTAGACAAAAAACAAGTTAAAAAATATTGTGAAACAGGTTTTATTAAAATATTGTGAAACAGAAAAAAGTGTAAAACTAAAAACTAAGCTAAAAATAAAAGTTTTTATAGGAAATAACAGAAAACAGGGAAAAAACAGAAGAAAAAAAACAGAAAAAAAAAACAGAAAACTAAACTAAGTTTACAGGAAAATAAATAAATTTTTACAATGTTTTTACAGGTAAAAAAACTTAAAACCAAAGTTTTTACAAAAAAAAATATACTAAAACTAAGTCTAATACTAAAACTAAACTAAAACTAAAACTAATACTAAACTAAAAAACAAATAACATAAAAAATTTATGTTAACAGTTTCGTATAAAAAACAAACAAATAACAGTTTCTAGTTAAAAACTAAGGCCGGAGTTGAAGAATTAAAGGGTTTTGCTCTTACCGAGGGCCGGACTTGAAGAATGGAAGGAGAAGGATGGCCGGATTAGGGTTTCGGAGAGGGTAAATGGTTTCGGAGCAGAGAGAGAGTAAGCGGACTTCAATAATAGAAGGGTTGGGGTTTATTTCTAACGAACGGTTTTTTTTTTTTTTAACTATCTTCTCTTTTCCATTTTTTAAGCCCCGTATAAGAGGCGTACGCCTCACCGCCTTGAGGCGGTCAGCCTTGAGGCGCAGCGCCTCATCCAAAAAGGCGTAAGCCTCTATTTAATGGCCTGAGGCTTAAGCCTCGAGGCGTTTTTCTGTCGCCTCGCCTCGAGGCGTACGCCTCGGGCGCCTTTTTAAACATTGCCTTTACCCCTAGCGTTACCATCAATACTAATTAAATCACTCTTCCTTACGGGGGCATCCATTGGTCTTCGTTGGACGTGTCCAAACCATCTAAGCCAATTTTCTCATATCTTCTATCGGAGCTACTTTTACCACATCAACCTCACTAATAATAGAATAAAAAAGTACTACTCTTCAGACTCGCCCTAGAGCTAAAGCATAAAGATCACTCCTAGTTATAATAATATCACCAACAAAGACAATGAAGACTACAACTCCAAGTGAATCTAACAAATAAACAAGAAATAATCCGAAACAGTCCATGAAAACCAAATTGGATCACAACAGGAGGATTGAATTTGTCAAACTAAGCACGAGGCTGATTGATTCAACACAGATAGCTTTCTTAAAGCCTAACACCTTCTGCTATTGGCCAGCAACCATATATCAAGGGACAAATACATATAAATTTCCTCTTAGTTAGAAGACAACATTAATAAAGGTGTATTTAAATCCAAGTCATAAAGGGCAAAACTAACCACAGAAAGAAGGATTCGGACAGAGTTAAAGGAGGCAACAGGAACAAAGGTCTCCATATAATCGACACCACAAGTCTTAGTACACCCCTTGGGCACCAAATGAGCCTCAAGATGCTCAGCTGAGTACTGTTTCCTAGGGGAAAGAAGGGTGAACCCCCAAGTTTGATTATGATAAAGAGCATGTATTTCATACAGGTCTGTGTATAGACGTGAAAAAATTAACGTGCTTATTAAATTATGTCACGATCTCATTGTAAAAAGGTAATACAAACTTTAGAAAGTTCAATCTTTTATTAGGAAAAGTTAAGCCATTTAGAAGAACTACCCACAAATATAACAAAATAACTATAACCATCAATATTTCAAACACGGGAAGCAAAAGACTTGACAACTATCTTCCCGACAAGGAACAGAACTATGATGATTGCCGGATTGACAAGCCTCAAACCTTTTATGAATTAGGAAATAAATTATGCAGCTTCGAAACTTAACTTCATTTTTTGTGTGTGTGCGCGCTTGGGCGGGGGGGTGTTGTTCTTATTAATATGTAATGAGAAAAATCAAGGAATTTTTAAAGAGAAGGTGAAAAAGGAGGCTTTGGGGGAATATAATAATGGAACATAGATAGTGGCTCTGCAATATATTTCCAGAAAAATTATCTTCAAAATTAGTTGCAGAAGCAGGAACTTTTCTCATGCACATAATATGTATCCGTACACATACATATATGTAAATAAACTATGAAAGGAGATTTTAAAAAAAGAAACTTTAACAGAACATGGTTTACAATTTCACAAAAGGTAAACAATTTCAGATATAAAAACGGACATACCAGAGCATGGGTGCTTTGGAAATGTTCCTCAGCATATTTTTTGGGAACCATATCACCACAGACTTTACATCTTTCTAAATTTCGGGAGCAGTGAGCATAATGCAAATCAATATTTGAAGAAGGAATAGCTCTGTCACTGGAGAAAAGAAAAAAACATAGCAATTTATGTTCAAAAAACAAAGAAACGAAGGAAATAAATTGCACTTGAACTTAATCAACTATAGCAACCAAACCATTCAGTAATTTGAATAATAAAATTTGTGCTGAAAAATCAAAAACTTATCTTATAATTAAAATGTGAGATGATATAGTGCGCAAACCATTTTATAGTGACTAGTCTGAAAGTTTGAGAGAAACCTAATGAGATTGCGTGTTAAAAGTAGTGGGAATATTTATATAATGATCAAATTCGAACATCGTAGCAAAAAGTTAGAAAGTATTGAAACACACGCTTTTAAACTGAAGATATTATATTGAGATTTCAATGACAGATAATATGCATTGTTTCGCTAACTCCAAGAGGCTCCACTACATTTTATAATGGGTTCACTATAGGCAAATTGGCAATAAAGATGTTATGGCTTCGCTATCAAAACCTATCTCATAATAGAGATTTAGATAAGTGTTTGACTTCTAGATCCTTGGATGTATATGACAGCAATTTATAAATGAAAATTCTGAATTAGTATTTACAAAGACTTGAGCCTTTTACATAATACAAAACAAATCTCTCTCTCTCTCTCTCTCTCCATTTATTCCTCTCACGACGCACGGGCATGCAACACAACGCACTGATGTGAAGCAAAATCACAATTGTGTCGCCAACGGATACCTACTAGCAATGTTCAAAATAACTTTTGAGGCCATAACCTCAAGGCCCGCCTCGAGGCCAAGCCATGAATTGGCATGATGAGGCTATAGCAACATAGGGCAAAGTTAGAACCTACATTTCAAACCTTTGAGGCTATAGCAACAAGGAATATCGCCTTGAGGTTGTCTTAGTTTACACTTTTGCACTTATACTATATAAAATCTGAGGTTATAATATGCACATTTAAATTAAACATACATGTTAATACTTATATATAAGAATTTTATTATGATGGCTAATGATATAGTCTCTTTTGTTATGACTTATTGCGGGGGAATTATCCGACCAACTGACACGTGTCCGACACACTTGGTAAGCGATCACAACTCGGAGATAAGAATAAGGAGAGGCCAATCGGCGGAAATCTCGGGCTTGGATTCACTCTATCAAATCGTAACAGCAATCCAAGGTCTTGTAATCCCACACGATTCAGTCTCTTTATGTTTTTTATAAATGTAACCCACACCCCTGGGAAAAGGGATATGTAATATTTATTATTAAGGATCGATCAATAAATAGAAAAAGCAACACCCTGTAAACGTATGCACATTGAAGAATCACGTATATATTGTGTCACTGTGTGATTGATTTTTATTTTCTGCATAGCTAATTTATGTTGAATTCATAACATAAATAATACTTATGATACTCTGATGTTTTCCATATGATGGGATATTGGGACACGGTACACATCCCTCTGGGTTAAACATCAAGAAAGTCAAACAGCTATCAAACAAACTTAATCAGAAGTTGATATAAGTGAATTTGGCATTGGACTATATACATGCCTAATCCACCTCAAGAGTACAAGAATAATAAAGCCCACGAGGCATGCACCGCTTAAAGCTCATAATGAAGTCCAAGGATCCATCTCTCTGGATGATATGCATATGGTACATATTGGTTTATTTGTCATTGGTCTATTTGTTCAAAGTCGGTTGCACACGGATAACCTCATGTTGGGTATGTCAAATAGACCGAAGTCCACATACCCATGTCCATATCCCAAGTGAGCCCATCACACCATTGATCACCTTTATTTGAAATCGTTTCCAATCCATGCTACAAATTTCACACTTATAAGGAAGGTGCAAAAGAGAATGTCTTGTCTTTCCTGACCAAGGAATGCTTTGAGCCGAAGACATAATCTCAAAAGCCTAGAGCACCAGAGAAGGCCAATAATGTTACACTACAGGTCATTAAAGAAGGTTGACATTCATGACTCAACTACCAATGTTAATGTTTTCTTCCCATCTAAACTCAAGCAAGATAACGTCACCAACTCAAAATACTGAGCATTTCATTTACGGCATCCAAGTTGGTAGTTGAGTGATATTTACTTTGTTTTTTCTCTCCCTAAGCCTCCTTCGTGATCCTAAGCCTCCAGGCAACTTATTATACCTGACCCCCAAAAAATTGTAACTCAATCTCCTACAGTTGTATCTTGACCTTTGTCTGCGCCCCCGCACTCCCCCTCCCCCCCCCCCCCCCCCCCCCCCCCAAAACACTATTAATGTGAAAGAGAAAAACCCATTCAATCCATGGAACCACGTTTAAACACTAGTGTCCAACTTATCTAATTGTATTCATTATTCAAGTCCAACTCACACACTTCATGCTAGGTGAATTCCAAGGTCGATCGGGTTTTGACTTTATCACAGGGCATTGTGCCCGTTAGTCGTCTTCATCAAGTGAATTGCTTGGTCGGGTTTGGGTTTGCTTGGGAGAGAATCCCCCAAACCCGCTTTCTTCTCAAACACCATACTCTTTTTTGGACAAATAGCCCAAAAGGCCAAGTTTTCAACCCGGTTATTTATGTCTTGATGATTCTGATGATAGATTATTTTATTACTTATTCGTATTTTTTTTTTTTTGTGGGTGGGGGGGGGGGTCTAGAATTGATTCTTCTGCATCCACACTATAGCCTCGACTCGTAGGAGGAGGTAGCCTTTTCGAACATTGCCCACTAGTCATTCCGTGTTATGAATTCTCACAATTCGCCACAGGTGAATGTTATTAAGATGAAATATCAAAACTACAAGTTGGAAAAATTGCATATATCAGCCCGCACCACCCCCACCCCACCCAAAAAAGAGAAGGAAAAAAAAAAGATTAAATGCATATAGGGTTAGTAAGATGGAATAATCCAAGTAAGATGGAATAATCCAACTTACTTGTCATCTTAAAAAAAATGAAATCATTAAATTATGTAACACCAATTAGTAAGAAGGCATTCCAAAATGAGTCTTAATCCATCAAGCTGGAGAGTCAATCCTTGTTGAGAAGAGTATTTATTTAGGCGGCCAAAGAGATTACCATGTCATCAATGCATCAAGTGGATATCAAAGAAACAACATTGCATACATCAAACATGAAGCTTCGTCATAACTTAAGCCCTTAAGCTAACACAGTCATTAATCCACATATACGTGTGTGATATGATTGGTCCAATTCAAAGCAAAATGAGAGTCTTACCAGTGACTGCATATGTTTGTGGCCTCATCAGAAGCTACCGTCATTACCTCCATCAAAAAATTCAACAAAAATCTGTACAACAATTATGAAGAATATAACAATCAGAGATTAATACAAAAATAATAGATGAAGCAAATAACTAGTATTAGGTTATCGGATCATACAAACTTGATATGTGATTAATGTAATTGAGGCTTGGAGTAAAAAGGATTTGACAATGGAGAGGTTGTAGGTGAGATGAATTGATTCCCTTTTGTTGAGAAATTAAGAGATTGAAGACGCTTTGGTATCAAACAAAAATACGGAGTCCCAACTAGATGCCTTGGTTTGATGTTTTTAAGAAGGTTGTATAATTGGCTTTGCCATGTTGCCCCACGCGAGTTTCAAAGTGTGACACAACGCGTTATTAATTTTTAGGGTATATGTAAAATCAACCCTACAAAGTTTAAGGTCATTTTATAATTTTGAACTCAATGTTTCAAAACTTACCATGTTAGTTCACGTGTGTTATAAATAGTGCAATTTTATCTCTCTCATCTTTGTTACGAGACCTGACATAATGAATCACAATCATTCACTTTTTGAAATCTTCTAAAAACATGTGATTGAGGTTTAAAATTGAATTAAATTTGAAACATTAAGGTTAACATTGTAAATTTTTTAACGTTAGTTTTAAATTTGAAAATGACCTCAAACTTAAAAATTAATTTTTCAATTTACCCTAATTTTTATTTAGGGTGAACCCCGTAAGTTTTACACACGTGCCCAATTATCAGGAAATTCTTCGCTAGAGATTAACCTAACCAAAAGCCATGTCTCGGCGGACGACGACTTATTATTTTCTAGATGACAAATATATCCTTATTCTAATTCCAAATTATCACGAACAAAACCCTCATCGAACCCTCCGCACTTTCCTATTTTGAAATGTATATCTCTCTCTCTCTTCAATCTAAGGGAAACTCTAGGTTTTCAAAGACAATGTGATCAAAATCATTGTTCTTCGAATCAAATCAATTAGTTTTTTCGTTTATCTCTTCATCATTGAATCTCTAGAGTATAATCGTCTGTGATCACTCTCTATCGCCCGGTGAATTTTCTATCTCGTACATGAATTAAGTTTAAGCATAAATATGAGTATATTTGTCTCCTTACACACAAATACACATTTATTTTTCCCAAACTAAAATGTGTTGATTTGATTATGTCTTCACAAATTGACCTCTGAAAATATGTTGATCAAATTTAAAACAAATAGTTTTTTTGTTGAGGTATTTTTATCTTAAATATATTTGCTACTTGAATTTGCATAAGTTTTCATATTTCATTATATATAGAAATATATATATAAGTTAAAACTTATTAAATTCGTTATTCCTAATATCTATCATGGTTATAAAAATAGAAATAAAACATAGTTATCATATTTAATGTTTTTTGGTTATACATAGTACAATGTTAATACTTATTTTCCACGGAATGAACATTTGTGTAATTTTTTATAAATTTATATATTTTCTTCACTTAATATTAAATATTATAATAAATACATATTTTACCGTGTTGATGCTTGTTGGCTATACTAATATGCTCTCTTATTGGTTGTGCGCTAGCGGCCCGCACCAGCGGGATGTCGCTGACGCGAACCACAACCGATAAAAGAGTTTAATACATTTTTTGTGGAATATTATGGAGGGCGTACGGGAGTCATTTTGTACAATATGAAAACTTATGTAATTTTCAGTAAATGTATCTATTTTCTTCACCCAATATTATTCGCTTTAATAAATGCATAGTACAGTGTTGTTATTTGTTGGTTATAGTGGTGTACTCTCTTATTAGTTGTGGTACCCACTAGCGGGATGCCGCTGGAGCGGACCGCAACCAATAAGAGAGTTTAATAGATGGTATGGAACATTATATGCATTTTGAACAATATGAACACTTGTGTAATTATTTAGTATTGAAGGGAGACTGGCCGAATTTATGCCATGCAAATGCCACGTGGCTTATTTTAGAAAATTTGAAAGATCACGCTGGCAAGTTGGAAGAACACTTATCGCGTGACTTTAGGAACTGTGTATAGGAAACATAGAGAGACTTGAACGAGGAAAACACTAAGCAGTATAAACAAGGGCGACCTCACCTAATTTAAGGGAATTAATTATAATGTGCACGTGGTGACTTGGACTCTCAGGTAGCAATCCTATCACTCAAATCGCCATTGTTTTTCCCAAGGAATACACCAATCTCCCTCCCTTCCCCGTGGATGTAGGAATATCTATCGGCTGAACCACGTACATCATGTGTTCTTTGTTCTTTCTTGCATTCATAATTGTTTAGGGACTAATATTTAATTATCAGTTTTATTGTAGTTCAATATCCCCTATAATTTGGCATCGTCTCCGGGAAACTCGAATTCTCACCATGGTCAAAGTCATTTATCCAACAATCATCATGAGTACAAATTGATCGCATCACATGCATGCGAGGAGTCGCGTCCAATATGATATGCGTGTCGTTAGAAGGGACCATACTACAATCAAGCTCCCCTCATTTCCATGACGTTCTAAGTGCATGGGAGTTCCCCCAAAAGAGCAAGACCCAGTCGTCGATACTGTACTCCGTCGCTTGAGCGACCAAAAGGAAGAGTTATTTCCTGTTTGGCCAGTATTTATGAAAAAATACTGGACAGTCATGATAAGAAAATCACCCATTTGAAGAGACAATTAACCTAGCAATCGGAAGATCATAGGTCTATTTCCCGTACCTAAGAACGTCACAGGAGAAGATCCCTCTCTCGAAGAAATAACAGATCTCACCGAACCGGGAAGGCCTCTCGTTCAAGAATCCCTTGCACATTACATCGTAACTAACATCGTAACAACCGTTCTACTGGGAGAAATTCTATCAACTGCAATCACCATCAAGTTCAGCCCACTGAATCAGCACAAAGTAGCAATCCTACTCGTCCACAGGCATTACCGAACCAATTAAGAAGTGGAAAACTTAAGGGCCTCATCCAGAAAGAGCTGGAAAGAAGATTGAATCTAAATCTAGCTCGAACTCCCAAATATCTTACTAGAAAGGTATTGGACAATGGTTCTTCATCCCCCTTTATTGTGAAGATAGAGTCTTTCAAACCATCGAAAAAGTTCTTCATGTCAAAGGTTATAACATATGACCGGAACGAGGATACTATCCATTAGACCTGTCAAAATACACGATAACCCGTTAACACGACACGACCCGACCCGACACGAAAGTATAAGTTAATGGGTTTACCCTTATTGGGTTTGGGTCATTAACGGGTTGACACGGTAGACCCGTTAACACTAACGGTTCAGGTTTAGAAATTTACATGTACCCGTTTTAACCCGAAACTACCCGTTAACACTAACGGGTACTATAGGGTCACCCAACCCGTACCCAATAACAATAACCATTAAAACCCATTATTTCTAAATCTTTAAAGACTAACGGGTGCTATAGGGTCACCCAATCTATACCCAATAAAAATTACAATTAAAACCCATTATTTTTAAAGTATTGAAGACTAACGGGTATTATCGGGTCACCCAACCCGTTATCCATTTCGACCCAAAATGATTCGTTAATATTAACGGGTGTTAACGGTTTGAGTCGTGTACCCGTTAATATTAATGGGTCGTGTTTGGGTATTGTTATTAGACCCGTTAGGCTTAACGGGTCGTGTATGGGTTAGGGTGTTTTGACCCGTAACCCGTACACGACCCAAACCGACCCGTTGACAGGTCTACTATCCATCACACTCGACATTATCGACAGACCATGTCTCTATGAAATCATCGTGATGCTCTAATATACAGATTGTTCCCATACACTTTGAGGGAGATCAATCTAAAATTGTTTGAGAATTTACCCCATGATCGATCTCTTCTTTTAGAGACCCACCCGAGAAGTTTACAACTCGATTCATTATTAGCAGCAAAGCAATCGAGGAGGTTAATTCGTTGATTTTCCTTAAAAAGAAGATGGGAGAGTCCCTCAGAAAGTACGCGCAGAGATATACAACAAAATTGACAATTATAACGAGTAACTATAAATCTTTTCATTCAAGTTCGGCTTGGAGAAATTAGATGATATCTACCAATATTTGACGAAGAAACGAACCTCTAACATAAATGATCTCATGTCACGTATCTAAAAGTATGCCAAGGTGGAAGATAAACTCATTAAGATAAAGGCTTCAGCCGACCAGAAAAGGAATGAACCTAAGAAGGCCCCCAAAGGGGGGAATCAACCCTCTACGGCCAATCAAGGATTCGGGAATGAAGATTCCAGAGGCTGCCTTAGATATGAGGCTAATGAGAGCAAGTATAAGGCATTAAAGACAGTCTTCAAAGAGCTCATCTATAAGCTTATCCCGCAGATCAAAGATGAGGACTACTTCAAGAGGGCCAGTGATCAGAATAATAGGGACACCAACATAAGGTGCATTTATCACTAGCATTACAGACACCTTATGAAGAACTGTAAGATGTTCAATAAACATATGGCGGAGCTCGTTCAAACCAAGCACCTCAAGGAGTACATTTACACGACAAAGCCAAAAACTTTAACAAATATCAATGCAGTTCAGAATGCGGATGAGGATCTTCCCCCTGCAGAATTGGTCACAACGCTATAAGAAAATAGCCTTTTTATGACCTTTTTACTGTCATAAAATGCCTTTTATGACCGTTTATTTTCGATCAAAACTGTCATAAGTTTAGGTGTCATAATTTATACCCATAAAACTATCATATTAGGTTAACAGTTATATATGACTATGTTTTCAAAACAATCATATCTACTACAAAAATAGTCATAATATACTCTACAAGCTATCATATTTGATATAAAATGTCATGACAGAAAATTTTCAAATATTAAAAAAGGTCATATAAAATATTTCATCACATGAAGGTTTAAGATAAACGGTCATAAATTAAACATATAATAAAAAAATAACTAATATTAATGTCACATTGACAAATAAATCTAAACACAAATCAAAACTTATATAATCATTTATTCCACATTCAATGTTACAATAGATACATTATATATTGTATCATGTATCTAAGAAATACAACAACATTCCCACTAACATGTTTTCTTATCTCACATAAAACAAAATTACATTAAATCAAATTGAACTAACACATAAACCAAATTTAATTTGTCTATCAAAATTAAGTGTTCCTCGATAGTAATAATCGCTACATAATTTTAAACAACAATGCGTCGAAGTCATCTTCTCGCTTACGTTCACTATCAAGTTGTCTAACATGATACACCATTCACATCCCTCTAAGTAGATGCTCATGCATAAGTTCAAAATATCATATATAAATCTCTAGTGCAATGTAAAACACAACATATAAATCCCATTTTTTCCAAAGTATTAAGTTATGTATAATATAAGTCGAAAAGATTTTTTATATAACACAAATAATTGTAAACAATTTTTAAAAAATGGGCCAAAATTTCCTTTGTTTATAAGACTATCCGCCCTATTTAAGAAATAACAAAAAAATCCAACAACAATATTCAAAGAGACCCATGTGTGTGTGTGTGTGTGTGTGTTTTTCTCTATAAACTACTCAATTTTTTCACTAAAAATCTCTTATTCCAATTTTGAAACCTACCAAATTCATTAAACTATCAACTTTATAAATTACTCAAAGCAAATTATTTTGAAACACAAAGAAACATGTGTTCATAAAAAATTAAATGAAAAAAATTTTAGCTTCTTAATAAGCTTAGCAACTTCTAAATCCATCATAATCTCTCTCTAGTTGTTTATTCTTTCACCGTGCTCACATGTTTTGAAACTATATAGTAGAATCAAAAGAAAAATCCCCAATATCAATTAGCTTTAATACAACCAAAACAAAAAACTTATTAGATAACTTTTTGAACTTTTAGTAAAATATAATTTCTAAATATGTAATGTTTAATCATATTATAAAATAATTCATGTAATTACACCCTATTCACTTGATCCATCTTCTCTTGAATGTCGTGTGCATAAGATTCTTGAAGAGTTTTTGGTTCCTTAGTCCGTCCCTACATAGCATATACAAAATTAAATCACAAAATTAAAAAAGACAGTTACATAGTATTATAAATGTCAGTTGCATACCATATAGGCATTATTCAAATGATTGCAATTTAGATTATGAGTATTGCAACATTAAAAGGCACCCGTGCCTTGCTGAAAGTTCATACATAGTATTCGAGTTTAACATTTACTCATTTCATATGCCCCATCCATACAACTCATCTTGGATTGGTATTTACTCAACCAGGATGTTGCAATAAAATTATTAATGAAACTGTTCAGACATTGATAACCGTTTGTTTTCATAAATCAACTCAGCTCAAGTAGTGAAACAGAATCGATGGTAAGTCACCCAAACCTAGCACCAATAAAGAATAACAATTTCATGTATAAATGAAACTTTAAAAAATTGAAATGCTTTACATGGAAATATCTAACATAACCATATACACATAAAAATTAACCGAACACCTCTCATATCAACAACAAACAGTTTCATAGAATTTTCTTTAATCTAATATAATCTATTACGTGTACCAACTTGCCTATTGAAACTTGAATCCATACATTAGAAATATGTTACCGAGCCCTTTGAATATTTGCACCCTCATACTACTCACCAATAATAATTTTTATATGATTTTCATCCATGTCAACTCTGTAATATTAAGATCATAATAAATGAGATGATGAGACTCAGTAGTAGCAATAAATTAGATTTATAATATGGTATTGAATTATCTTTATAGTCAATGAAACCTTCCATGCTATGTATATTTAGTGATATACATTCCTATGGATATGCAAAAGACACGGGAATAAGTAGCAAATGCAATGGTTGTAAATCTATCACAAATGCAAAACATTAATTCATTCATTACTTACCGCACAAGAGGTTCTCTTGTTCAATTCCAAAGACCATTTTGTTACTCCCTTTGCTAATGAGCTTCAGCTACATATCTTTCATCACCACCATACTAACATATCCCAGTAGGGTAGGGTCAGTCTTGATAATATGGACTGGATGAATTTGTATGATATGGAAGAGCCATATTTAAGGGAAGTTAGCCCTCAAAATTTTTATGTAGGCTTTAAGGAGAAGAATGAGGAGGGTAAGGCAGATGAAAAATAAGCTCTTGAAAATCGAGATGGACTTAAGCTTCTTCTGTTTGAGTTTATTGCATTGGAGGCTTGCCTCGAGGCTTCTTATAGTTTCTTAGACAATGAAGTGAAGACATTAATACTCGCAATTTGGAATGTGTTCGATAAATTAAAAGTTATTTGGTTGTGATAACCAAGCGTGTTCAAAAGGTAAGGAATAAATTAGAGCACCTACTAGCTGATGATGAAGATATGTCTGAGATGTATCTAACTAATAAATTGATGGAACATAACTTTGAAAATTATTTTATTTCTTCTATAAATAAATAAGATGGCGTAGATGATGTTGTTATTTGGTCAGACATGAATGATAGGAATCTTGTGGAGATCTCATTGGAAGGTAATGGGGGCTTAACCATTTATGATGGTAACCTTCACCATATTGGCAACCATCAGGAATAGTTATATGGGGGACCTAAATCACTTAGCAGAGGTAGCCATGGGACTTATATGAGTACCACATGTAGTGTCATAAGCAAGTAGCTTAATGCACAGGAGTTTCAAATGTTCTTGGAAGCCTAATTTGTTCATATTAATCATACTCTCAATAAATTATCCATGGAGAGGGAGTATGTTGATGACAAGGGATATTACATAAATATAATGTTATATGAAAAATGTAACCATCGACTACAAATGGGGGTAATGTTAACCACAATAACCCTGGTCGTCAATGCATTTGTTGTTGCGGCCGGTATTTTTGGTCTAGGAAATAACTAAACCTAAAACTTGAAATCCAACATAATATATGAATTGAAATTAGCAAAAAGTGAAAGTCAATCACATATGCAAAGTAAGAAAAACTGATACATAACGGTATAAGTATGTGCACTAAAAATTATACGTCTTTGTTATTTGATGACTACGTAAGATTGTTTGCAAATTCTCTCAGTAAATTTTCAGTTTTTGTAGTCTAAAAAATGTTATGGGAGGAAACATAGTTATTTAACAATGATTCATATGATTTTCTTAAGCGAATTAGCTTCACATACACTAATTGTAGCACAATTGTAGCAGTAGTGAATAGGGGTGGGCACGGTCCGGTCCGGTCCGGGTTTTGCGTATTTTTTGGACCGGACCGAATATTCGGTCCTCAATTTTTTTGGACCGAGACGGGACCGATTAATTCGGTTAACCTACTAATTCGGTCCAGGCTTTTTTCGGTTCGGTCCGGAGTAAAATTCGGTCCTGACCCTATTTTATATATATGTACATTTTATGAATGTTTTTATCTATTTTTCTCACAAATATATATACAAAAAAATAATACTCGAAACTCCAAGTGATATTTACATGGGTTTTTTAACCCAAATAAAAAAATGTCTATACATATATAAAATGTTCCAAATTAAATTCATAAGTTATATACATTAATTCAAAAACTATACATAAGAAACAAAATAACATTATTTTTATTATATATATATGGGAATCCGTCCGGTCCGGTCCAAATCGGTCTTTTAATATAGTGGACCGCGGACCGGACCGATTTAATCGGTTTTTAGTTTTTGTGAACCGATTTTCGGACCGGTTTCAAAATAGCCTTAATTTTCGGTTCGGTCCGGTTCGGTCCAATCGGTCCATTCGGGTCGGTCTTTTTTTTGTCCACCCCTAGTAGTGAATCAAAGGATATTACAATAGTGAATTAAAGGATATTACAACAGTGAATCAAAATGAGTCGGATATATGAATATTGAACTTCAAAGGATATTACAGTAGTGAATCAAGACACAATTGTAGCAGCTAGCATTATGATGCAATACCACAACCCTAAATTCCCTCACAACATTAAAATCAACATAGATAAAACTGGTATGCTGAAAAACTTCACAAATCTTAAGAACAAGAAGAAGTAAATGTAAATTTAAGCAATGAGTGCAAAAAAGAGAATGATATCACTATAATTAACTGAGCTAACAATAATAACAACATAAAATTATCGCATAATTAAAAAAATACACAAATTTGTTCCATTTACAACTACTAATAAATCAAAAATAAAATGCAAATGATTGTCTAAAAATCTAAATAATCGGAGGGAACAATAAACAGAAAATTACAGAGATGTAACATTGAATGGGGTTCTGAAATAAGGGGATCTCATCATGGAGTTTTTGAATTTATCCAATTTTAATGTGGTTTAAGGGGCCAAATTTTAAGAAATGATTATTTAATTTGTTAATATTAGTTTTTTACACAGTTAAACCTCTATGATAAATGTTTCACTAGCCATTTTATAATCGACTATCATTTAACTAGTTATTTTTTGTTAACCCTATTTTCTAGTTGCGTACAAATGTTTGGTATTTATGTGCAATTGTATTAGTTACGCTCATTAGCTTAAATTTATTGTTAATGAGTATCATTAATTTTGTCCATTTGTTTGGTTCATTAATTATGATAAACTATTGGGCTAAATGCCTATATAAAATGCAACTATTATGCTCAATGTTCTTATGCTTGATTGCTTCTTTAGTTAGTCAAAACTTAAAAAACTATTATGTTTATTTTCTTGTATAACATTGCATCTGAAAAAAGTTTGATAAAGCATTATTAGTTAGTGTATCAAAGATCCATTAGTATATATCAGTTCTAATGACAACATATGAGCTCAGTTACATATATAAGATCGGTTAATGAAAATGAATTATAAAGAAATGCGAGATCGAAAAAAATCACCACACCACATCAACTAAATATCCTCATTAGTTAAAAATCATCTTCCTCTCTAGTATATAAGTTAATACATACCAGTCCCAAAATAGACTACACATTTCAATAAGAGTGTAGTGGCCACTCAAATATTTTCCATCAAATACCATTGTACCAATGAATTAAAAATAGTGATTGGAAATTGATATATCAATTAGCAATATTCAACTACTTCAATAACCTTAAGATCATAAGAAAGCAACATATTACCCATTGTTGTACATAGATTCAAATAAAATTAAAACGACATAAAATCAATAGAACATCACTTTGATATAAACGACATTAAAATAAGATGCATACGCAGCCCAATAACAATAAATTATAGCCTTTTCACAATTAGTACAACCATATCATTCATTTGCCATTACCTCTTTAGGACCAACCAGTATTCAAATTATACATTAAATCTATCGTGTTCTGATTCTCTACCTTTTAAATCTTCATAACCTCCAATGAGTCATACACTATTGAGTTCCAGTAACCTTAATTTATGCATCCTTGACAATGCATCAGTTCGTAAGTCCATTTTTTGGTGAGAAAAATGATTCTGTGAACAAGGAATATATGGAAAGACGAGAGAAGAAGCTAAGATGACAACGCTTTGATGAATACAATCAGAATAATCTTGTAACTTGTTGATATTAGTTGCATATTACGCAACCAGTTATCAAATGAGGACATGATTACTTCTAACATATTACTTTGGTATATTATGAGGGGCTTGTACCTCTTTCCAAGACTCTTTATTTATTTTTTTTAGTTTTTCGTCTCATTATCCCATTTCAACCCCAAAATAAGAGTATACTAGTGAATGTATAGAATCAAGTGTCCGACGAGGACACAATCACCTCCCAAAAGTTTATTTTGTATCTTTTTGGGTGTCCATGTCTCTCTATATAGAGCACATCATTTTTGTTTTTAATATTTGCCCCCTGAAGACCATCTTTAACTCTAACACAAGCATATAGTATTCAATTTACTAAAATGGATGTCCGAATAAAACACGATCCCTTCACACCAATTATTTTGGTACCTCATAAGGTATTTGGGATTCTATCTAAGTCTTTTGGTTTCAATATTATGCTATCCTCCCTATAATCTCATTTTCACCTCAAGACAAACGTACGGAGGTCAATTTGAGCAATTGGTTGTCCGATGAGGGCACAGTCACTTCTGGCAATCCAAATTTTCAATTGGCTCCCCTCAAACTCCTATCACCACTATAAATCAATCGGGGTTTTCAATTAGCTCACCCTTTACCTCCTATCACCATCACAAAGCAAATGCAAAACAACAACAACAACAACAACAACAACAACAACAACAACAACAACAACAACAATAATAATAATAATAATAATAATAACGATCAATAATTAAGAATTAAACTACCTATTATTCGTACCAATCCAATGTATTATTATAACTTAAACATTCAAAAATTGAAAATTTGTTATGAAAACAATGGCTACTTGTCAAATATCCATCATTGAAAAACATGTGCATCAGGGACAGGGCCAAAAATGTGGTAAGAACATAACACAAATCAAATACATCATCCTCTTAAGGAAACACATTTTCTTCCAACACAGACATCCACGACTTGTCCATTACCATTTTTAAAGTTTACTTATTAAGACTATAATTATTAATAGTAGAAATATGATTACCATGCCAAATAACATAATTCACAATCCTCGAAACTCACAATCCATAATAATTAGTGTTATAAAATAAATTCAATGAATTTGATAGATGAAGGATGTTTTCAACCAGGATCACTCAAACTAATTATTGTAGCCTGAAAATATAAGGCCATCTAGACCAATAACCCAATGACATATGTTAACATCATCATTAAGCTTTTCACAATGTGTAAATCTTAGTCGGCTCAGATATCCTCTGGTCTACTTACTCGTCGATCACAGTCAAGAAGTTGAACCATTAATCATATGAAAAGACACATGTGGGATATTCAATAGTCACCATGCATATGCACTTGAAAATACACGTGACTGCATATTATTGTGTAAAGGTATAAAGGCTTGAATCTATAAAAGGCATTCCACCTCTTAATTTCCTACTTACTATATATACATCACTTCCCCCAATTGAGGGAAACAGGCATCAACACCTTTGTTATATGCCACGCCTTGTAATTAAGAGATTGGAATAAACCATAAACTAATATTTACCCATGAACATAAGCTCCATTCCTGAGCTAAACAATGTAAAAACTCTTTGTTGTCTCTTTTATTTCATTTATTAGTGATTATAAGTTTGGTAATTAAAAGCTAAAATATATATCCAAATCTAGACATCAACATATTGGCATCGTCTGTGGGAATGACAAATCATTGTTGTTTCTTACCTGATTCTTTCTCAACCCATTTTTTATACCCTTAAAGTATGACGGACATCCCAGAAAGTAGTCTTGTCGGAGGTAATACTTTCAGTCCTTCTCCTCCTCCTGGTATGGGAGACTTACAAGGAATTCTACTCAACATCACCAAAGGGCAGGAGGCAATACAGGAAATCGTGCGATAACTTACTTAAATGCTTCAAGCTATATCCACTGCTGCCCCATCCCATAGGAGGGAAATACCGCCTCTACTTTATACGAATTATAGAAGCCGATATAGACATTCCATATCTTCATAAGACCGTTCCTACCATTCGGGCTAACCTCTTCATTTCGATCCACTGATTACTATAATGGTCGATATCTTACTTCAGAACGATCGAACGTCTTAGAGAGACTGAGCAAAGCCTTTGATTTTGATCGCTTGGGACCCTGAGAAAGTAGAGGTTACCAAAAGAAACCCTCAAAGTTAAGAGATCGTTAAGAAGGGTCTACCAGGTTCGGGGTTAATATGGGAGGTTCTGCACCTGCCAAGCAGACTTCCCAAGAAGAGATCTCACCCCAAACACATGGTAGAGCTACTAGAGCTGCCTCGGTTAAAACTAATTCGGAGGATCACTCTTAAAAAGGATCAATACAATGAGTGGAAGATCATTTGGGAAAAATAGCCAAGTCCAAAAATCTCTTGCAAAGGAGCTTTGTGAAGGGATCTCCTTTTGTTCCAGCAATTATGGATTTCCCCACACCGTCCAAATTCAAACCACCTATAGTCATTCCCAAATATGATGGTAAAGCTGACCATGTCCTCCATATTGAACAATATCAGGCAACATCGAATATTTATTCAGTTTCAGATGAGATGCATTACTGAGCATTCTCAAGTACCATCACTGGATCTTTACAATGGTATAATAATATTCCTTGCGGATAAATCTCCAGCTTCCAGTAGCTCGCCGAGCTATTCATAAATAATTTTTACTTTAGAGACAAACCCGTCAAGAGGTTAGCTCACTTACTAAGCGTCCGTCAGCGACCAGGGGAAATTACACGTGAGTATATAACTTATTTTAACAGTTAAAAGTTAGAAATGGTAGAATATGAATAAAATATCGTTATTACTACTTTAAAAAGCGGATTGCTCCCTAAGAAGTTATGTTATGAATTGGCCAAAGGCCCCCTAAAACCATGATTGAGTTGATGGCTAAAGCAGGCAAAATCATGAATGTCGAGGAAGCTATGGCTACCAAGCAAGCTCCAAGTTCCAAGGTCACAATCATAAAATTCTGACAAAAAGGAGCAAAAAGATAAGAAATCTGAGAAACCTAAAAAGTACAAGGAATACACTACTCTCACTATTAGCGTGAATCACATCTAGGAGTAAATCAGAGGGAGCATAGACCTCAAATGGCCTGAGAAGCTGAAGTCCCCTCCTAATAGGAGAGACAAGTCCAAGTATTATGTGTTTCACAAGGACTATGGGCACACGACCAACAACTATATTGCTTTGAAAAATGAGAATGAGATTCCAATATGACGTGGCAAGTTGTCTAAGTTCGTTGACATGTCAAAAGAATGAGACTCCAGGAGGAGATCAGAGTCTCCTTGCAAAGCAAGAGATAACAACAAAAAAGGGTGAGATAATGATTCAGAAGACGACCCAGATCTACCAAAGAAACCGCAAGAGCCTAAAATTAAGGTAAAAATGATATCTTTTGGCTGTCATTTTATTGTAGGATGAGATACCGGTGGTGGTGATGAGATAACTGAAAAAAAAGCCTATATAAATGAAGCCAAAGCATGCTTATATATTCGACAAATTAATTTTTCTGATGATGCTGATGGTCGGCTAAAGAAAGTAAATAAAGATAATTGGTGATCAATTTCTCCAAAAATGACTTGTCAGTAGTGATTTAGCCACATGATGATTTGGTCGTCAACTTGAGAATACATAAAGTAAGGATTGTTTAAATTCTGGTGGACAACGGTAGCTCTATTGATGTTATATTTTACAACTGTTTCCATAATTTGGGATTACGAAGTAGCAAATTAGAGCCCTATTATAGGCCCCTACTAGGCTTCTTAGGATAAAAGGTAAACCCATTGGGGACTATCAAGATGGAAGTTCTGATTGGCACCTGGCCAGCCAGTAAGACTAAAATGATTCGTTTTTTTATCCTAAACAAGGACGTTCGCTCAACCTATAATATGATCCTTGGTAGGGTCAGCTTAAAAAAATTTGAAATAGTACATTCTAGTGCCTAAAGTTCCCTACAAACTATGGGGTCAGCATTATCAATGAGAACCAAATGAAGCTAGGTAATGCTACTATACTTTAGCCGATCAATAGGAAGTCAAGAAGATCACTATTACCTACCAGATTGAGATACTAAATCCCATGAAGAAGCTGATTTAGTCAAAGGCCAAGTGATTAAGGCCACATAAACCATTATTATAGATGATGAAAAGCTAGAGAGAACACATATCGGCTCAACTATGGAACCAACACTAAAAAAAGAGTTAATCACATTCCTCAAAGAGAAAAAGAATGTGTTAACCTAGAGACATGAAGATATGCATGGAATTAATCCAAAATTTATATGCCATGAAATGAATATCACCAAGGATGCCAAGTCGATCAAGTAAAAGCGTCGCGTATTTAGTCCTGAGAAAAACATAGCCATTCAAGAAGAGGTGGATAAGCTACAAAGAGCAAAATTCATTGAAGATGTCAAGTACCCAAATTAGTTGTCCAATGTAACAATGGTGAAAAATAAGAACAATAAATAGTGCATGTGTGTGTACTTCACAAATCTTAATAAAGCGTGTCCTAAAGATCATTTTCCTTTACCCAGAATTGACCAACTGATTGATGCCATAACAGGACATGAGTTGATCAACTTCATGGATGCTTATTCAGGGTACAATCAAATTAAAATAGAGCTAGAGGATAGGGAGAAGACTTCATTCATCACCACCTGAGGTACTTACTGCTATAATTATTATGCCCTTTGGGCTTAAAAATGCAGGAGCAACGTACTAGATGCTAATGAATAAAGTTTTCGAGGAATAAATTGGCAAAAATATGGAAGTATATGTGGATGAAATGCTTACTAAAAGAAAGATAGCAGTCGACCACATTAAAGACTTAGGCTAAATGTTTTATCAACTTTAGAAGCATCAGATGAAACTTAATCTGACCAAATGTGTGTTTGGCGTGTAGGAAGGAATATTTCTAGAGTTCATCGTAAACCAAAGAGGGATTAAAGACAATCTAGACAAAATCAAAGCAATGATCGAGATGCAATCTCCTTCATGTAAGAAATATATCCATAAATTAACAGGATGAGTAGATGCTCTTAATTTATTTGTCTCAAGAGCCATTGATAAATGCTTACTGTTTTTCAAGGTACTCAGAAAGACCTTTGAATGGAACGAAGACCGTGAGAAGGCCTTTAATAAGTTGAAGAGATACTTAGGATCACCCCTATTACTTTCCCAACTAGTCATGGGAGAAAATTTATACTTATACCTTGCCATTTCTGAGTCATCAGCTAGCTTGGCGCTCTTATGACTCGACAATGAAGTTCAGAAACCTGTGTACTACACCAACAAGGCTTTTAAAGGAATGGAGATTCGATATCCACGGATGGAAAAGTTAGCTTTGGCACTCATTGAGGCGTCAAGGAGAATGAAACCCTACTTTCAGACACACACTATTGTGGTCTACACGGATCTACCCTTACGACAAGCTATTCATAAACTAGAGAAATTGATAAGGCTAATGGCTTAGGCTGTGGAATTAGGGGAATATGATATACTTTATGAACCTAGAATGAAATTAAAAGGACAAGCTGTGGCAGACTTCATAGATAAATTTACTTATGAATAAACGACTACTGATAAAAAAATGTCTAAAGAAGTACTGATCGAGCGAACTTCTTCGAAAGAGCGCTCAATGTCGTTCATCGCTGAACACATTTCTCCTAAAGATATTACCAACACAGATATGCCAAAAATATCTGGTACAAAGGAGATCACCAGATGATTAACAGAGAAAAATAAGAAGCTGTTCATATATGGATCCTTGGTTCAAAGAGAATTCGATAAGAAGACCCTTATCTGGAAATCGTACGTGGATGGGTCCTCTTGTGTAACTGGCAGTGGAGCAGGGCTGATTCTGAACACCCTTGATGACATAGATGTGGATTATGCACTTCCCTTATAATTTCAATCCTCAAATAATGAAGCGAAGTACGAAGCTCTGATTATACGATTGAAATTGGCATTGTCTCTAGGTGCCAAGCAGCCAATTACTCATAGTGACTCCCGATTGATTATTAATTGGGTGTTTAAAATATACAGAGTCAAAAAAGAGATCATGATAATGTAACTGCCAAAGGCTCAAAGAACCATCTCTAAATTCCCAGCAATGAAAAAGGTTTGAATTCCAAGAATTGAGAACACCCGAGCAGATGCCCTTGCTCGGCTTGCTTCTATAATTAAAATGGAGTTGAGAAGGATAATTCTAGTAGAAATCCTGATAAATAGAAGCATCGATAAAGAGGGGATTGACTTAATAGCAGTTGACTTGGGCCCCTCTTGGATGGATGTAATTAATGAGTATAATAGCAAGGGATCATTGCCTCAAGATCCAAAAGAAGAAAGGAAGCTGAGATACAGAGCAACCAATTATGTATTGGAAGGAGGCATCCTCTACAAAAGGGGATTTACTGTGTCCTTACTTAGATGCATTCATCCCAGTGAGGTAAATGACCTGATTAAAGAAGTTTATAAGGGATCATATGGAGCCTACTCCACAGGACGATCGGTGATGCGTAGGGTAGCTACGCAGGGTTACTATTAGCCTACCATCAAGGCCAATCTCTCTTCGTATGCCAAAAAATGTGACAAATGCCATAAGTTTACTACCATCCACAAACGATCGGGGGCTAATTCAATATCGATAATATCCACTTGGCCCTTTGCTCTTTGGGGAATTGATTTGGTCGGCTCACTACCAAGAATAAATGGGAGATTTAAATACCTGGTTGTGGCCATAGATTACTTCACAAAGTGGGCGAAAGATGAACTACCGGTCGAAATGCCTTGCGAGAGGGTTTACCAATTTATATGGAAGAATATCATATGTCTATATGGCATTCCATATGCTTTTATGATAAACCATGGAACCCAGTTCGATAATCAAGAATTTGAGGATTATTGTCTGCAATCCAAAATCTAGAAGCTGCATTCCGCTCTAGGATATCCCCAGTGCAATGTACAAATAAAAGTGGCAAATAAAACTCTGCTCGATGGGTTAAAAAAGAGGCTTGATGAGGCAAAAGGAAATTGGATCAATAAACTACCAAGTGTTTTATGGCCCGATAGAATCATGCTGAGGACAATGATCGACGAAACTCCTTACATGTTGGCGCTCGGAATAGAAATGGTAGTCCCCGCATAAAATTGGTCTGCCAAGACACAATGTCCTCAACTCTGACTCCCCAAAAATTAATCTTATGATGCGACTTGACCTAAACCCGGTGGAAGAAGTAAGAGAGAATGCTACACTATGAGTAGCCGCCTACCAACAGCGTACTGCCAAATTATACAACAGAATGGTCAAGCCGAGCAACCTAAAAGAGGGGGATTATGTTTTGAAGAATATGATTCAGAAAGGAAACAAGTTGGAGCCTAATTGGTTATTGTCTGACCTGGTACTTATCGCTTAGAAACACTTGAAGGGGGGCGATTCAAGATTCCCTAGAATGTCGATCATCTCAGGAAGTACTATCAATACATTTAGTTTGTAAAGTTTTCACCATGTAAATCAAGACCAGTTTAATGAAAATTTATTGATTTCACAATAATTGACTTCCTTTTTTATTTTTATGGGAATAGGAGATGTAACAATCTCACAATCTCAAAGTCTCAAAACGAATGATATAACTACGAACTGTGAAAAATAACCAAGTTGTAGTAAGATTTCATATATGACTTCGACTTTTACAAGTCAAGAATAAGAAGTCCCAACTCTAAAAGCTTCGATGTTAGGAAAAAAATCCTAGTAAATTCGGTCACCTATGGTAATAATGCAAATACTTAGTCTAAAAATGACAAGATTCGTTAAACGACTGACAAAGTGTGTTAGTAGAACCTAAGGATGGACAACTTAGATTCATCCAATTCGATAACCAATAAAGCAAAGTGGTCAACTAACGATCAACCACATAGTCATCCCTACACTTACATAACATATATTAAAGGAAGAATAAATATCATGTGATCACTAAAATTAATCTTTTATTCAAAAGAGATCGTGAAATTTCATTATAAAAAGTTCTCCCTCAAGGTTACAAGGCATAAAAGGTAAACTACTTTCATTCCATTGGGCATTTTCCTAAGGCTTTGTCCACCCTAACTGGAGGAACATCCAGAGCAGAGGGCTAGTGGATCTTAAATTCTCAAGTCTTTCACAATGGCTGGAACTTAACTTATTTACCAGGTGTTGAGGTCAAACATGGGTATCTTCATCATGCAGGCTATAATCACCTAGGTATTTTTTGTCAAAACTTTGTGGAATAATATCAGTAGGAATCAACTTTGGGTCTAGTTTAAAAGGAGGAACATGTTGATCCAAACAGTTAGGGTCACACCAATACCATAAAATATCTTTTTGGGTACCTTCAAAACTGTTAAGGAATTCATCCAATGCCATATATAACCTTCACGTCAGGTTTGTTCCAACTCATTAACCAGATGAGCCAAGTCTTTATCATAACCATCCATCCAAATAACCCTGGTTGCTTATGAAATTGAAAGGTCAGTCGATCAACCTTATCAGTTAGCTTCTTGATGATAACATTTTTATCCTTGATCAAGGCAGCTTAGTAGGCCAGAGTCTTTTTTGTCCTTTCCTCCTCAATAGTGGTTAAAACAACCACTACCTGCTTGGATGACTGGCCTGCCTTATTTTTCTCTAGAGTCTCAATTTCCTCCTCCATTTTTGCATTTTCCTACTCTAAGAAAGAGGTACCCTCATCCTGTCCGGCGGTACTTGACGACTTCTTCAAGCTCTCCAATTCATTTCTTAAAGAGTTATTTTCCCGCTCCAACAAGCTTGCCAACTCCCTAGCACTGATCAGTTCACAGTTCAGCATAAATTATCTTTTCCTTTATGCTGATGAAACGACTTACAATGTCCTATCAAAACCTACCTCACTACTGAGCTGATCATACTTTGCCTCATAGTTAGAGTGTAATCTAGCCAGAGAGGCCATGTGGTCTTCTTGCATCTGAAGGACTGTGAAGATGAACGTAGTTTTTTTAAAACAATCTATGAAGATGAACGTAGTTTTTTTACTTAGTTGGAGGCATCTAAATCGATTAGCTCCTCTAACTCGTCCTCATCCAAATCCTCGTGGACAGTACCAAACATCCAAATACTCCTCCTATACAGGTCACTTTTTACTGCATCTATCATAATTATCCTCAATTTAAACTGAAAGATAAAGTATGAGTATAAAGATCAAACAACAAAATCTACAACATCAAAATGGTGAAATTCCAATAAAATATTTTATTATAAATCGGGGAGGGGCTGTTACATCAAAAACATCATTGTTCATGTTTACAGAAGATAATTGTGCATTGCAAAAATAAAAAATAAAAAATTAAACAATCCTAGGAGCTACACCTTATCCTTATCTTGCGCCTTCACCTCAGCTGACTAGGCCACCACTAATATTTTTAGCATCATGGAAGACTTTCTAGTACCCTTCATATCTTCATCTCCTCATATATAATGGGAGGGGTACGTAAATTATTTTGCTATAAGAGTTCTGATTCAATGGTAGCGCCAACTGCAAGGCAGCAGTGGTGAATGCCTTATCCCACCCTCGGGTGTAAGCATCCCCCTACCCCTTTTTCAGGGTAGCCTTCAAGTTTTGAAACTTTTTCTCCACCTCAGTGGTGGCCTTGGCGGCATCAAATGCATACTTCTCAGCATCCTTCCTTCCTTGCTCGACAATATTCAACAAGCCCTGCCATTTCTAATATGAAGATGTGGGTTCTTAGAATACAACTAATATCAAGTGAGGCATAACCCCTTATCAAGACCGAGATTAATGCTCAAGACCATATTTAAATTGATAATAAATGAAGGCAAGAGAGACAATAATAATAAACACTCAAACTAGTATTAAATGAGATTTTTACATCATAAATGTATTGTAAATACAATAAGTAAATGGGAACAGCAAGTGACTTGGTGAGAGGGAGAAAGAGCAAGAACTCTTGTCATAATAAAGGGAAGGTGGTAACTTCAAGCTCAATTAGTGCTCAATAATGAGGACATTAATGGGTACAAGGAGAATGCTTGGGATAAGTAATGTTCTCACAGAAGCTCTCGTGTATGAGGGAAATCCAATAATAATTCTAGATCAAGATTGTCATCCTCGTAAACTATTTGGTTGGTCTATTTATATGGAGGCAAGGTTACTCGAGTAACCTTGTTGGCATTAAAATGTGATTGACCAACATTAAATGCTAAAGTACTATAGCATTAATGTGGAAGATATTGCATTAAATGCATGGGATATTGTCTTTCGGTGGGAAACTGCTCAACCAGTTAGAAGTGTGGTGGCATTAATTAGGACGTGACGTGGTTGTTTAAAGGTTTACCTTAGAACGACTATGAAATCAGATTTAGTTAACTAGGCCTTCCATCCTAAGGATAAACTCACTTGAGTGTTGTAACTTTGAGTCCCTAAATACCAGACCGTATGACGTTATAAAGTAGGTGAACAGTGTCCCCCATTAGATGTGTGGTCATATCAACTAAAGGGATGGCATATGGTTTTAAGGTTACTCAGCTGGAAGTAGCTTGAGCATTAAGTATGTCATTTGTTGCCTAGGCACTATCTTTAGGCAAAATATACAAGATTGTGGTTCCTCGAGGAGGTTCCATCGAATCTGTTGAAGTCATGGTAGCTCGATTGGAAGTAGCTCAAGCAACTATTTATGTTGGGGGAAGTTTTGCCCAAGTGTGCCAAGAGGATTGGCTATTGCTTTCCCAATGTTTCCTTGCTCCCAATCCTCCAAACCATGTCCCTGCGAGGTTTCTCAGATGAGGTCATTCAATCGAGCATGTGATCTCTCCCATGCCCTGCCAGACATTGTCCTCGAGGGTACCGAATAACCTTACCCATATTATAAAGTAAATTTATTCAATAAATAAAGTAAATGGTACAATACATTTTGCTTTTTATTACAAAATATTATCATTAGAATAACTTTGGTCTTCGAGAGGGTTCCTTGGAGGAGTGTCTGTGGAGGGTCTTCATGGGAGGTCCTTCGAAAGGTCTTCATTTTCCTTTTTTAGTTGCTAAGTACAAGATCAACTCAGTTAATCAACCTTTAGTGATGACTCCCCCTACACTTGATCTTTCTTATGAGCCTCCTTGGTGGCATCCAAAGAGTCTTTCAGTTATTTGAAGGCCTCTTCGACATCAGTGGATGATGCCCTCAATTGGTCATCCCTTATCAAAAGTTGGTCGTAATCAACCAAGAACCATAAATACGAAAGAACAAAGGCAATTAGCAAAAAATTTGAAGAAGGGTAAAATTAGAGAAGGAAAATTTATGTAATCAGTTACCATAGTCAAGTTATTATTATCTCTTTCCATCAACCTTGCTCTAGATAAGGGAATAATTATCAACCTGTCTACGGGAAACACACTAGCACTAATTAGATCCCTAGTTAAACCAGGGTTCAATACCACTAATGCAGATTCTGTAGAGGCCTGATCGACCTGGGGTTTCTGAACTAATTCTTGCTGAATAGCGGGACCTTTTTTCAACCTCTCGAACTGAGGTTCAGTACTTTTCATTCTTCAGTAGTAACCACTACTGGTCTCTTGGAACCTTCACCAGTGGTCTTCTTCATCTCAGTCGGGGGAGGAGATACAGCTCCAATAATCAAGTTGGGAATTCTTGTCTTCACTATTTTGCTTGAAGAGGAGAAAATAGTCAAATAGCAGTCAAGTCTAAGGACCCAAAGGAGGAAGAATCTCCTCCAAATGCAGTATCTCCTTTTTCTTCTTGCAAATGATATTCAGAGGTAGTAACAAGTGGGGATGGGGTAGAGTCTTCTAGGTCAATAGGGCTGAAGGGATATCATTTGTAGGCTGAGCTATAAAAGATATTATGGAGCTCTTATAGTCTAGCAAAATTGAAGCCGACCTAGGGAGGGCTTAACTAATCCTCTGTTGGATAGACCAGATGAACTTCAGGTCGACCTCTACATTTGGAGGACAATCTTTCTTTGTTTTATCTACAAAAAGGCAAACATAATATGTTAGTCAGCATATCAATAAAAATAAAGCATATATAAAAGAAATAGATGTAAAGGATTGACCTATGACACGCCCTTCCCGGGGGCATCTGGGACCATTATATCTTACCTCCTCAGGAAGGGGGGCGTGTTGCCAATTATTTACCATAATTCATAATCCGAATAATCCTTATTGGAATCAGGAAAATTTACCACTAAGGCCCTATTGACTTGACGTGTCTTCAAACAATAGGTATTATTCCCAGTGGTTCCCCTACTGTAATAATATATTAAATCATTTACTCCTATGTGGGTTCTATATAAGTTGTTAAGACGATTAACCCCATTCACTAATCTTCAACTGTTTGGGGCTACTTTGGTGCGGACCACATCAAAATATTGGCAGAATTCCAAAAATAAATTATTGGGAGGAAATGTAATCCCACACTCAGCTATAAATATGGTGGGTAACTAATAGCCCTCATCTAGGGCACACAGGTCACAAGGTCCAGGCACCATTTCAACAGTTACCCAGTTAATGATTTTTCTTCTTCCTAAACTCCTCCAAAGAACATTTTTCAATAATATAAACATCTTAACAAGTTCAGAAAGAAAAATATGAGAAAAAGGAGATTCTTACAGTTTCCAGCATAATAGGGAACTCCTTAGAGCATTAAGAAGGGGAAGAAATAATGGAGGAAAGAGAGAGTTATAATGCAAAAGTAAGGAAAACGTAGGGAAAATCAACCTTTATATAAGTACAATGGTGATCCTTGGTATTAGGATTTGAAATGATTAACTGTACCAATATTTAGACTACCAATGACATCCCAAAAGGAAAAATATCAGCATACCCTTCGATGGTTCGCTATTTTTTAAGGTATTTACAAAACTGCTATTACCTCAATACAAAAAGAAAAGAATTACAAGCCCTTGAGGTCGGCTGTCGACCACAAACTTCAAGAGATGCTGAACAATCCTAGAAAGGAATACTCCATTCTTTTATTCAACCTTCAAGTATAAAGTATTGGGGGTTTATGTTGTATCCTAAAAATATCAGGCCACTTGGACCAACAACACAAAGACATATGTCAACCTAATCATTAAGCTTTTCACAATGTGTAAATCCTAGTCGACTCTGATATCTTGTGGTCGACTGACTCGTCGACTACAGTCAAGAAGTTGAACCACCAATCATATGAAAAGACACACGTAGGATATTCAACAGTCACCATGCATATGCACTTGAAAATACACCCACCTACATATTATTGTGTAAAGGTGTATCTATAAAGGCATTCCACCTCTTGATTTCCTACTTACTATAAATACACCACTTTCCCCAGCTGAGGTAAACATGCATCAACACCTTTGTAATATGCTACGCCTTATAATTAAGATATTAGAATAAACCCTAAACTAATATCTCCCCGTGGACGTAGGCTCTATTCCTGAGCTGAACCACGTGAAATCTCTTTATTGTCTATTCTATTTTATTTATCTGTGATTATAAGTTTTGTAACTAAAAATTAAGATGGATATGCAAATTTAGACATCAACACTTACATTGACTACTCAATTGCATTTGATTTTCATACATTAATGTCCAACAAAGCAAAATGGCATAATTTATTTAATGTGTGAATGTTTAAAATCAATTAATTAAGCATTATCGCTTAAAGGATATCATAGATTCATGTGAAGAATATAATAGAATAAAATAAAATTAATAGACAAAACGATTGCTCACTATAATATTCCTGCACATTCACATGAAACTTCACTACAACCCTTGATAACATACCTAAATTAACTCCAACTATCTCAACAAAATTAATCACACCATCCACTAAAAATTAAAGTCCATCATCTTTTTACATACTAATATCCTCTTAAAAGCCCTAGTTTTAACATTATTCCAGATAAACACAACAATCAAGACTAAGCTAAAAATAAAGTAAATCTTAAAAGATGAATCGAAATTGAAAAAAAAGAGAATACTGGTGTGGACGAATCGGTGAGGTTTCATACAAAATTAAAATTGATTTTTTTACAGGCACACACAAGTGTGTATAAATAGTGAGAGTTTTGTATTTATGTGTGTGCACGTGTGTGCATATGTGTGTCTATATATTTGTGCGTCTATGTGAGAGTGTGTATGCGCCTGTGTGAGTGTGTGTGTGTGTATGTGTCTGTGTGTGTACGCTTGTGTGTGTGTGTGTGTGTGTATCAGAGAGAAAATACCCAAGGTTGAGGAAAATTGGAGGTGAGTGTTGTGGAAAGGAGAAGTCTGAAAATGATTTTAGTTAGGTTAATTTGGGGAAAATTGTTCCAAATTGAGATGGGGGGAAGAGCCCACTCATTTCTCCCCTGCGAATCTAAAATTTTTGGAGAAAAAAACAGTCTAATTATCTTACCACATATGCATATTGGATTTTTATTAAATGTTGTCATAATATGTATCATTTAATATGACTTTTATATTTAAATTTTCATATACATTAACACTAATATTCTCAAAATGACAATTTATAATTAATATGTCATGTAAATAAGAGTATTATAATTTTAAGGAATTTTTTTAAATAATTATAAAGTCATTTTTTAAAGTGTCATAAAAGGGTATTTTTCTTGTAGTGCAACCATTCACAGTTATATTGACCCAACTCAGTACACTGGTAAGAAGATCAAGGAGAAGATTAGGATTGCTGCCAAAGTTCAACTTGAATTCCAGATAGAATTATCCAAGCCCATTCATTCCAAAAAGGAGAGAAGAGATGTTGACGTTGATCGGTCCATTATATTCACCGACGATGATCAGCTAGGCATGAACCTGCCATATAAGGATACCCCATCCCTCACAATGCGAATTGCGAACTTTGACATGAGAATAATACGGGTGGATCAAGGAAGCTCGTCGGAGAGCATGTATTTGCCGTGTAACACCCCGCGTAATTAAATACCGGGTGGCCAGTCCCATACCAAATTAAAACAGAATATACAGTTGGCTCATTCTGAGCATCACTGTCGAAAACATTTACAACTCACACAATACTCAATTAAGCTGGTGTTAAAAACTTTCCAAATTTTAATTTAACAAAATCCATTTCCAGTTTAAGAATAACACAACACATTTTATTCTACAACACTGATAACCCAATAAATAACACAAAAGAATTTAAGTGCAATTGGAATAAAAATTCCCAAATAATATAAATCCATTACAATAATCCCAACAATGTCAAATGTATTAAAAAGACACAAATACAAAAGTATTTAACCCCGATAGAAAAGATAACCGAATCCTTTGGGCGACATGCCCTAACTAAGAATACTGTGAATCAAAAAGATGATAGGCGTCTAAGAAAAACTCCATAGCTCCATAGCTCGTCACAATCAACTAAGGTTGGCGTCCCTGTTGCTGGACACCTGATATTGAAGATACAATATAAAAGAAAATATGCAAGAAAACGGGTCAGAGCCCGAATGTGTAGATGATTTTTTAAAACAGCAAGTATTTAACAAGTGCAATAAAGCATTTATTATGTACATGTTAGATCCAACTCTCACTTATTATTCTCACCTCTCAACTAGAGTGCACACTTAACGTTTCCTATTAACTTCCTAGTTAATGGTTCCTCTACCAATTCCATTATATAATTCCATTACCATATCATAATCCCCGTATGTCCCATACCATACGTCACATTATTATTCATTTACATTTCTCCTTTATATGATTAGTTTCTCATTAACATGAATCATTTCTCATTAATATGAATTAAGCTTTTCAATTCTTTAAGAATAAACATTCATTAACTTAATTCCATTATCTTTCTCTATTCATCGTTATCTACAATTATCACCGTAGATAGATTTAACCATAATAAATATCCATTCGTTCATTTAATCCATTATATATATATTCATATATAATACGGCACCCCGAGTCATAGCTGCGGTGCAATGCATTACTCTGCTATCATGTCCCAATATCGCTGGTCGCCGAATAAGAGACAAAAGGTTCGGTAAGGATTCCTCGAACCACAAACAACAACAAACAAATTAGAGGCGAACATAGTTCTCGTATCCATGGGTCACGCACATACCTACATACCCACAGTCAGCGGACTTATCAACTCCCCGATAAGTCTTTCATAGACCTATGTTCTCGAGCGACAAATCAAAGATCCCATGGAATCATCAGGATATGACTGCCCTCACGCGCAAACCTACCACCGATAACAAGTAAGCTAGGTATGTCATACACATAAATCATCAATCAATCAAATAGGTATTATCATACCTATAACATAATATCAATAAGGTAATATCACTACCCTAAGATATTTCCCATACGTAGCATTAAAATATCATATCTTTACTTCATAATTTAATTATCCTCGCATCCTATAACATCTCTCCACTCCCGACGTCGTTAAGGTTCATGCGCGAAGCGTCTCGCAAAGCGAAATCCAAACAAGGAACCCCTCCAATACACTACTACTTAACTTTGTCGATCGAGGAGATCCGACAACTTCAACTACGCGATCGGGATAACCTCATACCTTCTTTCAACCAAATGTTTTCTAAACTCCCATCTCTATCCAGGAGACATACCACTACGCTCTTGTATTACACTCCGTCCTTGCGAAATCAATAATGAGCTTAAACTCAGTCCTTGATGTTCAAATTGTAACCCTAAGGCTACCCTCACTCAATACACAAGATTCAAATAGGTTTTTCCTCAACATATATTCAGTAAGAAGTCACTAATATCCTACTGGTCCATAACATTATTTCTCCCGAATTATTACGAATTAAACTCTCCTTTCAATTAGGGTTAAAACCGATAGTTCCAAATCTATTATAAACACATATTCTTTCACTTTGGATTAAACCCTCTTGTAAACTTAAGGATACCCAGGTGTTATATTAAATCATCCCTACTGGTCCTATCTTTAATCCTCATACCTCCCCGTTTGAAATTTAACAAATGAATCTAGCAACCGAAATTCCATTCAATATAATTTTCATCATTTTAATCACTTGAATCCAAATCAAATTAATTCAAATCTTATCAAGGGTTTACTGATATTTTCTAAGTCCCATAATATCCAAATAATAATCACCAAATATCCACAAAAGTTTTGGGATAAGAATCAACATTTAAAAAGAAGCAACTTTACATATTCTGGGGAGGTCGATCGATCGAAGGCAGGGGTCGATCGATCGATCCCTCAGGTCACAGCCTGGTTTTTCTGCATTTTCTGCAACTACGGGTTTAGCAACTTATGATCATTTAAACCTTCATCTAAACATCTCAAATAACTTATAATCTTTACTAAATTATATATCAACATATATGAACGATTTCCAATACTTTAAACATCCTAGAATCATTAAGGGATTGGATTAAAAAGCATGTTTATCTCCTCATTTTCCAGAAAATCATCAACATATTAACTTCAAGAACACTTCAATGGTTTTCAGATTTTTCTTCCATAGATATATGATTATTTCGTGATTATTTTCATCCTACAACATGAGTTTAATTCCTATATCATTTCAGTTTCTAGAAATCCATTTAATCACTCCATTATTTCTTCCAAACATGAATAATCTTCTCTTTTCATAACTATTCTAACATCGACAATATACGAACTTAAATTGCCATTATCAAACACTTACCTTTACTGAAGGTCTGATCCTTTGGTGTAGTATATCTCAGTTGGTTGTCCCTTCTCCGGTGAAATCACTATTCACCTCTAGAAAAATGACCAAAATACCCTTTCGGGTTGTCTATTCATTTCCAAATGACCCGAGACTCAAAATTAAGATCCAAATAGACTTTTCTGACTATTTCAAACCTTCCGGACGCAACGGCACAGTCGAAATGACTATAAGATCGATAGAAAATAAATTTCCTTTTTAATTTAATAAATTAGTCCCGACACGTCCCATACCGCGTCTGACTAAAAATTTAAATTACCGAAATTATATCACACCGTCATATCAATGACATCACATTCATATATTAACTAAATATCTTTAAGTAATATTCAGAATCATTTATTTTAATATCCACAATACGGATAAGACCCGAATGAATTAATTAATAATAAAATCCAATTAATCCATTAATTTAAAATATAATTCATTTTAAAAGTCACTAAAATCACGGGGTATTACATACTTCCCCCCTTGTAACAGAATTTCGTCCCGAAATTCAGGAATATAAGTCATACCGGTAAGGTCAACTCCGAGTATAAATCTCTCATCGCAAGAAATCTAAGACGTACCGCCCATACAGTACATTAACAAAAATCCCTATCGATGTTATACACCAAGCCTCACCATATAGTTTCAACTGAATCGAATTTAAACTTTACCCAATCTTCCCTATACCGTCCTCGTGACAAACTTTGGGAAAAATAAATGATCCTCTCGTAGTGAACAAATAAGTCCTGAAGTCTCAACTACTTACCTTTTTCACAATTATGAAAAATACTACAATCCAATCATCCAGGGCGCCCATACACCCTCTCGTACCGCTTTCAATATTAAAATTTTCGCAAAGGTTATAAACTCGTTTCCCAAAGACCTAACTTATTTCGACTCCCAACGGTTATTAGTTTCATGAGTGGGGTGTCTCGCAAGCGAAATCCAAACAAGGAACCACCCCGATACACTACTTCCTAAAGTAGTCGGTCATCGAAACTCCTAAGGTCCTTAGTCAATAATATATAAAAATTTGGTTTATAAAACAAAATATCCGATTTATCGATTTAAAACAAAATTAGGTTTTATCAATTTCAAATAGAGTCTACGCATCTACTCTCTTATAGAAGACAAGATGCAGGATAGTAGTAGTACATACGCTCTCATATACCACAAGTCAATGCACGCCGATAGTCAAATCACGCTCGGACATGCCCAAGGTAAGTAATCCCATGATAAAATCAAACCCACGTGATAACATGTAATATAAAGGTGTCCCACACCCCTCAGTGAGTCTACGTAAATAACAGTGCTATAGGCTAAGTTTAGCAACCCTTTAGCCCACACAATATTAATCGTAACAAAATTCAATAGACGCCTCATAATTCCTTAGATAGAAAACATACCCTCATTCGCGGGTGGTGGTTGTTGATTCACTGCCTGATGGACGTTATATACACGCCCGTACTGACCCTGCTGCGCGGGTGCTGTTGGAATGGGATGCAATGCTAGCACCGGAGCTGGAGCTGAAAGAGCAGCTGGTGGAAACACTGGTACCTGTGGCTCCTGTCGAGCATGTTGTTGCTGCGGGAATTTGTCTTTCTCAGGACAATCTTGACGTTTATGGCCATACTTGCCACACACGAAACATTTTCCCATAAACTTTCCACTACTTTGCCCCTGTTGACCCCGAACTTGCTGACCATTACCTCCCTTCCCTTGGCCCTGATGAGCCTGTCTCTGGCCCTGATGGCCCTGTTGTCCTTGCCCAATACCTCTATCCTCAAATCGAGAATCTCCAGATCGCAAACGCTTAGCATAATCCCCTGTCTGGGAACCCTGATTACTCTGACGCTGATGACTCTGCCCTAACAGAGTCCCACTAGAACTTCCCCCAGTAGTCTTGCCTTGCAGGCTTGACCCAAACCCCCGCTTGACACCCTGATTATGGAAGCGGTTATCCTGGCAGTGGAGCATTGCAACATTAAGAACATCTGCATACGTACATAGTGAAAGATTCCCCAATAAATGTTGACGAATCTTATAGTTCAACCCATTAATGAACATTAGAATTTTCCTCTCCTTAGTGGGTACTTCTGCTGGTACCAAATTTGTTAATCTCGTAAATTCTTCCTCATATTCCGCCACAGTCTTCTCTCCCTGTTTCAAATCAAGTAGTTTCTGCCTCATCTCTGTCTGGATGGCGGAAGGAAAATACTTCCCATCAAACCGTATCCAAAAGTCTTGGATAGTCATTATGTCCCTCTCCTCCATAGTGGTCGTAGATTCCCACCATTGCAAAGCTGCCCCTACTAGCTTGAATGTAGCTAGTATTTGACGTTGAACCTCAGTGCATTCGATCATTCTCAAGTGCCGTTGGATATCTTTCTTCCATTGGCTAGCAGTCACAACATCTGATCCTCCCTGAAACTCAGGTGGGTGCGCTTTCTGAAAGGCATCCCTTGCTCGTTCCCATGCAGTAGGAAACACTTGCCCTTGCGCGGGTGGCACAACCGGTGCCGGTGCAGGAGCCTGCTGAACAGCAGCATTGACTGCCTGAGCGACAATTGCAGCAACTTCGGCCGCAGTCATCGTACCCTGAGCTGGGGCGGGCTGAGGTGCACGTCGAGGAGGCATCTGAAACGAGAGAACACTATCAGTACTTGATATCTCAAAATAGCTGAAGATCGTAGGCGTAAATAGAAAAGCAATAATCCTACTCATAGGGCTCTACATCAAAGAACGCTAAGCTGAAGACACAATAAGCCGTACAGATCCTAAAGGACACTAGAACCTGATGCTCTGAAACCACCTGTAGCACCCCGCCTAATTAAATACCGGGTGGCCAGTCCCATACTAAATTAAAATAGAATATACAGTTTGCTCATTCTTAGCATCACTGTCGAAAACATTTACAACTCACCCAATACTCAATTAAGCTAATGTTAAAAACTTTCCAAATTTTAATTTAACAAAATCCATTTCCAGTTTAAGAATAACACAACACATTTTATTCTACAACACTGATAACCCAATAAATAACACAAAAGAATTTAAATGCAATTGGAATAAATATTCCCAAATAATATAAATCCATTACAATAATCCCAACAATGTCAAATGTATTAAAAAGACACAAATACAAAAGTATTTAACCCCGATAGAAAAGTTAACTAAATCCTTTGGGCGACATGCCCTAACTAAGAATAGTGTGAATCAAAAAGATGATAGGCGTCTAAGCAAAACTCCATAGCTCCATAGCTCGTCACAATCAACTAAGGTTGGCGTCCCTTTTGCTGGACACCTGATATAGAAGATACAATAGAAAAGAAAATATGCAAGGAAACGGGTCAGAGCCCGAATGTGTAGATGATTTTTTAAAACATCAAGTATTTAACAAGTGCAATAAAGCATTTATTATGTACATGTTAGATCCAACTCTCACTTGTTATTCTCACCTCTCAACTAGAGTGCACACTTAACGTTTCCTATTAACTTCCTAGTTAATGGTTCCTCTACCAATTCCATAATATAATTCCATTCCCATATCATAATCCCCATATGTCCCATACCATACGTCACATTATTATTCATTTACATTTCTCCTTTATATGATTAGTTTCTCATTAACGTGAATCATTTCTCATTAATATGAATTAAGCTTTTCAATTCTTTAAGAATAAACATTCATTAACTTAATTCCATTATCTTTCTCTATTCACCGTTATCTACAATTATCACCGTAGATAGATTTAACCATAATAAATATCCATTCGTTCATTTCATCCATTATATATATATATTCATATATAATACGGCACCCCGAGTCACAGCTGCGGTGCAATGCATTACTCTGCTATCATGTCCCAATTTCGCTGGTCGCCGAATAAGAGACAAAAGGTTCGGTAAGGATTTCTCGAACTACAAACAACAACAAATAAATTGGAGGCGAACATAGTTCTCGTATCCATGGGTCACGCACATACCTACGTACCCATAGTCAGCGGACTTATCAACTCCCCGATAAGTCTTTCATAGACCTATGTTCTCGAGCGACAAATCAAAGATCCCATGGATTCATCAGGATATGACTGCCCTCACGTGCAAACCTCCCACCGATAACAAGTAAGCTAGGTATGTCATACACATAAATCATCAATCAATCAAATAGGTATTATCATACCTATAACATAATATCAATAAGGTAATATCACTACCCTAAGATATTTCCCATACGTAGCATTAAAATATCATATCTTTACTTCATTATTTAATTATCCTTGCATCCTATAACATCTCTCCACTCCCGACGTCGTTAAGGTTCATGCGCGAAGCGTCTCGCAAAGCGAAATCCAAACAAGGAACCCCTCCAATACACTACTACTTAACTTTGTCGATCGAGGAGGTCCGACAACTTCAACTACGCGATCGGGATAACCTCATACCTTCTTTCAACCAAATGTGTTCTAAACTCCCATCTCTATCCAGGAGACATACCACTACGCTCTTGTATTACATTCCGTCCTTGCGAAATCAATAATGAGCTTAAACTCAGTCCTTGATGTTCAAATTGTAACCCTAAGGCTACCCTCACTCAATACACAAGATTCAAATAGGTTTTTCCTCAACATATATTCAGTAAGAAGTCACTAATATCCTACTGGTCCATAATATTATTTCTCCCGAATTATTACGAATTAAACTCTCCTTTCAATTAGGGTTAAAACCGATAGTTCCAAATCTATTATAAACACATATTCTTTCACTTTGGATTAAACCCTCTTGTAAACTTAAGGATACCCAGGTGTTATATTAAATCATACCTACTGGTCCTATCTTTAATCCTCATATCTCCCCATTTGGAATTTAACAAATGAATCTAGCAACCGAAATTCCATTCAATATAATTTTCATCATTTTAATCACTTGAATCCAAATCAAATTAATTCAAATCTTATCAAGGGTTTACTGATATTTTCTAAGTCCCATAATATCCAAATAATAATCACCAAAGATCCACAAAAGTTTTGGGATAAGAATCAACATTTAAAAAGAAGCAACTTTACATATTCTGGGGAGGTCGATCGATCGAAGGCAGGGGTCGATCGATCGATCCCTCAGGTCACAGCCTGGTTTTTCTGCATTTTCTGCAACTACGGGTTTAGCAACTTATGATCATTTAAACCTTCATCTAAACATCCCAAATGACTTATAATCTTTACTACATGATATATCAACATATATGAACGATTTCCAATACTCTAAACATCCTAGAATCATCAAGGGATTGGATTAAAAAGCATGTTTATCTCCTCATTTTCCAGAAAATCATCAACATATTAACTTCAAGAACACTTCAATGGTTTTCAGATTTTTCTTCCATGATATATGATTATTTCGTGATTATTTTCATCCTACAACATGAGTTTAATTCCTATATCATTTCAGTTTCTAGAAATCCATTTAATCACTCCATTATTTCTTCCAAACATGAATAATCTTCTCTTTTCATAACTATTCTAACATCGACAATATACGAACTTAAATTGCCATTATCAAACACTTGCCTTTACTGAAGGTCTGATCCTTTGGTGTAGTATATCTCAGTTGGTTGTCCCTTCTCCGGTCAACCTCCGGTGGTGGTTGGTGGTGGTGAACCTTGGTTCTTGTTCTTCTCCTTCCCAAGTGAACTCCTCTCTTCCCAAGCACCCTTTTACTCTCTCTAGGAAGATGGCTTCTCTATTTTGTGTAGAGGAGATGAATAACCCCCATACACTTAATCTACCAATACTTATAATAGGACAAAACCCGAAATCACTATTCATCCTCCCTAGAAAAATGACCAAAATACCCTTTCGGGTTGTCTATTCATTTCCAAATGACCCGAGACTCAAAATTAACATCCAAATAGACTTTTCTGACTATTTCAAACCTTCTGGACGCAACGGCGTAGTCGAAATGACTATAAGGTCGATAGAAAATAAATTTCCTTTTAATTTAATAAATTAGTCCCGACACGTCCCATACCGCGTCTGACTAAAAATCCAAATTACCGAAATTATATCACACCGTCATATCAATGACATCACATTCATATATTACCTAAATATCTTTAAGTAATATTCAGAATCATCCATTTTAATATTCACAGTCCGGATAAAACCCGAATGAATTAATTAATAATAAAATCCAATTAATCCATTAATTTAAAATATAATTCATTTTAAAAGTCACTAAAATCACGAGGTATTACATGACGGTGCTCTACAAGATTGACTTCAACATCAAGGATCATGATACAAACTTAAGGCGACTAATTAGTTTTAATAGAGGTGTAGAGACCCCTAGGGAAGATCAATCTACCAGTAAAGGTTGGTCCAGTAAATAAGGAGGTCGAGTTCCATGTCATCCAATCGAAGTCACCCTATAACACCATAATAGAAAGAGGATGGCTTCATGAAATGAAGGTTATCGCTTTTTCCCTTCACCAGAAAATCAAGTTCTTAAGCGATGAGAGGGTGGTTGAGATTAGGTAAGATCAAACAACAGCTCATAGTTGCTTCATGTCAGCCACTAAAGAAAGATAAAATCATCACATAAAAATTCAGAATAATGATGATTCGGAGGACGATCATCTTATGTAGCAACCAAAAGGCATACGACCGGGAGTAAAAGAGATTTGGTTGGATCCCATCGAATGCATAATGGAGTTAACATAACAAAAAAAGACATTCCTTATCGGGTCAAACTTACCCAAGGATGCAACATAATAGCTCATTCATTTCTTATGAATTAATCCAAATGCTTTTTCATGAAAATCATATGATCTTTTGAGGATAGATCTAAAGATCACTTGTCATCGACTGCATGTGGATCCGACTGTCAAGCCGATTAGGCAGAAGCTAAGGAAGTTATGGACAAAGAAGGTAAAAGTTATATAGATATAAGTGAATAACCTGCTCCAGGTCAGCTCCATCAGAGTGGTCTAATTTCGGAACAAGATTTTTAACATTATTGTAGTTTCAAAAAGAGTGACAAGTGGAGAATATATGTAAATTTCACCGATCTCAATCAGCACTTCGCAAAAGACAGTTTGCTATTACCATGGATAGATCAACCTATGGATTCCACGATCGTACATCAATGCATGATCTTCATGGACACATACTTCGATTACCACCAAATACCTCTATTCGAATCGGATCACGAAAATACCTCATTCATAACAACCTTAGGGCTTTACTGCCATAAAATCATGCCTTTCACTTCAATGAGTGCAAGAGCAACCCATCAGGGTGTTGTAACTAGAATGTTCAAGAATCATATCGTCTCTACCATAAAAGTGTACATCGATGACATGCTCATCAAAAGCAAGTAGGTAGACGATCACATCAGAGACCTCGTGAAGACTTTCAGGCTCAAAGAATACATGATGAAGATCAAATGCCTCAAAGTACATCTTCGGAGTTAGATCTAGTAATTTTCTTAGATATTTGGTAACCTATAAAGGGATAAAGGAGAATCTGGATTAGACTACGGCTCCACAAGATATCAGAAGGTCGACTATTGTCAGAAACATCCAGGTCATCACTGCAATGTTAGCTGCTCTGAATCGCTTTATTTCAAGATCTTCGAATAAGTGTCACACGTTATTCCAGATATTAAAGAAGGCAAGCCTCACTATCTCGACAAAGGAGTGCGATCAAGGTTTGGATTAAATTTGACAGTACTTGGGATCTCCTCCCTTACTGTTAACCCTTAAAGATGGGGAAAATCTGTACCTATACTTAGCCATCTCAGAGAAGGCGACCAGCGTTGCACTGGTTTATCTACACGGTAGAGAGAAATAGTCGGTCTACTATATTAACCATACCATCTTTGAGGCAGAGACCAAATACATGCCTATTGAGAAATTAGTTTTGAAATTAGTAATGATTGCCTGAAAACTGAGGAACTACTTCAATGCTCATACAATAATCATCCCCATAACCTATCCCTTAAAAGATGAACTCAAGAAGGCAGACCTCTTAAATAGAATGACCAAGTGGTCCCTAGAGCTGGCAAAGTTTGACATTAGGTATGAACCTAGAATGATGATCAAGGGTAAAGTCTTGGAAGACATTGTAAAAGAATTCTTAACATCACCCAAAGGTGAGGATGAATAAACAAATCCCATTGTGGATTCGTCGACAGTTAGAGAGGATGGATAAATATGGAAACTGTTCGTTGATAGCGCATCAAATGAGAGGGTCACAAGAGTTGGAATCATTTTTATGACATGATAAGGTAGTTTCATCGAGAAAGACATTAAACTGAGTTTCAAAGGCTAAAAAATGAGGCAGAATATGAGGTCATGGTGCATGATCTCCGGAGGGTGATAAACCTAGGTTCTCGGCGCTTGCTATATATTGTGACTCATCATAAATCAGCTCAATGGAGAATACGAGGCCATAGACTCCAGAGTGCTTATTTACAGAAATAAGGCAAGAATTCTTCTTTAGCAGTTCATATCTTCCTCATTGGAGTAGCTCCCAGGAACGACAGTATCCATGAAAATGCTCTTTCTACTTTAGTTATCCAAATGTATTTATCTTCATCGTAGATGGATCCCATATTTTCCTACTTCAAACTGATGAGTTTCCCCCAGATTGTAAAGTGGCACTTGAGTTTAGGATCACGTCATCTAAGTTTTGCCTTAACTTCGAGGGGAAACTTTATCGCTTATTATTCACCGGCCTTTATTAAAGTGTGTTCACCCCGATCAAATGGAAGGACTATTTAGAGATTTGCACGAAGGAAGTTATGGAGCACATATATATGGAAGATAACTCTCTTAAAAGGCCGTCTCTAAAGGGTATTCATGGCCCTTCATGCAAAAGGATACAGTAATGTTTGTCCGAAAGTACACCAAGTGCCAATAATTTTTTCCAATTATCAAGAAGCCTGTGAGAGATTTAAATCCTCTCATTAGTCCATGGACTTTTTCTCAGTGGGAATGGACATAGTGGATCTACTACCCGTTGCACCAGGGAATCAATCGTATTTGATAACGATGATCGATTACTTCATAAAGTGGGTTGAGGCTGAACCACTCACCCAGGTCATAGAAGATGATGTCAGGAGATTAGTTTGAGGAACCTGTAATACTCCGTATTTTTATGGCTTTTAAAAATAGGGATTTATTAAATTTAATTAAGTTATTAATTTAATAATAATTCGGAATCTTAATATAAATATTTACTAGTGTGACGAGAGTGAGTAATTATTGGGAATTTGTTGAATATTATTAGATGAGTAAAGTAATATATGAGATTGATTTTATTAATATTGTCACGAGTGAATAATATGACAATTATGGAAATTAAGTCGGGACGCACCTGTGTCGTGTAGGGACTATATGAGTATTATAAAAGTGAATAAGTTATAAGTCATCCATATAGTCTTTTCGAGTGTGCCAGTATGTCCGAAAGGGTCGAGATAGTCAGAAAAGTGTACCCGGGGGTTTAGTTTGGGTCTCGGGACGTTTTTAGGCCTAACCGGTAACTCGGGATAGCATTAGGGTAATTACCCATTTTAAGGCTTAATTATAGACAAAAATTAAAGGGATATATCTGATGGGAGTTTGAGTCTTCAAGGATTAGAATTGGTATAGCTACAGAGAGGCTAAGGCAGGGAGAAGAGAGAAGACTCCAAAGGAGAGAACCACCCTACCTACATCACCTTTGCCATCTTTCACCACCAACGTGTAGATCGGGAAACGAGGGATGCAACCATACCCATCAACACCTGAGAATCAAACCTTCACATCTGAGGCAAGTATCTATCTTGCTGATTTCTAGTTGATATTCCTTCCATGTTAGCCTAGGAATTAAAATCATATGTTTTAACGGAAAAATTATATGTTTTGGAAGAGGATTTATATGTTGTAGGGAGAATCCATGTAGTATGAAATCTTGATCATATGTAGAGGATTTCCCACGAATTTATTTGATATTTGGGAAGAAAATCTAGAATAAAATAGAGATTCGTGATTATTCATGCAAAATTAGGTTTTATAAACAAATCTGGATTAAACCCTTTTTGATAGATTCGTTGAGGAATTATTGATGTCGTTACGTTAGAAATCGTTTATATATATTACTTATACATTTGGATTACTTTTTTGGGAGTTTGGGATGAAATTATAAAGGTTTGGAGGAGTTAGAATGATTGAACCCGTACGTTAAAATTTGTAGAAAACTGGGCCAACACCTGCTTGATCGATCGATCGACTCAAGAATGTCGATCGATCGACTGATCGATCGATCGAACGCTCCTGGAAACTGCATGTTCTTCCTCTTTTTATTTAACTCGGATAAAATGCGTAGGAACCCGTGAATATTATTTAAAGATTATAATGGGTTATGAAGAGGACCAGTAGGGTCTAAGTAAACTCCGTTGAGTGAAATTTTATATGGGATGAAATTGTGGGTTAACGGGGGGTTTCGTCACACATTGGAAATTGTGCATACTTTTACTAAATAATTAAGAGACTCGAGAATGACTTAGACCAGTAAGTTATAGAGGGTGAACCTACTGAAATTTATCTTTAGTGAAAGAGAATAGTTCGATAGACGAAAAGTAAGTATGAAATGATTATAATTGAGAATAAACGAGACGAACCCTTTATGCGAGATAATCGAGTAAAATTGTACTAACTACAGTTAATAATGATTATTATGGGTCGTGGGCTAATCTAATTGTAAAATGAGAATATTTATATGACTGAGTGCATGTGTATATATTTATATTATGCTTGTGTATAATCATACCCGCGCTATTTGCTATCACGGAGGTTACCGCGCCGGGACAGTCTTATCTCGATGGGACCTTTATGGGGGATATTGACTTGTACCCTAGAACATAGGATTACTTGGTACAGGATATCTGAGAATGATAGTCAGACGATCCTAAGAGACGTGAGGGGTATGTGCTGACCTCTTAGTGACTTGGAACTATGCTTCGCCTCCAATTTGTGTATTGTGTTAATACAGTTCGAGAGTGATTTCGAACTAGTATTTCCCTTTGTACGAGTGATACGGGGACTTGATAGCAGAGTATGTCTGCGCCATAGATTTTATGTGGGGGTGCCGATAGTATATATATTATGGGTGATTAGTATATATACGTATATATATGAAATTCTTCTACTGTGCGTAAGTAGTTAAGTAGTGAATTAATGCTCCAAAGTTTATAATAAGTATTCATGAACTTTATAATCGGTACTGAGATGTATTAAGTAAAGTAAGTAATCATGAAGAGATTAATCTCTAAACTAAATATCATAGCCTTGTAACTTCTTGAAATAAAATCATTGGGAGATAATTTAGATAGACTTATGAGGGATTTAGTCGTACGACGGGTGTGCACACTAGATGAGTGGTGAGAATTCTCAAGAGAGTGTCTCGTACTAAAATGGTGGTTATATTAGCCTGTAAGAATTTTAAATACTTGCTAAACTATTTTTAAAACTGTTTTACACTCGGGCTCTGACCCGTTTTCTGTCATTTTCTCTCTCTTTCTTGTATATATATATATATATATATATATATATATATATATATATATATATATATATATATATATATTACAGGTGCTCAGCCATAGGGGCGTCAGGTGTAGAATCATTTGACTGGACGTGCTGCAGCTTATGTGGGAGTTGCAGGTCATTACACTAGACGCTTCCTCCTTTGGTTCCTTAGACTTCTGTTTAGTTTTTTTAGTTAGGGCATGTGTCGCCCATTTCCAGACTCTTGTCTAGACTTGATAGGGATTGCATATACTTCTATCATTTCTGTATTTAGTTTCGTTTGGGATAGTTTTATATATTACAGTGTTAGTGGTTGTGGTTATTTATTTGGATTTGAGTAATCTAGTTGGAATGGTTCGTTGGATGCTTGGTATCTTTATCATTTGCATTATTCAAATTTGTTTGTGTTTAAAAGATTTTTATACCAAAATTAAATAAATAAGGACTTTAAATTGTTTTGACACTTAGCTTAACTATTTAGGGAGTTTAAATTGGAAATATTTATTTTGCGACAGTGATGCTAAGAATGAACCAACCGTTCACCATGATTTTAATTTAATAAATGACTGATCACCCGGTATTTAATTAGGCGGGGCGTCACTGGTGGTATCAGAGCATCAGGTTCTAGTGTCCTTTAGGATCTGTGCGACGTATTATGCTTCCAGCATTGCTTTGTTTGATATAGAGCTCTATGTTTAGGATTTTAGATTTTTATGGTAAGATTCCGTTCTCCTGCTACAATGTTTGTATATTAGTGAATCTGAATTGCGTTCGGGCGTGTTCGAAAAATGAAGTATGTCAGGCATGGGCCATTGGGCGGACAACAGGAGGCAGGGCTTAGTTGCAGTTGTAGAGTATATTTGAGGATGATGACTATAGTCGAGGTCACCCCTATTATGTCATGAGAAGCCAGGACTGTAAAGACGGCTATGTAACAATCTGCGTAATTTTTCGGGTATTTTCAAAATAAAGAGAAAAAAATAAATTTTCACATAAAATTATTTTTATTGCTCAAATATATTGGTTATTATTTTTAAAGGCCAGAATTTCAAACGATTTCGAAATCGGAATTAAAATGGAGTTTTAATTGAATTTTTATTATTTAGAAGAGTCCTCAAAATATAAAACTCTCTAAGAGTCCTCGGAACATAAAACTCTCTAGTAAAAATAATATTTTTGGAAATCCGACCGTCCGATCAAGTTGAATTTTTGCCAGCAGTCCTGTCTCGCCGTTCGCTACATCATACTGAAATTTCAAGCGATTCCAACGGTCCGATCGTCCGGAATAAAATTTTTAGTGTTTGTATCTGATTAGAACTATTTTCTTAATCAAACTCTTAATCCTTTATGTATCAACAAATTCGTGGCTTGGCTTTTCAAATCATTTTTTCTCAAACTTTTCAACCAGAAGACCTCTCCAAAATTACTCCCCTTCATCTACAAACCATAGCCCCAAACTTATTCAAGATTTCAACCTTAGATTAGAAAGCTTATTTGATGTTTTCTCGAGTTTGGGCTAGAACTTGATTGGATTATTTTCGCAAGAGGAACGTGATGGTGTGATTAGATTTTGAGGCTGAAATTATGCGATGACTCATGTTGGTTCTTTTGGTGGTTTGAGGTATGGGGTTTTACACAATATGCTCCTAAATCTCGCGAGTGTTTATTCCGTTGAATTTTAGTTAATTGAACTTATATTTTGAATTGTTAAATTCTTGAAAATCTGGAAAAATAATTGTTGGAATTATTTTCATTCATGGGGTATTATTCATGTTGTTTTGAGCACACTGTCATGAGATTTTAATATGGCACTGATGTTGGGCACCCGCCAAGACTCCTTTTCCGGCTACTTGAAAAAGTATGGCGCGGTATGGTGAGGCCTGGTGACTCCGGTTAATGTGTTGTTGAGAAATTTATTGATAAAATGCTATTGAGATTTGCATGATTTGATTTGAGTATTCGTAGTTGTTGCGCTTTGTTCATCGCTAACATCTTTGTTGAGCATATTCCTGTCGTATTGTGTACTACCCCATCTTTTTCATAGTTGGCAGGTGAGCACGGATTTGAGTGCTATGGACCAATTGGAATGATTTTAGCGAGGATTATTTGGGAAGAATTTTTTATACAAGAGATGAGAAGACTTGTATTTATTTTGATGTATAGAGCATTTGGAGATTTATTTTATTTTCGAGATAGTTAGATTGTTGTAATTATTTCGAGAGATTTGTTGTATTAATTTGAAGATGAGAATAGTGGTTTCTTGTTTTATTGTGGGATTTAGATGCTTTATACCTTGTTATTTATGGAATTGATTTAGTTATTCGATAGTAGCGCTCCGCTTGCTCTCCCCGGGCGGGCGGGGTGTTACAGAATGGTATCAGAGCTTAGGTATACGACCACACTCGGGTCTTGGGTTTTTGGGTCTGTTGCGTTTTTGTGGCGCGTATTTTGGAGATAGAAATTTTAGAGTATCGTTTCGTATTAAACATCTAGATTAGATGTGAGGAAATTATTTTTTGGTGCCGAGATTAATTTTGGAGATTGCTGGCCTGATTTTTGAGAGTTAGGTATTCGGCGAATTTCGAGGGCAAAATTCCATTATTAGTGGGGAAGTGTAACTACCCGCATAATTTTTGAGGTATTTTCAAAATAAAGAGAAAAAAATAAATTTTGACATAAAATTATTTTTATTGCTCAAATATGTTGGTTATTATTTTTAAAGGCGAGAATTTCAAACGATTTCGAAATCGGAATTAAAATGGAGTTTTAATTGAATTTTTATTATTTAGAAGAGTCCTCAAAATATAAAACTCTCTAAGAGTCCTCGGAACATAAAACTCTCTAGTAAAAATAATATTTTTGGAAATCCGACCGTCGATCAAGCTGAATTTTTTGTCAGCAGTCCTGTCTCGCCGTTCGCTACAACATACTGAAATTTTAAGCGATTCCAACGGTCCGATCGTCCGGAATAAAATTTTTAGTGTTTGTATCTGATTAGAACTCTTTTCTTAATCAAACTCTTAATCCTTTATGTATCAACAAATTCGTGGCTTGGCTTTTCAAACCACTTTTTCTCAAACTTTTCAACCAGAAGACCTCTCCAAAATTACTCCCCTTCATCTACAAACCATAGCCCCAAACTTATTCAAGATTTCAACCTTAGATTAGAAAGCTTATTTGATGTTTTCTCGAGTTTGGGCTAGAACTTGATTGGATTATTTTCGCAAGAGGAACGTGATGGTGTGATTAGATTTTGAGGCTGAAATTATGCGATGACTCATGTTGGTTCTTTTGGTGGTTTGAGGTATGGGGTTTTACACAATATGCTCCTAAATCTCGCGAGTGTTTATTCCGTTGAATTCTTGTTCATTGAACTCATATTTTGAATTGTTAAATTCTTGGAAATCTGGAAAAATAATTGTTGGAATTATTTTCATTCATGAGGTATTATTCATGTTGTTTTGAACACGCTGTCATGAGATTTTAATATGGCACTGATGTTGGGCACCCGCCAAGACTCCTTTTCCGGCTACTTGATAAAGTATGGCGCGGTATGGTGAGGCCTGGTGACTCCGGTTAATGTGTTGTTGAGAAATTTATTGATAAAATGCTATTGAGATTTGCATGATTTGATTTGAGTATTCGTAGTTGTTGCGCTTTGTTCATCGCTAACATCTTTGTTGAGCATATTCCTGTCGTATTGTGTACTACCCCATCTTTTTCATAGTTGGCAGGTGAGCACGGATTTGAGTGCTATGGACCAATTGGAATGATTTTAGCGAGGATTATTTGGGAAGAATTTTTTATACAAGAGATGAGAAGACTTGTATTTATTTTGATGTATAGAGCATTTGGAGATTTATTTTATTTTCGAGATAGTTAGATTGTTGTAATTATTTCGAGAGATTTGTTGTATTAATTTGAAGATGAGAATAGTGGTTTCTTGTTTTATTGTGGGATTTAGATGCTTTATACCTTGTTATTTATGGAATTGATTTAGTTATTCGATAGTAGCGCTCCGCTTGCTCTCCCCGGGCGGGCGTGGTGTTACAGAATGGTATCAGAGCTTAGGTATACGACCACACTCGGGTCTTGGGTTTTTGGGTCTGTTGCGTTTTTGTGGCGCGTATTTTGGATATAGAAATTTTAGAGTATCGTTTCGTATTAAACATCTAGATTAGATGTGAGGAAATTATTTTTTGGTGCCGAGATTAATTTTGGAGATTGCTGGCCTGATTTTTGAGAGTTAGGTATTCGACAAATTTCGAGGGCGAAATTCCATTATTAGTGGGGAAGTGTAACTACCCGCATAATTTTTGAGGTATTTTCAAAATAAAGAGAAAAAAATAAATTTTGACATAAAATTATTTTTATTGCTCAAATATGTTGGTTATTATTTTTAAAGACGAGAATTTCAAACGATTTCGAAATCGGAATTAAAATGGAGTTTTAATTGAATTTTTATTATTTAGAAGAGTCCTCAAAATATAAAACTCTCTAAGAGTCCTCGGAACATAAAACTCTCTAGTAAAAATAATATTTTTGGAAATCCGACCGTCGATCAAACTGAATTTTTTGTCAGCAGTCCTGTCTCGCCGTTCGCTACAACATACTGAAATTTTAAGCGATTCCAACGGTCCGATCGTCCGGAATAAAATTTTTAGTGTTTGTATCTGATTAGAACTCTTTTCTTAATCAAACTCTTAATCCTTTATGTATCAACAAATTCGTGGCTTGGCTTTTCAAACCACTTTTTCTCAAACTTTTCAACCAGAAGACCTCTCCAAAATTACTCCCCTTCATCTACAAACCATAGCCCCAAACTTATTCAAGATTTCAACCTTAGATTAGAAAGCTTATTTGATGTTTTCTCGAGTTTGGGCTAGAACTTGATTGGATTATTTTCGCAAGAGGAACGTGATGGTGTGATTAGATTTTGAGGCTGAAATTATGCGATGACTCATGTTGGTTCTTTTGGTGGTTTGAGGTATGGGGTTTTACACAATATGCTCCTAAATCTCGCGAGTGTTTATTCCGTTGAATTCTTGTTCATTGAACTCATATTTTGAATTGTTAAATTCTTGGAAATCTGGAAAAATAATTGTTGGAATTATTTTCATTCATGAGGTATTATTCATGTTGTTTTGAACACGCTGTCATGAGATTTTAATATGGCACTGATGTTGGGCACCCGCCAAGACTCCTTTTCCGGCTACTTGATAAAGTATGGCGCGGTATGGTGAGGCCTGGTGACTCCGGTTAATGTGTTGTTGAGAAATTTATTGATAAAATGCTATTGAGATTTGCATGATTTGATTTGAGTATTCGTAGTCGTATTGTTGCGCTTTGTTCATCGCTAACATCTTTGTTGAGCAAATTCCTGTCGTATTGTGTACTTCCCCATCTTTTTCATAGTTGGCAGGTGAGCACGGATTTGTGTGCTATGGACCAATTGGGATGATTTTAGCGAGGATTATTTGGGAAGAATTTTTAGTACAAGAGATGAGAAGACTTGTATTTATTTTGATGTATAGAGCATTTGGAGATTTATTTTATTGTCGAGATAGTTAGATTGTTGTAATTATTTCGAGAGATTTGTTGTATTAATTTGAAGATGAGAATAGTGGTTTCTTGTTTTATTGTGGGATTTAGATGCTCTATACCTTGTTATTTATGGAATTGATTTAGTTATTCGATAGTAGCGCTCCGCTCGCTCTCCCCGGGCGGGCGGGGTGTTACAGAATGGTATCAGAGCTTAGGTATACGACCACACTCGGATCTTGGGTTTTTGGGTCTGTTGCGTTTTTGTGGCGCGTATTTTTGAGATAGAAATTTTAGAGTATCGTTTCGTATTAAACATCTAGATTAGATGTGAGGAAATAATTTTTTGGTGCCGAGATTATTTTTGGAGATTGTTGGCCTGATTTTTGAGAGTTAGGTATTCGGCGAATTTCGAGGGCGAAATTCCATTATTAGTGGGGAAGTGTAACAACCCGCGTAATTTTTGGAGTATTTTCAAAATAAAGAGAAAAAAATAAATTTTGACATAAAATTATTTTTATTGCTCAAATATGTTGGTTATTATTTTTAAAGGCGAGAATTTCAAACGATTTCGAAATCGGAATTAAAATGGAGTTTTAATTGAATTTTTATTATTTAGAAGAGTCCTCAAAATATAAAACTCTCTAAGAGTCCTCGGAACATAAAACTCTCTAGTAAACATAATATTTGTAGAAATCCGACCGTCCGATCAAGCTCAATTTTTGTCGGCAGTCCTGTCTCGCCGTTCGGTACAACATACTGAAATTTGAAGCAATTCCAACGTTCCGATCGTTCGGAATAAAATTTTTAGTGTTTGTATCTGATTAGAATTCTTTTCTTAATCAAACTCTTAATCCTTTATATATCAACAAATTCGTGGCTTGGCTTTTCAAATCACTTTTTCTCAAACTTTTCAACCAGAAGACCTCTCCAAAATTACTCCCCTTCATCTTCGAACCATAGCCCCAAACTTATTCAAGATTTCAACCTTAGATTAGAAAGCTTATTTGATGTTTTCTCGAGTTTGGGCTAGAACTTGATTGGATTATTTTCGCAAGAGGAACGTAGATGTGTGATTAGATTTTGAGGCTGAAATTATGCGATGACTCATGTTGGTTCTTTTGGTGGTTTGGGGTATGGGGTTTTACAGAATATGCTCCTAAATCTCGCGAGTGTTTATTCCGTTGAATTCTTGTTAATTGAACTCAAATTTTGAATTGTTAAATTCTTGGAAATCTGGAAAAATAATTGTTGGAATTATTTTCATTCATGAGGTATTGTTCATGTTGTTTTGATCACGCTGTCATGAGATTTTAATATGGCACTGATGTTGGGCACCCGCCAAGACTCCTTTTCCGGCTACTTGATAAAGTATGGCGCGGTATGGTGAGGCCTGGTTACTCCGGTTAATGTGTTGTTGAGAAATTTATTGATAAAATGCTATTGAGATTTGCATGATTTGATTTGAGTATTCGTAGTCGTATTGTTGCGCTTTGTTCATCGCTAACATCTTTGTTGAGCATATTCCTGTCGTATTGTGTACTTCCCCATATTTTTCATAGTTGGCAGGTGAGCACGGATTTGAGTGCTATGGACCAATTTGGATGATTTTAGCGAGGATTATTTGGGAAGAATTTTTAATACAAGAGATGAGAAGACTTGTATTTATTTTGATGTATAGAGCATTTGGAGATTTATTTTATTTTCGAGATAGTTAGATTGTTGTAATTATTTCGAGAGATTTGTTGTATTAATTTGAAGATGAGAATAGTTGTTTCTTGTTTTATTGTGGGATTTAGATGCTCTATACCTTGTTATTTATGGAATTGATTTAGTTATTCGATAGTAGCGCTCCGCTCGCTCTCCCCGGGCGGGCGGGGTGTTATAGAATGGTATCAAAGCTTAGGTATACGACCACACTCGGATCTTGGGTTTTTGGGTCTGTTGCGTTTTTGTGGCGCGTATTTTTGAGATAGAAATTTTAGAGTATCGTTTCGTATTAAACATCTAGATTAGATGTGAGAAAATAATTTTTTGGTGCCGAGATTATTTTTGGAGATTGTTGGCCTGATTTTTGAGAGTTAGGTATTCGGCGAATTTTGAGGGCGAAATTCCATTATTAGTGGGGAAGTGTAACAACCCGCGTAATTTTTGGGGTATTTTCAAAATAAAGAGAAAAAAATAAATTTTGACATAAAATTATTTTTATTGCTCAAATATGTTGGTTATTATTTTTAAAGGCGAGAATTTCAAACGATTTCGAAATCGGAATTAAAATGAAGTTTTAATTGAATTTTTATTATTTAGAAGAGTCCTCAAAATATAAAACTCTCTAAGAGTCCTCGGAACATAAAACTCTCTAGTAAAAATAATATTTGTAGAAATCCGACCGTCCGAACAAGCTGAATTTTTGTCGGCAGTCCTGTCTCGCCGTTCGGTACAACATATTGAAATTTCAAGCAATTCCAACGTTCCGATCGTTCGGAATAAAATTTTTAGTGTTTGTATCTGATTAGAATTCTTTTCTTAATCAAACTCTTAATCCTTTATATATCAACAAATTCGTGGCTTGGCTTTTCAAATCACTTTTTCTCAAACTTTTCAACCAGAAGACCTCTCCAAAATTACTCCCCTTCATCTACGAACCATAGCCCCAAACTTATTCAAGATTTCAACCTTAGATTAGAAAGCTTATTTGATGTTTTCTCGAGTTTGGGCTAGAACTTGATTGGATTATTTTCGCAAGAGGAACGTGGATGTGTGATTAGATTTTGAGGCTGAAATTATGCGATGACTCATGTTGGTTCTTTTGGTGGTTTGAGGTATGGGGTTTTACACAATATGCTCCTAAATCTCGCGAGTGTTTATTCCGTTGAATTCTTGTTAATTGAACTCATATTTTGAATTGTTAAATTCTTGGAAATCTGGAAAAATAATTGTTGGAATTATTTTCATTCATGAGGTATTATTCATGTTGTTTTGAGCACGCTGTCATGAGATTTTAATATGGCACTGATGTTGGGCACCCGCCAAGACTCCTTTTTCGGCTACTTGATAAAGTATGGCGCGGTATGGTGAGGCCTGGTTACTCCGGTTAATGTGTTGTTGAGAAATTTATTGATAAAATGCTATTGAGATTTGCATGATTTGATTTGAGTATTCGTAGTCGTATTGTTGCGCTTTGTTCATCGCTAACATCTTTGTTGAGCATATTCCTGTCGTATTGTGTACTTCCCCATCTTTTTCATAGTTGGCAGGTGAGCACGGATTTGAGTGCTATGGACCAATTGGGATGATTTTAACGAGGATTATTTGGGAAGAATTTTTAATACAAGAGATGAGAAGACTTGTATTTATTTTGATGTATAGAGCATTTGGAGATTTATTTTATTTTCGAGATAGTTAGATTGTTGTAATTATTTCGAGAGATTGGTTGTATTAATTTGAAGATGAGAATAGTTGTTTCTTGTTTTATTGTGGGATTTAGATGCTCTATACCTTGTTATTTATGGAATTGATTTAGTTATTCGATAGTAGCGCTCCGCTCGCTCTCCCCGGGCGTGCGGGGTGTTACAGAATGGTATCAGAGCTTAGGTATAATCCACCCTCGGGTCTTGGGTTTTTGGGTCTGTTGCATTTTTGTGGCGCGTATTTTGGAGATAGAAATTTTAGAGTATCGTTTCGTATTAAACATCTGAATTAGATGTGAGGAAATAATTTTTTGGTGCCGAGATTATTTTTGGAGATTGTTGGCCTGATTTTTGAGAGTTAGGTATTCGGCGAATTTCGAGGGCGAAATTCCATTATTAGTGGGGAAGTGTAACTACCCGCGTAATTTTTGGGGTATTTTCAAAATAAAGAGAAAAAAATAAATTTTGGCATAAAATTATTTTTATTGCTCAAATATGTTGGTTATTATTTTTAAAGGCGAGAATTTCAAACGATTTCGAAATCGAAATTAAAATGGAGTTTTAATTGAATTTTTAATATTTAGAAGAGTCCTCAAAATATAAAACTCACTAAGAGTCCTCGGAACATAAAACTCTCTAGTAATAATTATATATTTTTAGAAATCGGACCGTCCGATCAAGCTGAATTTTTGTCAGCAGTCCTGTCTCGCCGTTCGCTACAACATATTGAAATTTCAAGCGATTCCAACGGCCCGATCGTCCGAAATAAAATTTTTAGTGTTTGTATCTGATTAGAACTATTTTCTTAATCAAACTCTTAATCCTTTATGTATCAACAAATTCGTGGCTTGGCTTTTCAAATCATTTTTTCTCAAACTTTTCAACCAGAAGACCTCTCCAAAATTACTCCCCTTCATCTACAAACCATAGCCCCAAACTTATTCAAGATTTCAACCTTAGATTAGAAAGCTTATTTGATGTTTTCTCGAGTTTGGGCTAGAACTTGATTGGATTATTTTCGCAAGAGGAACGTGATGGTGTGATTAGATTTTGAGGCTGAAATTATGCGATGACTCATGTTGGTTCTTTTGGTGGTTTGAGGTATGGGGTTTTACACAATATGCTCCTAAATCTCGCGAGTGTTTATTCCGTTGAATTCTAGTTAATTGAACTTATATTTTGAATTGTTAAATTCTTGGAAATCTGGAAAAATAATTGTTGGAATTATTTTCATTCATGGGGTATTATTCATGTTGTTTTGAGCACGCTGTCATGAGATTTTAATATGGCACTGATGTTGGGCACCCGCCAAGACTCCTTTTCCGGCTACTTGAAAAAGTATGGCACGGTATGGTGAGGCCTGGTGACTCCGGTTAATGTGTTGTTGAGAAATTTATTGATAAAATGCTATTGAGATTTGCATGATTTGATTTGAGTATTCGTAGTTGTTGCGCTTTGTTCATCGCTAACATCTTTGTTGAGCATATTCCTGTCGTATTGTGTACTACCCCATCTTTTTCATAGTTGGCAGGTGAGCACGGATTTGAGTGCTATGGACCAATTGGAATGATTTTAGCGAGGATTATTTGGGAAGAATTTTTAATACAAGAGATGAGAAGACTTGTATTTATTTTGATGTATAGAGAATTTGGAGATTTATTTTATTTTCGAGATAGTTAGATTGTTGTAATTATTTCGAGAGATTTGTTGTATTAATTTGAAGATGAGAATAGTGGTTTCTTGTTTTATTGTGGGATTTAGATGCTTTATACCTTGTTATTTATGGAATTGATTTAGTTATTCGATAGTAGCGCTCCGCTCGCTCTCCCCGGGCGGGCGGGGTGTTACAGAATGGTATCAGAGCTTAGGTATACGACCACACTCGGGTCTTGGGTTTTTGGGTCTGTTGCGTTTTTGTGGCGCGTATTTTGGAGATATAAATTTTAGAGTATCGTTTCGTATTAAACATCTAGATTAGATGTGAGGAAATTATTTTTTGGTGCCGAGATTAATTTTGGAGATTGCTGGCCTGATTTTTGAGAGTTAGGTATTCGACAAATTTCGAGGGCGAAATTCCATTATTAGTGGGGAAGTGTAACTACCCGCATAATTTTTGAGGTATTTTCAAAATAAAGAGAAAAAAATAAATTTTGACATAAAATTATTTTTATTGCTCAAATATGTTGGTTATTATTTTAAAAGCGAGAATTTCAAACGATTTCGAAATCGGAATTAAAATGGAGTTTTAATTGAATTTTTATTATTTAGAAGAGTCCTCAAAATATAAAACTCTCTAAGAGTCCTCGGAACATAAAACTCTCTAGTAAAAATAATATTTTTGGAAATCCGACCGTCGATCAAGCTGAATTTTTTGTCAGCAGTCCTGTCTCGCCGTTCGCTACAACATACTGAAATTTTAAGCGATTCCAACGGTCCGATCGTCCGGAATAAAATTTTTAGTGTTTGTATCTGATTAGAACTCTTTTCTTAATCAAACTCTTAATCCTTTATGTATCAACAAATTCGTGGCTTGGCTTTTCAAACCACTTTTTCTCAAACTTTTCAACCAGAAGACCTCTCCAAAATTACTCCCCTTCATCTACAAACCATAGCCCCAAACTTATTCAAGATTTCAACCTTAGATTAGAAAGCTTATTTGATGTTTTCTCGAGTTTGGGCTAGAACTTGATTGGATTATTTTCGCAAGAGGAACGTGATGGTGTGATTAGATTTTGAGGCTGAAATTATGCGATGACTCATGTTGGTTCTTTTGGTGGTTTGAGGTATGGGGTTTTACACAATATGCTCCTAAATCTCGCGAGTGTTTATTCCGCTGAATTCTTGTTCATTGAACTCATATTTTGAATTGTTAAATTCTTGGAAATCTGGAAAAATAATTGTTGGAATTATTTTCATTCATGAGGTATTATTCATGTTGTTTTGAACACGCTGTCATGAAATTTTAATATGGCACTGATGTTGGGCACCCGCCAAGACTCCTTTTCCGGCTACTTGATAAAGTATGGCGCGGTATGGTGAGGCCTGGTGACTCCGGTTAATGTGTTGTTGAGAATTTATTGATAAAATGCTATTGAGATTTGCATGATTTGATTTGAGTATTCGTAGTCGTATTGTTGCGCTTTGTTCATCGCTAACATCTTTGTTGAGCATATTCCTGTCGTATTGTGTACTTCCCCATCTTTTTCATAGTTGGCAGGTGAGCACGGATTTGTGTGCTATGGACCAATTGGGATGATTTTAGCGAGGATTATTTGGGAAGAATTTTTAGTACAAGAGATGAGAAGACTTGTATTTATTTTGATGTATAGAGCATTTGGAGATTTATTTTATTGTCGAGATAGTTAGATTGTTGTAATTATTTCGAGAGATTTGTTGTATTAATTTGAAGATGAGAATAGTGGTTTCTTGTTTTATTGTGGGATTTAGATGCTCTATACCTTGTTATTTATGGAATTGATTTAGTTATTCGATAGTAGCGCTCCGCTCGCTCTCCCCGGGCGGGCGGGGTGTTACAGAATGGTATCAGAGCTTAGGTATACGACCACACTCGGATCTTGGGTTTTTGGGTCTGTTGCGTTTTTGTGGCGCGTATTTTTGAGATAGAAATTTTAGAGTATCGTTTCGTATTAAACATCTAGATTAGATGTGAGGAAATAATTTTTTGGTGCCGAGATTATTTTTGGAGATTGTTGGCCTGATTTTTGAGAGTTAGGTATTCGGCGAATTTCGAGGGCGAAATTCCATTATTAGTGGGGAAGTGTAACAACCCGCGTAATTTTTGGAGTATTTTCCAAATAAAGAGAAAAAAATAAATTTTGACATAAAATTATTTTTATTGCTCAAATATGTTGGTTATTATTTTTAAAGGCGAGAATTTCAAACGATTTCGAAATCGGAATTAAAATGGAGTTTTAATTGAATTTTTATTATTTAGAAGAGTCCTCAAAATATAAAACTCTCTAAGAGTCCTCGGAACATAAAACTCTCTAGTAAACATAATATTTGTAGAAATCCGACCGTCCGATCAAGCTCAATTTTTGTCGGCAGTCCTGTCTCGCCGTTCGGTACAACATACTGAAGTTTGAAGCAATTCCAACGTTCCGATCGTTCGGAATAAAATTTTTAGTGTTTGTATCTGATTAGAATTCTTTTCTTAATCAAACTCTTAATCCTTTATATATCAACAAATTCGTGGCTTGGCTTTTCAAATCACTTTTTCTCAAACTTTTCAACCAGAAGACCTCTCCAAAATTACTCCCCTTCATCTTCGAACCATAGCCCCAAACTTATTCAAGATTTCAACCTTAGATTAGAAAGCTTATTTGATGTTTTCTCGAGTTTGGGCTAGAACTTGATTGGATTATTTTCGCAAGAGGAACGTGGATGTGTGATTAGATTTTGAGGCTGAAATTATGCGATGACTCATGTTGGTTCTTTTGGTGGTTTGAGGTATGGGGTTTTACAGAATATGCTCCTAAATCTCGCGAGTGTTTATTCCGTTGAATTCTTGTTAATTGAACTCATATTTTGAATTGTTAAATTCTTGGAAATCTGGAAAAATAATTGTTGGAATTATTTTCATTCATGAGGTATTGTTCATGTTGTTTTGAGCACGCTGTCATGAGATTTTAATATGGCACTGATGTTGGGCACCCGCCAAGACTCCTTTTCCGGCTACTTGATAAAGTATGGCGCGGTATGGTGAGGCCTGGTTACTCCGGTTAATGTGTTGTTGAGAAATTTATTGATAAAATGCTATTGAGATTTGCATGATTTGATTTGAGTATTCGTAGTCGTATTGTTGCGCTTTGTTCATCGCTAACATCTTTGTTGAGCATATTCCTGTCGTATTGTGTACTTCCCCATCTTTTTCATAGTTGGCAGGTGAGCACGGATTTGAGTGCTATGGACCAATTGGGATGATTTTAGCGAGGATTATTTGGGAAGAATTTTTAATACAAGAGATGAGAAGACTTGTATTTATTTTGATGTATAGAGCATTTGGAGATTTATTTTATTTTCGAGATAGTTAGATTGTTGTAATTATTTCGAGAGATTGGTTGTATTAATTTGAAGATGAGAATAGTGGTTTCTTGTTTTATTGTGGGATTTAGATGCTCTATACCTTGTTATTTATGGAATTGATTTAGTTATTCGATAGTAGCGCTCCGCTCGCTCTCCCCGGGCGTGCGGGGTGTTACAGAATGGTATCAGAGCTTAGGTATAATCCACCCTCGGGTCTTGGGTTTTTGGGTCTGTTGCATTTTTGTGGCGCGTATTTTGGAGATAGAAATTTTAGAGTATCGTTTCGTATTAAACATCTGAATTAGATGTGAGGAAATTATTTTTTGGTGCCGAGATTATTTTTGGAGATTGTTGGCCTGATTTTTGAGAGTTAGGTATTCGGCGAATTTCGAGGGCGAAATTCCATTATTAGTGGGGAAGTGTAACAACCCGCGTAATTTTTGGGGTATTTTCAAAATAAAGAGAAAAAAATAAATTTTGGCATAAAATTATTTTTATTGCTCAAATATGTTGGTTATTATTTTTAAAGGCGAGAATTTCAAACGATTTCGAAATCGAAATTAAAATGGAGTTTTAATTGAATTTTTATTATTTAGAAGAGTCCTCAAAATATAAAACTCACTAAGAGTCCTCGGAACATAAAACTCTCTAGTAATAATTATATATTTTTAGAAATCGGACCGTCCGATCAAGCTGAATTTTTGTCAGCAGTCCTGTCTCGCCGTTCGCTACAACATATTGAAATTTCAAGCGATTCCAACGGCCCGATCGTCCGAAATAAAATTTTTAGTGTTTGTATCTGATTAGAACTATTTTCTTAATCAAACTCTTAATCCTTTATGTATCAACAAATTCGTGGCTTGGCTTTTCAAATCATTTTTTCTCAAACTTTTCAACCAGAAGACCTCTCCAAAATTACTCCCCTTCATCTACAAACCATAGCCCCAAACTTATTCAAGATTTCAACCTTAGATTAGAAAGCTTATTTGATGTTTTCTCGAGTTTGGGCTAGAACTTGATTGGATTATTTTCGCAAGAGGAACGTGATGGTGTGATTAGATTTTGAGGCTGAAATTATGCGATGACTCATGTTGGTTCTTTTGGTGGTTTGAGGTATGGGGTTTTACACAATATGCTCCTAAATCTCGCGAGTGTTTATTCCGTTGAATTCTAGTTAATTGAACTTATATTTTGAATTGTTAAATTCTTGGAAATCTGGAAAAATAATTGTTGGGATTATTTTCATTCATGGGGTATTATTCATGTTGTTTTGAGCACGCTGTCATGAGATTTTAATATGGCACTGATGTTGGGCACCCGCCAAGACTCCTTTTCCGGCTACTTGAAAAAGTATGGCACGGTATGGTGAGGCCTGGTGACTCCGGTTAATGTGTTGTTGAGAAATTTATTGATAAAATGCTATTGAGATTTGCATGATTTGATTTGAGTATTCGTAGTTGTTGCGCTTTGTTCATCGCTAACATCTTTGTTGAGCATATTCCTGTCGTATTGTGTACTACCCCATCTTTTTCATAGTTGGCAGGTGAGCACGGATTTGAGTGCTATGGACCAATTGGAATGATTTTAGCGAGGATTATTTGGGAAGAATTTTTAATACAAGAGATGAGAAGACTTGTATTTATTTTGATGTATACAGAATTTGGAGATTTATTTTATTTTCGAGATAGTTAGATTGTTGTAATTATTTCGAGAGATTTGTTGTATTAATTTGAAGATGAGAATAGTGGTTTCTTGTTTTATTGTGGGATTTAGATGCTTTATACCTTGTTATTTATGGAATTGATTTAGTTATTCGATAGTAGCGCTCCGCTCGCTCTCCCCGGGCGGGCGGGGTGTTACAGAATGGTATCAGAGCTTAGGTATACGACCACACTCGGGTCTTGGGTTTTTGGGTCTGTTGCGTTTTTGTGGCGCGTATTTTGGAGATATAAATTTTAGAGTATCGTTTCGTATTAAACATCTAGATTAGATGTGAGGAAATTATTTTTTGGTGCCGAGATTAATTTTGGAGATTGCTGGCCTGATTTTTGAGAGTTAGGTATTCGACAAATTTCGAGGGCGAAATTCCATTATTAGTGGGGAAGTGTAACTACCCGCATAATTTTTGAGGTATTTTCAAAATAAAGAGAAAAAAATAAATTTTGACATAAAATTATTTTTATTGCTCAAATATGTTGGTTATTATTTTTAAAGGCGAGAATTTCAAACGATTTCGAAATCGGAATTAAAATGGAGTTTTAATTGAATTTTTATTATTTAGAAGAGTCCTCAAAATATAAAACTCTCTAAGAGTCCTCGGAACATAAAACTCTCTAGTAAAAATAATATTTTTGGAAATCCGACCGTCGATCAAGCTGAATTTTTTGTCAGCAGTCCTGTCTCGCCGTTCGCTACAACATACTGAAATTTTAAGCGATTCCAACGGTCCGATCGTCCGGAATAAAATTTTTAGTGTTTGTTTCTGATTAGAACTCTTTTCTTAATCAAACTCTTAATCCTTTATGTATCAACAAATTCGTGGCTTGGCTTTTCAAACCACTTTTTCTCAAACTTTTCAACCAGAAGACCTCTCCAAAATTACTCCCCTTCATCTACAAACCATAGCCCCAAACTTATTCAAGATTTCAACCTTAGATTAGAAAGCTTATTTGATGTTTTCTCGAGTTTGGGCTAGAACTTGATTGGATTATTTTCGCAAGAGGAACGTGATGGTGTGATTAGATTTTGAGGCTGAAATTATGCGATGATTCATGTTGGTTCTTTTGGTGGTTTGAGGTATGGGGTTTTACACAATATGCTCCTAAATCTCGCGAGTGTTTATTCCGTTGAATTCTAGTTAATTGAACTTATATTTTGAATTGTTAAATTCTTGGAAATCTGGAAAAATAATTGTTGGAATTATTTTCATTCATGGGGTATTATTCATGTTGTTTTGAGCACGCTGTCATGAGATTTTAATATGGCACTGATGTTGGGCACCCGCCAAGACTCCTTTTCCGGCTACTTGAAAAAGTATGGCACGGTATGGTGAGGCCTGGTGACTCCGGTTAATGTGTTGTTGAGAAATTTATTGATAAAATGCTATTGAGATTTGCATGATTTGATTTGAGTATTCGTAGTTGTTGCGCTTTGTTCATCGCTAACATCTTTGTTGAGCATATTCCTGTCGTATTGTGTACTACCCCATCTTTTTCATAGTTGGCAGGTGAGCACGGATTTGAGTGCTATGGACCAATTGGAAGGATTTTAGCGAGGATTATTTGGGAAGAATTTTTAATACAAGAGATGAGAAGACTTGTATTTATTTTGATGTATAGAGAATTTGGAGATTTATTTTATTTTCGAGATAGTTAGATTGTTGTAATTATTTCGAGAGATTTGTTGTATTAATTTGAAGATGAGAATAGTGGTTTCTTGTTTTATTGTGGGATTTAGATGCTTTATACCTTGTTATTTATGGAATTGATTTAGTTATTCGATAGTAGCGCTCCGCTCGCTCTCCCCGGGCGGGCGGGGTGTTACAGAATGGTATCAGAGCTTAGGTATAAACCACCCTCGGGTCTTGGGTTTTTGGGTCTGTTGCGTTTTTGTGGCGCGTATTTTGGAGATAGAAATTTTAGAGTATCGTTCCGTATTTAAACATCTAGATTAGATGTGAGGAAATTATTTTTTGGTGCCGAGATTATTTTTGGAGATTGTTGGCCTGATTTTTGAGAGTTAGGTATTCGGCGAATTTCGAGGGTGAAATTCCATTATTAGTGGGGAAGTGTAACAACCCGCGTAATTTTTGGGGTATTTTCAAAATAAAGAGAAAAAAATAAATTTTGGTATAAAATTATTTTTATTGCTCAAATATGTTGGTTATTATTTTTAAAGGCGAGAATTTCAAACGATTTCGAAATCGAAATTAAAATGGAGTTTTAATTGAATTTTTATTATTTAGAAGAGTCCTCAAAATATAAAACTCACTAAGAGTCCTCGGAACATAAAACTCTCTAGTAATAATTATATATTTTTAGAAATCGGACCGTCCGATCAAGCTGAATTTTTGTCAGCAGTCCTGTCTCGCCGTTCGCTACAACATATTGAAATTTCAAGTGATTCCAACGGCCCGATCGTCCGAAATAAAATTTTTAGTGTTTGTATCTGATTAGAACACTTTTCTTAATCAAACTCTTAATCCTTTATATATCAACAAATTCGTGGCTTGGCTTTTCAAATCACTTTATCTCAAACTTTTCAACCAGAAGACCTCTCCAAACTTACTCCCCTTCAACTACAAACCATAGCCCCAAACTTATTCAAGATTTCAACCTTAGATTAGAAAGCTTATTTGATGTTTTCTCGAGTTTGGGCTAGAACTTGATTGGATTATTTTCGCAAGAGGAACGTGATGGTGTGATTAGATTTTGAGGCTGAAATTATGCGATGACTCATGTTGGTTCTTTTGGTGGTTTGAGGTATGGGGTTTTACAGAATATGCTCCTAAATCTCGCGAGTGTTTATTCCGTTGAATTCTTGTTAATTGAACTCATATTTTGAATTGTTAAATTCTTGGAAATCTGGAAAAATAATTGTTGGAATTATTTTCATTCATGAGGTATTATTCATGTTGTTTTGAGCACGCTGTCATGAGATTTTAATATGGCACTGATGTTGGGCACCCGCCAAGACTCCTTTTCCGGCTACTTGATAAAGTATGGCGCGGTATGGTGAGGCCTGGTTACTCCGGTTAATGTGTTGTTGAGAAATTTATTGATAAAATGCTATTGAGATTTGCATGATTTGATTTGAGTATTCGTAGTCGTATTGTTGCGCTTTGTTCATCGCTAACATCTTTGTTGAGCATATTCCTGTCGTATTGTGTACTTCCCCATCTTTTTCATAGTTGGCAGGTGAGCACGGATTTGAGTGCTATGGACCAATTGGGATGATTTTAGCGAGGATTATTTGGGAAGAATTTTTAATACAAGAGATGAGAAGACTTGTATTTATTTTGATGTATAGAGCATTTGGAGATTTATTTTATTTTCGAGATAGTTAGATTGTTGTAATTATTTCGAGAGATTTGTTGTATTAATTTGAAGATGAGAATAGTGGTTTCTTGTTTTATTGTGGGATTTAGATGCTTTATACCTTGTTATTTATGGAATTGATTTAGTTATTCGATAGTAGCGCTCCGCTCGCTCTCCCCGGGCGGGCGGGGTGTTACAGAATGGTACAGAGCTTAGGTATACGACCAAACTCGGGTCTTGGGTTTTTGGGTCTGTTGCGTTTTTGTGGCGCGTATTTTGGAGATAGAAATTTTAGAGTATCGTTTCGTATTAAACATCTAGATTAGATGTGAGGAAATTATTTTTTGGTGCCGAGATTAATTTTGGAGATTGCTGGCCTGATTTTTGAGAGTTAAGTATTCGGCAAATTTCGAGTGCGAAATTCCATTATTAGTGGGGAAGTGTAACAACCCGCGTAATTTTTGGGGTATTTTCAAAATAAAGAGAAAAAAATAAATTTTGACATAAAATTATTTTTATTGCTCAAATATGTTGGTTATTATTTTTAAAGGCGAGAATTTCAAACGATTTCGAAATCGGAATTAAAATGGAGTTTTAATAGAATTTTTATTATTTAGAAGAGTCCTCAAAATATAAAACTCGCTAAGAGTCCTCGGGACATAAAACTCTCTAGTAAAAATAATATTTTTGGAAATTTGACCGTCGATCAAGCTGAATTTTTGTCAGCAGTCATGTCTCGCCGTTCGCTACAACATACTGAAATTTCAAGCGATTCCAACGGTCCGATCGTCCGGAATAAAATTTTTAGTGTTTGTATCAGATTAGAACTCTTTTCTTAATCAAACTCTTAATCCTTTATGTATCAACAAATTCGTGGCTTGGCTTTTCAAACCACTTTTTCTCAAACTTTTCAACCAGAAGACCTCTCCAAAATTACTCCCCTTCATCTACAAACCATAGCCCCAAATTTATTCAAGATTTCAACCTTAGATTAGAAAGCTTATTTGATGTTTTCTCGAGTTTGGGCTAGAACTTGATTGGATTATTTTCGCAAGAGGAACGTAATGGTGTGATTAGATTTTGAGGCTGAAATTATGCGATGACTCATGTTGGTTCTTTTGGTGGTTTGAGGTATGGGGTTTTACACAATATGCGCCTAAATCTCGCGAGTGTTTATTCCGTTGAATTCTTGTTAATTGAACTCATATTTTGAATTGTTAAATTCTTGGAAATCTGGAAAAATAATTGTTGGAATTATTTTCATTCATGAGGTATTATTCATGTTGTTTTGAACACGCTGTCATGAGATTTTAATATGGCACTGATGTTGGGCACCCGCCAAGACTCCTTTTCCGGCTACTTGATAAAGTATGGCGCGGTATGGTGAGGCCTGGTGACTCCGGTTAATGTGTTGTTGAGAAATTTATTGATAAAATGCTATTGAGATTTGCATGATTTGATTTGAGTATTCGTAGTCGTAATGTTGCGCTTTGTTCATCGCTAACATTTTTGTTGAGCATATTCCTGTCGTATTGTGTACTTCCCCATCTTTTTCATAGTTGGCAGGTGAGCACGGATTTGTGTGCTATGGACCAATTGGGATGATTTTAGCGAGGATTATTTGCCAAGAATTTTTAATACAAGAGATGAGAAGACTTGTATTTATTTTGATGTATAGAGCATTTGGAGATTTATTTTATTTTCGAGATAGTTAGATTGTTGTAATTATTTCAAGAGATTTGTTGTATTAATTTGAAGATGAGAATAGTGGTTTCTTGTTTTATTGTGGGATTTAGATGCTCTATACCTTGTTATTTATGGAATTGATTTAGTTATTCGATAGTAGCGCTCCGCTCGCTCTCCCCGGGCGGGCGGGGTGTTACAGAATGGTATCAGAGCTTAGGTATACGACCACACTCGGATCTTGGGTTTTTGGGTCTGTTGCGTTTTTGTGGCACGTATTTTGGAGATAGAAATTTTAGAGTATCGTTTCGTATTAAACATCTAGATTAGATGTGAGGAAATAATTTTTTGGTGCCGAGATTATTTTTGGAGATTGTTGGCCTGATTTTTGAGAGTTAGGTATTCGGCGAATTTCGAGGGCGAAATTCCATTATTAGTGGGGAAGTGTAACAACCCGCGTAATTTTTGGGGTATTTTCAAAATAAAGAGAAAAAAAATAAATTTTGACATAAAATTATTTTTATTGCTCAAATATGTTGGTTATTATTTTTAAAGGCGAGAATTTCAAACGATTTCGAAATCGGAATTAAAATGGAGTTTTAATTGAATTTTTATTATTTAGAAGAGTCCTCAAAATATAAAACTCTCTAAGAGTCCTCGGAACATAAAACTCTCTAGTAAAAATAATATTTGTAGAAATCCGACCGTCCGATCAAGCTGAATTTTTGTCGGCAGTCCTGTCTCGCCGTTCGGTACAACATACTGAAATTTTAAGCAATTCCAAGGTTCCGATCGTTCGGAATAAAATTTTTAGTGTTTGTATCTGATTAGAATTCTTTTCTTAATCAAACTCTTAATCCTTTATATGTCAACAAATTCGTGGCTTGGCTTTTCAAATCACTTTTTCTCAAACTTTTCAACCAGAAGACCTCTCCAAAATTACTCCCCTTCATCTACGAACCATAGCCCCAAACTTATTCAAGATTTCAACCTTAGATTAGAAAGCTTATTTGATGTTTTCTCGACTTTGGGCTAGAACTTGATTGGATTATTTTCGCAAGAGGAACGTGGATGTGTGATTAGATTTTGAGGCTGAAATTATGCGATGACTCATGTTGGTTCTTTTGGTGGTTTGAGGTATGGGGTTTTACAGAATATGCTCCTAAATCTCGCGAGTGTTTATTCCGTTGAATTCTTGTTAATTGAACTCATATTTTGAATTGTTAAATTCTTGGAAATCTAGAAAAATAATTGTTGGAATTATTTTCATTCATGAGGTATTATTCATGTTGTTTTGAGCACGCTGTCATGAGATTTTAATATGGCACTGATGTTGGGCACCCGCCAAGACTCCTTTTCCGGCTACTTGATAAAGTATGGCGCGGTATGGTGAGGCCTGGTTACTCCGGTTAATGTGTTGTTGAGAAATTTATTGATAAAATGCTATTGAGATTTGCATGATTTGATTTGAGTATTCGTAGTCGTATTGTTGCGCTTTGTTCATCGCTAACATCTTTGTTGAGCATATTCCTGTCGTATTGTGTACTTCCCCATCTTTTTCATAGTTGGCAGGTGAGCACGGATTTGAGTGCTATGGACCAATTGGGATGATTTTAGCGAGGATTATTTGGGAAGAATTTTTAATACAAGAGATGAGAAGACTTGTATTTATTTTGATGTATAGAGCATTTGGAGATTTATTTTATTTTCGAGATAGTTAGATTGTTGTAATTATTTCGAGAGATTGGTTGTATTAATTTGAAGATGAGAATAGTGGTTTCTTGTTTTATTGTGGGATTTAGATGCTCTATACCTTGTTATTTATGGAATTGATTTAGTTATTCGATAGTAGCGCTCCGCTCGCTCTCCCCGGGCGGGCGGGGTGTTACAGAATGGTATCAGAGCTTAGGTATAAACCACCATCGGGTCTTGGGTTTTTGGGTCTGTTGCGTTTTTGTGGCGCGTATTTTGGAGATAGAAATTTTAGAGTATCGTTCCGTATTTAAACATCTAGATTAGATGTGAGGAAATTATTTTTTGGTGCCGAGATTATTTTTGGAGATTGTTGGCCTGATTTTTGAGAGTTAGGTATTCGGCGAATTTCGAGGGCGAAATTCCATTATTAGTGGGGAAGTGTAACAACCCGCGTAATTTTTGGGGTATTTTCAAAATAAAGAGAAAAAAATAAATTTTGGTATAAAATTATTTTTATTGCTCAAATATGTTGGTTATTATTTTTAAAGGCGAGAATTTCAAACGATTTCGAAATCGAAATTAAAATGGAGTTTTAATTGAATTTTTATTATTTAGAAGAGTCCTCAAAATATAAAACTCACTAAGAGTCCTCGGAACATAAAACTCTCTAGTAATAATTATATATTTTTAGAAATCGGACCGTCCGATCAAGCTGAATTTTTGTCAGCAGTCCTGTCTCGCCGTTCGCTACAACAAACTATAATTTCAAGCGATTCCAACGGTCCGATCGTCCGAAATAAAATTTTTAGTGTTTGTATCTGATTAGAACACTTTTCTTAATCAAACTCTTAATCCTTTATATATCAACAAATTCGTGGCTTGGCTTTTCAAATCACTTTTTCTCAAACTTTTCAACCAGAAGACCTCTCCAAACTTACTCCCCTTCATCTACAAACCACAGCCCCAAACTTATTCAAGATTTCAACCTTAGATTAGAAAGCTTATTTGATGTTTTCTCGAGTTTGGGCTAGAACTTGATTGGATTATTTTCGCAAGAGGAACGTGATGGTGTGATTAGATTTTGAGGCTGAAATTATGCGATGACTCATGTTGGTTCTTTTGGTGGTTTGAGGTATGGGGTTTTACACAATATGCTCCTAAATCTCGCGAGTGTTTATTCCGTTGAATTCTTGTTAATTGAACTTATATTTTGAATTGTTAAATTCTTGGAAATCTGAAAAAATAATTGTTGGAATTATTTTCATTCATGAGGTATTATTCATGTTGTTTTGAACACGCTGTCATGAGATTTTAATATGGCACTGATGTTGGGCACCCGCCAAGACTCCTTTTCCGGCTACTTGAAAAAGTATGGCGCGGTATGGTGAGGCCTGGTGACTCCGGTTAATGTGTTGTTGAGAAATTTATTGATAAAATGCTATTGAGATTTGCATGATTTGATTTGAGTATTCGTAGTCGTATTGTTGCGCTTTGTTCATCGCTAACATCTTTGTTGAGCATATTCCTGTCGTATTGTGTACTACCCCATCTTTTTCATAGTTGGCAGGTGAGCACGGATTTGAGTGCTATGGACCAATTGGGATGATTTTAGCGAGGATTATTTGGGAAGAATTTTTAATACAAGAGATGAGAAGACTTGTATTTATTTTGATGTATAGAGCATTTGGAGATTTATTTTATTTTCGAGATAGTTAGATTGTTGTAATTATTTCGAGAGATTTGTTGTATTAATTTGAAGATGAGAATAGTGGTTTCTTGTTTTATTGTGGGATTTAGATGCTTTATACCTTGTTATTTATGGAATTGATTTAGTTATTCGATAGTAGCGCTCCGCTCGCTCTCCCCGGGCGGGCGGGGTGTTACAGAATGGTATCAGAGCTTAGGTATACGACCACACTCGGGTCTTGGGTTTTTGGGTCTGTTGCGTTTTTGTGGCGCGTATTTTGGAGATAGAAATTTTAGAGCATCGTTTCGTATTAAACATCTAGATTAGATGTGAGGAAATTATTTTTTGGTGCCGAGATTAATTTTGGAGATTGCTGGCCTGATTTTTGAGAGTTAGGTATTCGGCAAATTTCGAGGGCGAAATTTCATTATTAGTGGGGAAGTGTAACAACCCGCGTAATTTTTGGGGTATTTTCAAAATAAAGAGAAAAAAAATAAATTTTGACATAAAATTATTTTTATTGCTCAAATATGTTGGTTATTATTTTTAAAGGCGAGAATTTCAAACGATTTCGAAATCGGAATTAAAATGGAGTTTTAATTGAATTTTTATTATTTAGAAGAGTCCTCAAAATATAAAACTCTCTAAGATTCCTCGGAACATAGAACTCTCTAGTAAAAATAATATTTTTGGAAATCCGACCGTCGATCAAGCTGAATTTTTGTCAGCAGTCCTGTCTCGCCGTTCGCTACAACATACTGAAATTTCAAGCGATTCCAACGGTCCGATCGTCCGGAATAAAATTTTTAGTGTTTGTATCTGATTAGAACTCTTTTCTTAATCAAACTCTTAATCCTTTATGTATCAACAAATTCGTGGCTTGGCTTTTCAAACCACTTTTTCTCAAACTTTTCAACCAGAAGACGTCTCCAAAATTACTCCCCCTCATCTACAAACCATAGCCCCAAACTTATTCAAGATTTCAACCTTAGATTAGAAAGCTTATTTGATGTTTTCTCGAGTTTGGGCTAGAACTTGATTGGATTATTTTCGCAAGAGGAACGTGATGGTGTGATTAGATTTTGAGGCTGAAATTATGCGATGACTCATGTTGGTTCTTTTGGTGGTTTGAGGTATGGGGTTTTACACAATATGCTCCTAAATCTCGCGAGTGTTTATTCCGTTGAATTCTTGTTAATTGAACTCATATTTTGAATTGTTAAATTCTTGGAAATCTGGAAAAATAATTGTTGGAATTATTTTCATTCATGAGGTATTATTCATGTTGTTTTGAACACGCTGTCATGAGATTTTAATATGGCACTGATGTTGGGCACCCGCCAAGACTCCTTTTCCGGCTACTTGAAAAAGTATGGCGCGGTATGGTGAGGCCAGGTGACTCCGGTTAATGTGTTGTTGAGAAATTTATTGATAAAATGCTATTGAGATTTGCATGATTTGATTTGAGTATTCGTAGTCGTATTGTTGCGCTTTGTTCATCGCTAACATCTTTGTTGAGCATATTCCTGTCGTATTGTGTACTTCCCCATCTTTTTCATAGTTGGCAGGTGAGCACGGATTTGAGTGCTATGGACCAATTGGGATGATTTTAGCGAGGATTATTTGGGAAGAATTTTTAATACAAGAGATGAGTAGACTTGTATTTATTTTGATGTATAGAGCATTTGGAGATTTATTTTATTTTCGAGATAGTTAGATTGTTGTAATTATTTCGAGAGATTTGTTGTATTAATTTGAAGATGAGAATAGTGGTTTCTTGTTTTATTGTGGGATTTAGATGCTCTATACCTTGTTATTTATGGAATTGCTTAAGTTATTCGATAGTAGCGCTCCGCTCGCTCTCCCCGGGCGGGCGGGGTGTTACAGAATGGTATCAGAGCTTAGGTATACGACCACACTCGGATCTTGGGTTTTTGGGTCTGTTGCGTTTTTGTGGCGCGTATTTTGGAGATAGAAATTTATGAGTATCGTTTCGTATTAAACATCTAGATTAGATGTGAGGAAATAATTTTTTGGTGCCGAGATTATTTTTGGAGATTGTTGGCCTGATTTTTGAGAGTTAGGTATTCGGCGAATTTCGAGGGCGAAATTCCATTATTAGTGGGGAAGTGTAACAACCCGCGTAATTTTTGGGGTGTTTTCCAAATAAAGAGAAAAAATTAAATTTTGACATAAAATTATTTTTATTGCTAAAATATGTTGGTTATTATTTTTAAAGGCGAGAATTTCAAACGATTTCGAAATCGGAATTAAAATGGAGTTTTAATTGAATTTTTATTATTTAGAAGAGTCCTCAAAATATAAAACTCTCTAAGAGTCATCGGAACATAAAACTCTCTAGTAAAAATAATATTTGTAGAAATCCGACCGTCCGATCAAGCTCAATTTTTGTCGGCAGTCCTGTCTCGCCGTTCGGTACAGCATACTGAAATTTCAAGCAATTCCAACGATCCGATCGTTCGGAATAAAATTTTTAGTGTTTATATCTAATTAGAACACTTTTCTTAATCAAACTCTTAATCCTTTATATATCAACAAATTCGTGGCTTGGCTTTTCAAATCACTTTTTCTCAAACTTTTCAACCAGAAGACCTCTCCAAAATTACTCCCCTTCATCTACGAACCATAGCCCCAAACTTATTCAAGATTTCAACCTTAGATTAGAAAGCTTATTTGATGTTTTCTCGAGTTTGGGCTAGAACTTGATTGGATTATTTTTCGCAAGAGGAACGTGATGGTGTGATTAGATTTTGAGGCTGAAATTATGCGATGACTCATGTTGGTTCTTTTGGTGGTTTGAGGTATGGGGTTTTACACAATATGCTCCTAAATCTCGCGAGTGTTTATTCCGTTGAATTCTTGTTAATTGAACTCATATTTTGAATTGTTAAATTCTTGGAAATCTGGAAAAATAATTGTTGGAATTATTTTCATTCATGAGGTATTATTCATGTTGTTTTGAACACGCTGTCATGAGATTTTAATATGGCACTGATGTTGGGCACCCGCCAAGACTCCTTTTTCGGCTACTTGAAAAAGTATGGCGCGGTATGGTGAGGCCAGGTGACTCCGGTTAATGTGTTGTTGAGAAATTTATTGATAAAATGCTATTGAGATTTGCATGATTTGATTTGAGTATTCGTAGTCGTATTGTTGCGCTTTGTTCATCGCTAACATCTTTGTTGAGCATATTCCTGTCGTATTGTGTACTTCCCCATCTTTTTCATAGTTGGCAGGTGAGCACGGATTTGAGTGCTATGGACCAATTGGGATGATTTTAGCGAGGATTATTTGCCAAGAATTTTTAATACAAGAGATGAGAAGACTTGTATTTATTTTGATGTATAGAGCATGTGGAGATTTATTTTATTTTCGAGATAGTTAGATTGTTGTAATTATTTCGAGAGATTTGTTGTATTAATTTGAAGATGAGAATAGTGGTTTCTTATTTTTATTGTGGGATTTAGATGCTCTATACCTTGTTATTTATGGAATTGATTTAGTTATTCGATAGTAGCGCTCCGCTCGCTCTCCCCGGGCGGGCGGGGTGTTACAGAATGGTATCAGAGCTTAGGTATACGACCACCCTCGGGTCTTGGATTTTTGGGTCTGCTGCGTTTTTGTGGCGCGTATTTTGGAGATAGAAATTTTAGAGTATCGTTTCATATTAAACATCTAGATTAGATGTGAGGAAATTATTTTTTGGTGCCGAGATTATTTTTGGAGATTGTTGGCCTGATTTTTGAGAGTTAGGTATTCGGCGAATTTCGAGGGCGAAATTCCATTATTAGTGGGGAAGTGTAACAACCCGCGTAATTTTTGGGGTATTTTCAAAATAAAGAAAAAAAAAAAATTTTGACATAAAATTATTTTTATTGCTCAAATATGTTGGTTATTATTTTTAAAGGCGAGAATTTCAAACGATTTCGAAATCGGAATTAAAATGGAGTTTTAATTGAATTTTTATTATTTAGATGAGTCCTCAAAATATAAAACTCACTAAGAGTCCTCGGAACATAAAACTCTCTAGTAAAAATAATATTTTTAGAAATCCGACCGTCCGATCAAGCTGAATTTTTGTCAGCAGTCCTGTCTCGCCGTTTGCTATAACATATTGAAATTTCAAGCAATTCCAACGGTCCGATCGTTCGGAATAAAATTTTTAGTGTTTGTATCTGATTAGAACTCTTTTCTTAATCAAACTCTTAATGCTTTATATATCAACAAATTCGTGGCTTGGCTTTTCAAATCACTTTTTCTCAAACTTTTCAACCAGAAGACCTCTCCAAAATTATTCCGTTGAATTCTTGTTAATTGAACTCATATTTTGAATTCTTAAATTCTTGGAAATCTGGAAAAATAATTGTTGGAATTATTTTCATTCATGAGGTATTATTCATGTTGTTTTGAGCACGCTGTCATGAGATTTTAATATGGCACTGATGTTGGGCACCCGCCAAGACTCCTTTTCCGGCTACTTGATAAAGTATGGCGCGGTATGGTGAGGCTTGGTGTCTCCGGTTAATGTGTTGTTGAGAAATTTATTGATAAAATGCTATTGAGATTTGCATTATTTGATTTGAGTATTCGTAGTCGTATTGTTGTGCTTTGTTCATCGCTAACCTCTTTGTTGAGCATATTCCTGTCGTATTGTGTACTTCCCCATCTTTTTCGTAGTTGGCAGGTGAGCACGGATTTGAGTGCTATGGACCAATTGGGATGATTTTAGCGAGGATTATTTGGGAAGAATTTTTAATACAAGAGATGAGAAGACTTGTATTTATTTTGATGTATAGAGCATTGGAGATTCATTTTAGTATCGAGATAGATTGTTGTATGTAATTCGAGAGACTTGGTATTAATTTGAAGAGATTGAGATTTGTAGTTCTCTTTTGTTGTTATGGGATTTAGATGCTCTATACCTTGTTATATTGTGGATTAGTTTAGTTTTATCGTTGAGTGGCGCTCCGCTCGCTCTCCCCGGGCGGGCGGGGTGTTACAGGCTAGGACGCAACATATGATTTCCAGGTGCTGCTATAGTCGAAAGTGGTGCAAAAGCAGACTCACCCAATATGGTATGACTGGGAAAGAGTCAGACGAAGCATTTAGGAGAACCGTTGGTGGAAATTTAGGAAATGCGGAAATTATGTGTGTTAACCAACGAATAAAAAAAAATATCCAAAGGCTTGGACTTACGGCGGAATGTGGATAACGAGGAGTGAAAATTTGGGGTAAAATTTTCTTGACTCGTCAAAGAAAGTTATAATGGTGGGAGCCAGCCACCACGTTTAGAAGTGGAATGTTGTGTTAATGGAAGGATCTTAGGTACGATTTACGATTTGACCGCAGGTTCCTTCATCAGATATTCAGGTTAAGATGTGAAAAATTTCTCTGAACCCGTCACGGGAGGGCCGGGCAGGGGTCCATTTGTAAAAAAATGAATTCAAACTTTTAGCAAATCTTGTATCAACGGAAGTGGATACAAATGGTAGAGAGGATTTCAAGTGGGAGATCAACTCGTGAGGAAAGTTGACAACACTTAAAGAGAACTCTGTTGGACTGTCGATCCATATGGTGATAATGTCACGCATTGTCCGTAGAGATGTTACCGCTCTTATGTGAAGGGAGCCAAAGTAATCAAAAGATTTAGTTTGAGAGTGAGACGGGATGAAACACAGTTAGCAACGCGCCACAAGGGGGAGATCCATCAGGGGACTCATTTAAATGATTCGGATAGCTAAATTCTTACCAAGCGATGATGAATTACGTAAGGGTTATTGAAGCCAGTAGTACGTTCCTTATGGACAATAAAGCTAAGGGAACGATGGAGGTAGACATCAGGATCGAGACTATTTAAGTTCGAGAGAAGGACAACCCTAATATGGTCAGTATGACCAGTGGTAAGTGGATTATGCATAGAAGTATTTTATGGAGAGCGAAACCACATGCATTAATTTTTCCCAAAGCGAGTAAAGGGGACAAGAACATGGCACCTAGTAAAGGACAACGATTAAAGTAGTTTTTATTTTGGTTCGGACTCCGTGTTACGTCCGGAAACCATATGAGCAGCCAAGGCGATTGGCAAGGTAGATGAATGAATTTTACCCTCGGAGAATGAGGCATGTTTTATGTGACTCGAGCGAGTCAATATATTTTTTTTATTGTTAGATTCACATGTGAGACGAGTTTAGTGCGTATATCTGTAAACGTTATTATTATGTGTGTGTTTTCCCTGGTATAGCGGGGTTGTCTTTAGTGTTATCCGCGGAGGATAAATGGGTGCATTGTTTGTGATATATACTTTATTGAGATTATTCGTTTTAGTGATGTGATATGCGAGTATGTTATTATACTAATTATGGTTTTATAAAAATGGTTAAAACGATAGTGGGCACTGAGCAGTGATTGCAAGGCTATCGTAGTTGCTGCCCTAGTGCAACATGTTTTGTTCTGGCAAAATCTCACCTGCGAGAGGGTCAGGCTCGCACTCGTATTATATATTATAGAAACTTGAAAGAGTATTGTGGTACTGAAATGTTTAATCCTGGGGTGTTTAGGGACTTTGTTGTTTTGATCCAGTGTGTATTGGGTTTATCGTTGAGCGAAAAGATTTCACTCATTATTATGTGTAACGCTCAGGACTTAGTGATAGGAGGAGTGCATAGTTATATTTATCCTTTAGAAATGTGGAATTTAAAAATTATATTCATAGGTTTGGGAATTGTATTTCGAGAGTCCCGATTGTATACGTACGAGGTTTATAGAACGTGAATTCCACCAATACTGAGCGATAGTACAATTTGTGAAAAGTTCTTTGTTTTAGTACAATTGCGGGTGGATATGTGGATTTTTCTATCAAGAGACGGAATAGAGGGGTACAGGTAATGGACGGAGAACCCAATGGACTTTGATAACTGATAATGCTAGGTAGTAATGTATCAGGGGGGTTACTTGTTTGAATTTCGCTTTGCAAGACATCCCATGAATGAAACTTGGCGTAAGGTTGGAAGTAGGGAGATTTTTGGTCATTAGTCCATGAGTCGGTACCTCGGTCGCTATAGAAGTATGCAGTTATAACTATAAGTAGTTTAATTACAATATAAGGCCAGTGGAACCGGTTGTGTGGTAAAGAAACATTGAAAGTTTTGTTTTATCACCACAATTTGAAGGGTGGAACGATGATAAGAAGGACTTAAAAATTTCTATTTCCAGGGTGATTAAGATTACCCAAGTGTTGTAACCACGTTGTGAGCACAAGGGAAATAAAGAATTGGGTGTTATGTGTGAAGCGTATGTGATGCTTACACTAGTATGCACGGTTTATAGGGTGTGTGGCATCCTGGTTAGCCATGGCTTGAATCGTCCGAGTAGAAGGGACATGGGAATAGACGTGTGGAATATATGTTTGTGAGAGTAACATAATAAAGTGGAACTGGTAGAGTGGATTAAGCATGGTGTGAAGGACAATAATCCATATATACGTGTGTGATCAGAGTAGCGCACACGAATTTAGTAGGAAGGCTATGGGAAGCCATTTAGGGGTATTCCTTGAGAAGGGTAAAATTTAACTATTATGTAGAACACTCGGAGAGGAGTTGTAACTAGTCAAATGTTGAAAGAGACTTCACGAAAAAGGAAAGATGATGTTAGTAAAGTTAAAAGGCCCAACAGTGCACATCGTGGATAAAAGTTCACGGGTCGGAACTTTCGGTATACGCTGAGGAAAGAAAGGGAGTATTAAGTGTCACTTAATGTGAGCCATTATAAATAGGAGTTAATGTTGAGCGGGACATAGCGAGTAGTCTCCGCGGGCACCACTCATAGATAGACATTGGTTGGAACAAAATCATCAACCAGAGAATTTTGTAGCAAGCCTATGATTCCTAAAATAATAGAGTGCAATTTGGTGAAATTTCTTGGATGGGGTGATAACCTCAAGGTAAGGTCACAAGTTCCTTCGGACGTGTGGAACAAGTTGCCTAAGAAGGAAGTGATTAACATTCCTTTGGGGTGATTTGCAATATTAGCTAGTGTGCCCAGTCTTTCTTTGAAAAGAATAATCACTCCGGTACGTGGTCCTACATGGTATTTTCTGAATTAGGATGAGATTTTTGAACCCCACCTTCAATATGGAATTTCAAGAAGCAGTGGGGATAATGTTTCGTTTTGAGTAGGTTGTATCACCCTTAGCTGGGGAGTAGGCGAACGATGATTAACGATTAGTGGAGCCGCGTGAATGAAATTTTGGATTCATGATGATCATTCCATTTCCACAACGGATGTAAATCGCAAGTGAAGTATAGTACAATAGAGTTCCGTGGAAGCACTCGTACCTGTTTATTGTGGACAAACTTCTTATTGAAGTTTTGAGTGGAAAAAAAGTCTTAACTTTTCCCCCTCGAGTTGTTTAGAGACGAGCGGATAAGCCTAAGTTCGGATTAGTCGAGTAAAATTCAATGACTAAAGTGGAATAACCACAAACTATCTGAGGTAACCTTTTATCTGTCGTAAAAGTTATGTCGCCTAAAATCGAGATTCAAAGAAATGACAAGAGTGGTTAGATGTTCGTATGGTTTTTCTCAGAATGAGAGTTTTGTGTTTCAGAAAAAAATATATATATATAAGTAGTTGTCACGTAGTGAGGTGAGGCCTCCTAATGATATTGAAATAATGGGAGTTATATGCTCGTCTTATTTGAATAGCAACGGATTGGAGCACAATGTGAAGTTCCGTTATTAAGGTGTGACTCTATAACTGTTAGTATTAAGAGGGTTAAATAACCTTACTGTGAGGCGGGGGGGGGGGGGGGGGGGGGCTATAGTAATTCGCCTTACCCTAAAGTCAATTTTGAGTACAAATAAAGTATCCAGATCTATTCTTACCAGGCATACCTTATTTTCTAAATTTCGGGATGAAATTCCGTTATTAGGGGGGGAAGTATGTAATACCCCGTATTTTTATGGCTTTTAAAAGTTGGGATTTATTAAATTTAATTGAGTTATTAATTTAATATTAATCCGAAATCTTAATTTATATATTTACTAGCGTGACGAGAGTTAGTAATTATTGGGAATTTATTGAATATTACTAGATGAGTAAAGTAATATATGAGATTTATTTTATTAATATTGTCACGAGTGAATAATATGGCTATTATGAAAATTAAGTCGGGACGCGCCTGTGTCGTGTCGGGACTATATGAGTATTATAAAAGTGAATAAATTATAAATCGCTCGTATAGTCTTTTCGAGTGCGCCAATATGTCCGTAAGGGTCGAGATAGTTAGAAAAGTGTACCCGGGAGTTTAGTTTGGGTCTTGGGACATTTTTAGGCCTAACCGGTAACTCGAGAGGGCATTTTGGTAATTACCCATTTTAAGGCTTAATTATGGACGAAAATTAAAGGGACATATCTGGTGGGAGTTAGAGTCTTCGAGAATTAGAATTGGTATAGTTGCAAAGAGGCTAAGGCAGAGAGAAGAGGGAAGACTCCAACGGAGAGAACCACCCTACCTACATCACCTTTGCCATCTTTCACCACCAACGTGTAGATCGGGAAATGAGGGGCGCAACCATACCCATCAACACCTGAGAATCAGACCTTCACATCTGAGGCAAGTATCTATCTTGCTGATTTCTAGTTGATTTTCCTTCCATGTTAGCCTAGGAATGAAAATCATATCTTTTAATTGAAAAATTATATGTTTTGGAAGATAATTTATATGTTGTAGGGAGAATCCATGTAGTCTGAAATCTTGATCATATCTAGAGGATTTTTCATGAATTTATTATGATATTTGGGAAGAAAATCTGGATTAAAATAGATATTTATGATTATTCATGCAAAAATAGGTTTATAAAGAAATCTATAATTAGACCCTTTTTGATTGATTCGTTGAGGAATTATTGATGGCGTTACGTTATAACTCGTTTATATATATTACTTATACATTTGGATTACTTTGTTGGGATTTTGGGATGAAATTATAGAGGTTTGGAGGAGTTAGAATGATTGAACCCGTAGGTTGAAATTTGCAGAAAACTGGGCCAACACCTGCTTGATCGATCGACTGATCGATCGATCGACCCCTCCTGGAAACTGCATGTTCTTCCTCTTTTTATTTAACTCGGATAAAATGCGTAGGAACCCTTGAATATCATTTAAAGAGTATATGGGTCATGAAGAAGACCAGTAGGGTCTAAGTAAACTCCGTTGAGTGAAATTTTATATGGGATAAAATTGTGGGTTAACGGGGGGTTTCGTCACACATTGGAAATTGTGCGTACGTTCAATAAATAATTGAGAGACTCGTGAATGACTTAGACCAGTAAGTTAGAGAGGGTGAACCTACTAAAATTTATCTTTAGTGAAAGAAAATACTTCGAGATACGAGAAGTAAGTATAAAATGATTATAATTGAGAATAAACGAGAGAACCTTTTATACGAGATAATCGGGTAAAATTGTACTAAGCATAGTTAATAATGATTATTATGGGTCGTGGGCGAACCTAATTGGAAAATGAGAATATTTATATGACTAAGTGCATGTGTATATATTTATATTATGCTTGTGTATAATCATACCCACGCTACTTGCTATCACGGCGATTGCCGCGACGGGATAGTCTTATGTCGATGGGACCTTTATGGGGGATATTGACTTGTACCCTAAAACATAGGATTCCTTAGTACAGGCTATCTGAGAATGATAGTCAGACGGTCCTAAGAGACATGAGTGGTATGTGCTGACCTCTTAGTGACTTGGACCTATGCTTCACCTCCATTTTGTGTATTGTGTTAATACAGTTCGAGAGTGATTCCGAACTAGTATTTCCCTTTGTACGAGTGATATGGGCACTTGATAACAGAGTATGCCAGCACCATAGATTTTATGTGGGGTGCCGATTGTATATATATTATGGGTGATTAGTATATATATGGAATTCTTCTACTGTGCGTAAGTAGCGAATTAATTCTTCAAAGTTTATAATAAGTATTCGGGAACTTTATAATCGGTACTGAGATGTATTAAGTAACGTAAGTAATCATGAAGAGATTAATCTCTAAACTAAATATCATAGCCTTGTGACTTCTTGAAATAAAATCATTGGGATATAATTTAGGTAGACTTATGAGGGATTTAGTCGTACGACAGGCGTGCATACTAGATGATAGGTGAGAATTCTCAAGAGAGTTTTGCGTACTAACATGGTGGTTATATTAGCCTGTAAGCATTTTAAATACTTTCTAAACTATTTTTAAAACTGTTTTACACTCAAGCTTTCACCCGTTTTCTGTCAATTTCTCTCTCTCTTGTATATATATATGTATATATTACCGGTGCTCAGCCACAGGGGCATCAGGTGTAAAATCATTTAACTGGACGTGTTGCAGCTTGTGTGGGAGTTGCAGGTCGTTGCAGTAGACGCTTCCTCTTTTGGTTCCTCAGACTTCTGTTTAGTTATTTTAGTTAGGGAATATGTCGCCCATTTCCAGAATCTTGTCTAGACTTGATAGGGATTACATATACTTCTATCATTTTTGTATTTGGTTTTCGTTTGGGATTGTTTTTTATATTATAGTGTGAGTGGTTGTGGTTATTTATTTGGATTTGAGTAATCTAGTTGGAATGGTTCGTTGGATGATTAGTATCTTTATCATTTGCATAATTCAAATTTATTTATGTTTAAAAGATTTTTATAACGGAATTAAATAAATAAGGACTTTAAATTGTTTTGACACTTAGCTTAATTATTTAGGGAGTTTAAATTGGAAATATTTATTTTGCGACAGTGATGCTAAGAATGAACCAACCGTTCACCTTGATTTTAATTTAATAAAGGACTGATCACCCAGTATTTAATTAGGCAGGGTGTCACTGGACCTCATCACATAATTTAGGATCCCATGAGTACTGGTTACTGACAAGGGCATGTTGTTTGACAATAACTCTTTCCCTGAATTCTATGCAGAATAGAGAATCAAAATGAACTATGCATCAGTAGTCTTCCCCTAGTGCAATTGATAAGCAGAGATAACCAATAAAAATCTTTTTCAGGAATTAATCGCGGGTTAGAGAAATCCAAAGGATGATGGGTGGTTGAATTTACATCAATTATTTTGGCATATAAAATAACAGTAAATAAGTAAATGAAAAGAATCCGTTTTCCCTTGCCTATGGTATATCCCTTGAGAGATCGGACTTTCAACTTTTAGATCAAAGATCTTTGAAGATGGGCGTAATAATGATTGAATAGCTCACGAGTTTGATCTGGATGATGAAAAAGGGGAGAAAGCTCTAATACATTTAGTCGTATACCAACAAGAATTAGAAAGATAACATGACAAGAAGGTCAAAGTTAGAGAATTCCATTTCGGTGACTTAGTGATAAAAAAGCTACTGCCCGTAACCAAGAAGCCATTAGATGGAAAAATTGCACCAAACTGGAAAGGACCCTACCGAGTATTCTCAAAGGGGGCGGAGGATCATATCATTTAGGAGAATTAGATGGAAGAGTAGTCCTCATGTCATAGAATTCCATGAAACTTAGGAAATTTTATCATTAGATAGGCAATCAAAGACATTGTATCTTTCTTTTATGCACAATAAAATGATTGTTAGTTTAGTAATGAAGTTATTTAAAATTATTGTCTCAAATTGTTTTGATTAAACCCACTTAAGTAGTGGTACGACTGGGAATCAGGTCGGTCACCTGGGAATATGGAAAAAACTGAGGTAAGAACTGTGTGGTATAACTTAGACGTGTGTTGGTCGCCTATATTCGACACCAAAACCCACTTGAAAAGTGGTATGATCTAAAGTAGGTCGGTAACATGAAACCCACCTATTAATACAAAAAATTATCATATTACGTTGACCAATTAGAAATGAACATGTGTCATCCATCATGGCATCATTTCTAGTCAACAAGACTTATTACCCGACTAAGTCCAGTAATGCCGACCAATAGGTAGACTGCAGACCAACATACAAAAGAAGCCCGACCAATAGTAGGAAGACCGACCAACGTGGTCAGCAAAGTTCCAATAGTTGTATACATTATGAATATTGTACTGATGAAAATGCCTATTTTATAAAGGCATTCCATCCTTTAAAGTTCTGACTCTTGTAAATCCCCAGGGGATATAAAAACATTGTAATCCCTACAACCAAAAGGGGTGACACACGAGATACTTGAACAAAGGCAAGATAATACACAATAATGGACATAGGCTTTTCCCTTTAGCCGAAACACTTTAAAATCTTTTGTGTCTCTTTTATTTACTTATTTATATGTGATAAAATAATTAGATACAATCTAGTTTTTTTCATCAACAGATTGGCATCGTCTCTGGGAACGTGTTCTATACGTTTTCACTCATTCACTTATTCAACATGAATGATATTTCTGAATCAAGTTCCAGAAATGATGGCATCCCGCCTGTTCCTTTTGCTCCACCAACACCCAATGATTTGACTGGAATCCTGGTTAGTATCGCGAGAGGACAGGAGGCTATGTAGGATACCATGAGGCAGTTAACGCAAACCCTATAAGCCAGGCTACCTTTCCTATCTGCTCGTGGCATTATGCCACCACCGCCTCCAAGAAACAGTAGACATGGCCAATCCCGGACTGCTAGAGATACCTCTTATCTCCCAGGAGTAAGTTCTTCTTTTAAAACATCGGAGCCCTATGACGATTAGTCTTTTACTCCTGAAAGATTGAGTGCCTTAGAGAGGCTAAGACGGGCATCTCTTTTGACCGTTTGTGACCCAGGGGGAATAAAATGTTCCCAGGTAATTATCGAGAAATACTCGACGACAAACAATCAAAGGGAAGGATCAACCCAGTTTAGATCAAATGCCAGACAAACTGCCCGCACTGAGCAATAATCGCAAGAAGAAAGCTCAGCACAAATAGTTAGTCGGAATAAAAAAGATACAACACACAGATCTGACGCTGATAACAATGCATGTAAAGGTTCCATCCAACGATTGGAGGATAGATTGAGAGAAATGGCTAAAGCCAAGAACCCTTTGCAAAGAAGCTTTATGAAAGGATCTCCTTTCATACAAGCAATTGTGGATTTTCCCACATCTTCAAAGTTTAAATCTCCTGTAGTAACACCCAAATATGATGGGATAACTGATCCCATTCTTCATATAGAACAGTATCGGGCAGCAACTAATATTTATGCCATCCTCGATGAGATAATATGCAGGGCATTCTCAGGGATAATTACACGACATGCTCAGATTTGGTATAATAATCTTCCTCGGGGGCAAATTTTTAGTTTCCATCAGCTTGCCGAGCTATTTATTGGTAAATTATGCTTTGGAGCTAAACTAGTAAAATGAGTTGCTCATCTGCTCAATGTCAGGCAAAATGTGGGAGAAATGACCAGAAATTACATTACTCGTTTCAAAAATGAGAAGTTAGAGGTTGTGGATTACAAGGAGAAGACTACTATAACAGCTCTTATGAGTGGGTTGCTCCTTGAGAAACTATACTACACGCTTGCTAAAGATCCCCCAAAGACAATAACATAATTGATGGCTAAGGTAGCCAAGATCATGAACACTGAGGAGGCAATGGCAGCCAAACGGAGCTCGGAGGTAAAAGTTGAAGGGAAATCTGACAAAAAGGAGCATAAAGATTTCGAGGAGCACGAGGAATAAAAGTAAAAAGGGATTATTGATCGACTTAAGAAGTAAAATAATTGCACTCCATTAAAGATGGGTATTCACCATGCTTTAGAGGAAATCAAACACAACAAAGATGTACGATGGCCTGAGAAGTTGAGGAGCTCCCCTATCAACAGGGATAAATCCAAATACTCTGAATTTTATAGAGACCACGGTCATACGATAGATTGTTTCATAGCTCTTCAAAAAGAGATTGAAACTCTTATCCGAAGAGGGAAATTGAACCAGTTTGTTGATCGGTAGAATAACGAAGGAGCTCGGTGAAGGTCAAAATCTCCTTGCAAGCCTAGATATGAGAAAAAGAGGACTCATGAAGATGATTAAGAGGACGATCCTGACCTACCCAAGAAACTCAGGCAACCAGAATGTGAGGTATTCATGCCGGTTCTTTTGATTGTCAAATGATTACAGGTGGAGGGAGGAGGTGACCATTGATAATCACCGAAAAGTGTACATTTTATACCCTGAATAGACGTATTTTAGTTGCTAATTCTCGACAATTTGGATCTTATGCTCCGTTATTGTCTATTTTTTAGGTCGAATACACGTTGCGGTGTTCAAACACATATTTCAAGATAATTGTACGGATTACGGAGCTAATTATCCTTATCCTGTACCCTAACCTACCCTAAACCTACATAAACCTGTCCCGAATGGTGTGTGTTTAGTTTGTCCAATTTTATTTTATTTGTGTCATTTTATTTTTAGGGTTTATTTTATTATTTTATTTTATTGAGTCATGTATATATTTTTTGGATTTTTATATTTTAATTTTTAGCACGTCGTGTATTAGTTTTTATATTTTCTTAGTTTTTAGTTAGTTTATTATTATTTCATATTTTTATTTTTATTTGTTACTTTTTATTTTTATAGTTTTTATTTTAGTCGTGTTTAGTTTTTTTAGAATTTGTATAGTGTGTCGTGTCGTATCATTTTTATTTTAGTTGATTTTTATTTTTAGTTTAGTTAAATTTTTATTTTAGGTTAATTTTGTTTTATTTTATTTTTATTTTATTTTTTTAGGATCACTAACACACACACCCTACTTCCATACACATTCATACACACAAAACTCTATGTCACAAACACACCACACTATCCTACACTCATTCACACCTAAAACAAATCCCTCACCCATACCCTTTTTCCCATACACCTCACCTACACCTTATCTCCCCCACTTCATCTTCAACCTATCACCCTCTCTCTCTCTCCCCTCTCCTCTAAACCCACCAAAACTCCATTAACAACCACCTTTAACCATTTTTCCTACAGCATTAAAACACCCCAATCTTCCACAAACCCACCTCCATATCTACGCCACCAAAACCCACCTTGTACCTCCTCACCTCCGACGACCTCCTTCTCCAACGTCATCCCACCTGCTTCGGTGATCACCTCCAGCCGAGCTCCGAACCCGCGACACCCAACCAAAAATCGAACCCCTTTCTTTAACCCAAAATCCTCTCAGACCCGGCAGCCCGAGCGACCCGCCATTACCCCCATCTCTGGACCTTATTCCAATAACCCAGCCACGTCGGCACCAGAGCCCCTGTCTGCCCAATACCACCGACGACCTCAACCCATCTCAGGCGTCTGTCCAACCCCCTCTCGCCCATCACCGGCCAGCCACCTCAAGCCCAACCCGATTTTCCATTTACGCCCACTTCCCTTATCACCTTTTGAACCCACCTCAAGCCAAATCGTTCCTGCCAAAAAAACTCTCCAAGTCAACTAAAGCCAATAAAATAAAAGACCCACATGCCATATAACGCACTTAACCCCAATACCCAAACTACCCCCAACTACCATCTTGTACCCTTATACCCAAAATACTCCATAACCATATCAGATTTTGTCACCCAATTCCCTTACCCATATACCTCCCTTACCTCACACCCCATTTCCATGCACACTCAAGCCAATTCCCAAAAATACCCCTTAGCCCCATGTGTGCCATGCATCTCCTATTTAAAGAGATGAAGACCATTTGACGAGATCTCTCTAATTTAGTTTTAAAACTCTTGTGTGATAAATATCTCTACATCCCTCTATGTTGAGTATTTGCATTTTTAGAAAATATCTCAATATAAAGGTGCGTAGTGAAATACATCTCTAGGATGAATTCCACCCACCCATCTATAATGAATTTTTGCATTTTTAGCAATTATTTCATAATAGATTGATGTAGTTGAATTCATCCATTTTTATCTAGGATCATGTAAATAGAGAGAGAAAATTCTAGAGAAAAGTAGAGAGATAGGTTAGATTAGAAAATATATTAGAAAATTATTTTTGTAAATAGTTTTTATTTTTTTTTAGAGATTTGGTGAGATTTAATTGTGAGTAATTGAATTGTATGGAAGATGATAGAGTTTAAATTGCCAATTTCAAGGAGACTTGTTGAAAATTTGTTCTCTTTCTCTACTCTTTTATTATATATGCCTTTGATTATTTGTTCATCATTTTTAATATCATGTTAGGCTAGATACCCTTTCAAAGGGTGGGGTGAACCCTCATTTGATGTTATTTTAATTTAATTAGTTTGATTACTTGAAAATGCCCTTTGAATTTAATTTTGCTCCCTCACCATTAAATTTATGCCTCGAGAGATGGTAAATGATTTTCGAGAGAAAATCGAAATTTTAAGTTATAATACACATTTTAGATTCGAACTAGAGATAGGGGTTTCTTAAGTGTGGTATTATGCCTTAAATTTCAACTCTAAATTTATTTTCTAGATTTACATAACTTTTGATAAGTCGATCCCAGCGGGTGATTAATTAAAAGGAGTGTAAATCTATTTTTCTAGAGTTGTGGGGGGTTAAACTTAATTTTTTAAAAGGTTACTATTAAAATTACATTTGCAATGAGAGTTGATTTGTAATTTTAATATTAATCTGGGAGAATTCAATTAATTCAATTAATTAGTTAGAATAGCTAAAATTTTTGGTGTAGACCCACTCCTTGATTGTTCTCACATTTATTTAACTCACTTATTATCTTATTTTAGTATTAGACTTTGTTTTTCATTTTAGTCACTTTTTAGTTATTTGCTTAGTTCTTTGATTTAGTTATTGTTATTCTACATCCTTCCTCACCCAAATTGTTTTAATATTTGAAAAGTTAAAAAAAAATTAGAAAAAGTAAAAATTCCAAAAAGAAAATAAAAGTGAATTACAATTGAGTTTGTCTCTAGCTTTTCCCCTTGATGTGAATTGATACCCTTACTTACCTCTACACTTGAGTTTGATATATTTTGTAGGTATTATAAGGTTTTGATTGACTTGGCTTAAATAACGACGACGTAAAAAGCTAGTTATCAACCATACTGCAGAACGAAAAGCTTACCTTAATGAGGCGTAAGCTTGTTCCTATATACAGAAGATTAATCTAGCCAAAGAAGATTGACCGAGGAAGGTCAACAAAGACAAGCTGGTGATCGACTTCTCTAAAAATGATCTCTCAGGAGTATTATACCCTCATGAGTATCCTCTAGTAATCTAAGTCAGAAAGCAGGATATCATTATTTCCAGAGTACTAGTTGATAATGACAGCTCGATAGATATTATGTTCAATCCTTGCTTTGGATGTCTAGATTTTAAACTCAGTCAGTTAGTTGGATCCATATCACAGACCTTTAATAGGTTTTTCTGGTGAGAAAGTATTCCCTTTGGGAACAATTAAGGTGGAGGTGTTGATCGGCACATGGCCAGCTAGCCGAATAGAGAAGATATATTATTTTGTAATTGATAAAAATGTTCATTCGGCCTATAACATGATTATGGAAATAGTAGAGTTGAAATAGTTCGAAGCCGTGCCATCTACAGTCCATTAATGTTTGAAGTTTTCGACCAACTTTAAAGTAGTCATTGTAAAGGGCGACCAAAAAGTAGCTCAGGAATGCTACTATTCATCTGCCAAACAGGAAAACTTAGAAGAAACAAAGAGGAAAACCATCACTTACCAAGTAGACACCTCTGAACCTGATGAAGAATCTGAGGTTCAAACTTTAAATACAAGGGAGGAAATAAAATTGGTGAAGGTCCAGATAGTTGAAGTAATAGAAAACAGTATGTTAGCTGATAACAAGACAGAACGCACCACTCAAATAGGAACAACGCTGGATCGTGTTCTTAAGCAGGAACTAGTGAATTTACATAGACTCAGAAAACATGTGTTTGTATGGAGTCACGAAGATATTCCAGGGATTGATCCTAACTTTCTTGGCCATGAACTTAATGTTAACAAAGAGGCGAAGCCTGTAAAGAAGAGGCGAAGAGTGCTCAGCCCCGAGAAGAACCAAGCAATACAGGAGGAAGTTGAAAAGCTTCAAAAAGTTGCTTTTAGTAATGAAGTGAAGTATCCAGATTGGTTGGCCAATGTAGTTATAGTTAAGAAGAATAATAATAAGTGGAGAATGTGCGTAGACTTCACAGATTTGAACAAAGCATGCCCAAAGGATCATTTTCCTTCGCCAGGAATTGATGATCCAGTTGACGCTACTTCAGGATGTGAACTAATCAATTTCATGGATGCATACTCTGGTTATAACCAGATTAAGATGAAGCCTAAAGATAGGAAAAAAACTTCTTTCATTACTGCCCGAGGAACTTATTGTTATAATGTTATGCCATTTTGTTTGAAAGTGCAGGTACCACTTACCAAAGATTGGTGAATAAGGCCTTTGAGGAGCAAATAGGTAAAAATAGGGAAGTCTATGCGGATGATATGGTGACAAAGAGTAAAAAAGCAGCCAATCATATTACCGACCTCAATCAAACTTTTGACCAACTGGAGAAGCACCAGATGAGATTGAACCCGACCAAGTGCGCGCTTGGAGTATAAGAAGGAATGTTCCTCGGGTATATAGTAAACCAAATGAGAATTGAAGCAAACCCAGATAAAATTAAGGTGCTAATTAAAATGCAGTCCCCTACCTGCAAAAAGGGTGTACAAAGGCTAACTGAGCGTGTAGCAGCTTTGAACAGATTTGTGTCCCGAGCTACTGATAGGTGTCTACCATTCTTTAAAGTACTGAGAAAGAGTTTTGAATGGAACGACGAGTGCAAACAAGCTTTTCTAGAGTTAAAAAAGTACTTGGGATCACCCTCTATGCTTTTCTGACCAATTTTGGGAGAAAGATTATATTTATACCTAGCTATTTTTGAATTAGATGTAAGCTCTGCCTTGATCCGAGAAGAGAATGGAGTTCAGAAACTAGTCTATTACACCAGTAAATCTTTCCAAGGAGCAAAAATCAGATATCCACACTCGGAGAAGTTGACATTAGCACTGATTGAGGCGTTCAGATGGATAAAGACCTACTTTCAAGCCCATACGATTGTGGTGTATACATATATACCTCTAAGGCAAGCCTTGCACAAATCGAAGAAGTCTGGCAGATTAATGTACTGGGAAATAGAATTAGGGGAGTATGATATTATTTATGAACCAAGGTCTTCTTTAAAAGGATAAGTTATTGCAGATTTTATTGTATATTTCATTTACCCCGAGGTTCCCGAGCAGTAAGATATGCAGGCAAAATAAGAATCAGGAGAAGATGGTTTGAAAAGGGGTTTTGGCGATCAAACCCCTGAGCAACCTTCATTAGAGGGAGAATAAAAAAAAATCATCGCCGACCGACAGGATTCCACTTCTAGAGCACAGGAGATGATAAAAAATATGAGGGAGCAAAGAGAAAAATATTCCATTATGGGAACTTGATAGACCAAGCATTTAACAATAATCTCCCAATATGGAACCTGTACGTTGATGGGTCATCTTGTGCAACCGATAGTGGAGCAGGTATAATACTTAACACTCCGGATGGAATAGATATTGAATATGCTTTGCGATTCTAATTCCAGGCCTCAAATAATGAAGCAGAATATGAAGCTCCCATTGTGGGCTTAAGTTTTACCCAATCACTGAGTGCCGAGCAAGTTATGGCGCAAAGTGATTCTCAGCTGGTGGTGAATCAAATATTGAGTTTGTATGGAGCTAAAGGAGAATTGACGACCAGGTATTTGTCCAAAGCGTTGAAAGTAATAGTAACATTGGCAGTAGTTCAAATGAGCAGAATTATAAGACTGGACAATGCTCGAGCATATGCATTTGCTTGACTGGTTTTAATAACCAGAATTGAGCTCCGATAAACTATTCCTATCGAGATTCTAGCAAATAAGAGTATAGATAAAGACCTGATGATCAGTTTTATTACCGTAGACATGGGACCAACTTGGATGGATTCCATCAGAGGTGCATAAAGGATCTTGTGGAGCTCATGTAGAAGGAAGGACAATACTGTAATGGATTAGTACACAAGGATACTATTAGCCAACTATACGAGTAGATTGTGCAGCCATTGCTAAAAAGTGTGATAAATGCCAAAGGTATTTCGGCATTCGCAAGACTCCACAGGCTACCCTAACCCCAATCACTTCACCTTGGTGATTAGGCATAAATTCTTCCTAATTTATCCCTTAATTTTGGTACTTTAATCACCTCGAACAACGTAATTGGATTGACTTTATCTCATAATCTTGTTATTGACTTATCCTAACAAGTACACCGAGTTTCTGGTATTTTGTTATGATTTTACAGGTATCTAATGTCAAGAAATAGAAGAAGGAAACCGGAAGACTAGAGAAAGTCAACGAGAAAAGTCAAAAGGGCAAAAGAGTCATTTCTACCCAGAATCCGGATGAGGTACCTAAAGAAAAGTTGAAGGTATCATCCTCACAAGAACCTAGGAAGAAACGGCACCTCAATCGGATACCCAGAGCAGAAGATATGGACAGTCAAAGTTTGAGAGGAAAGTCAAATAGGCAGACTGGTCCGCACTCAACCCGGACCGGTCCGCCCTGCAAACTCCAGTGGACTGCGAACCGAAGGAGAACCGAAGAGACAAAAAAATAAAAGAACCGATCCGCCCCGGACCGGTCCGCCTGAAAAATAAAAGAACCGATCCGCTTTAGAGGCAGACCGATCCGCCTAAGGACCGGACCGGTCCGCCCATCGAGATTTGGTTTCTGATTCTCCTCCAAAGGCTCCGGTTTAGACTCAACTTCTTGAGATTTCGTTTAGGGTATAAAAACCCGAATTATTTTCGTTGTAAGGAGGCTAGAACGTGGGGAGTTAATTTTAATTTCTCATTTTTCTTCCACAAACCCTAGCTGTAGATACAATTTCAAGTTTTATTCAAAGATTGAAAGGTTATTCATTGCTGCAATTGTTCTTTGGGTAATTTTAGTAAGTTGTTTCTTCTTTGTGAATCTATTTTATAGTATTCCATCAATTGTCCTTAGATTAATCATGAACTCTTGCATGTTAAATACTGTCTTCATCATTTTCGGTATGTCCGGCTAGATTTCCAAGGTCGGGTTACATGAACCCAACCTGATGTGGTCATTGCATGTATAAAGTTAATCCTCTGAACTTAGTAATTAATTTTGACCGTATTGCGTAGGGACACAACAATTGTAGGTCTAAATATCTCGTTTGCCCCTGGGTAACCGGGATGATTGAGAATACAATTCGAGTGTCGTTATCGTAATACTGGTTTACTCGTCCTTTGATTAAGTATGACGCGGGCTTGAACCTCGTATACGTAATGCTTGGGAGTACTAAATTCCGGGTCAAATTAATTAGATAAATTCACGATTAATATTATATTGCGATACACTAGGGTTGGGGGATTGTATTCCCGTCCTATTTTTCATCATCTCATTTAGAAGTTCAAATTCAATCCTTCATTCTTAATCTAGGTCATTTAGTTAGCTGCATTTTTCACCATACTTTCATAATTGCATTTAGTGTAATTGAATCCCAAAATCCAAATCAATCTTTTCTTTTCTTCTTAGAGTCAACGTTAGGATTCCTCAGTCTTATTCCGTCGTCACAACTTCTGTTGTCCTTTTTCCCTGAGGATCGATACCCGACTTGTCGGATTATTACTTGAGCGACAGGCTTACACTTGAGCCTAGAGAGTACACACTTTAGATACACATTCTGAGTCGTGTCACTTGGCCATTAATAATGTGGGGTATAGACTTGGTTGGGTCACTGCCAACCACACTAGAAAGATTTAAGTACTTGGTTATTGCTGTGGATTACTTTATAAAATGGGTTAAAGCAGAACCCTTGATAAACATGCCATATGAGAAGGTATACTAATTTATTTGGAAGAATATCATTTGCAAATATGGGCTGCCCTATGACTTTATCACCGACCATGGTACACGGTTTGACAATAAAGAATTTATTGCCTACTATGCTCAGTCCAATATTCAAAAGCTACACTCCGCTCCAGGTCATCCTAGAGCAATGGAATTCTGAAGTTATAAATAAAACTCTGCTCAATGGGTTGAAAAGAAGACTTGATGACGCTAAGGGAAACTGGATCAATGAGTTGCGCTCTGTCCTGTGGGTATACCGAACAACTCTAAGGACTGCTACTAGAGAATCTCCCTATATGCTGGCATTTAGGATTGAGGAAGTAATATATGATGAATTGGGTATAATCCTGTTTCACAACTCTAAGGACTGCTACTAGAGAATCTCCCTATATGCTGCCATCTCTCACAAGATTAATGCAAAATTCTGAAACCACTCCCACACCCCATAATACTCCAACCAGCATTCACGAAAATCCACTTGTTGAGTATAATCCTGATAGTCCCCACACTCCACAAGCCCCACATTTCTGGATCCCACCTCCCACACCGTCACACTCACTCTCTAGCAACACTCCCTTCTCCTTCGTAGGACACACGTCGTGCACACCCAGTGAGAACACCGAATCGTCGAGTGAGAGAGAGATGTCGCAGCACAGTAATGCAACTACCGGTGAGGAAGAGCCTCCGTACCGCCCGTTGAGAGAATTCTTATATCCCGAGCGCACTGTCACTCCGGGGTGCATTATACTCCCGTATAATGCCGGGCAGTTCCGTTTCAAGAATGGGATGATCCAGACACTACCACACTATCATGGTATGGATTCAGAAAAGGCATACCTGCATATACGGGAATTTGAGGACGTGTGTGATACCCTTAATGATCAAACTTGCACGCAGGAGGTGATTCGCCTCAAACTCTTCCCATTCTTGTTAAAAGATAAAGCTAAGACCTGGCTATGGTCTTTACCTCCGAGCTCGATTCCATCTTGGAACGAGTTACAATCCAGATTTCTCAAGAAGTTCTTTCCACCACATCGAACAATCTCCATAAAGGCTCAGATTCAATCGTTCAGGCAATTGGAGAATGAGCCTTTCCATCGATGTTATGAACGTTTCAATGAGTTAACTGCTTCGTGCCCCCATCATGGATTTGATACAGCTCAAATCATTTCCTTCCTTTATAATGGGTTGAACCTTAACTCCAAGCAACTCATTGAAACCATGGGTAGTGGTCCGTTTATAGAGCTAGACTGTCACGATGCTGAGCTTCACCTGAGGTATGTCGCCGAGACTACCCAATCGTGGGATATTTCTGATCCTAATGCTCATAATCGAAATCGTCAAGCGACCACTACTCCATCGGCGTCCGGCCCACACCATGTAGACAAGACCTCTATGTCGGACTGTCGATTGGACTCCCTTGAGAAAGGATTTCGAGATTTATGCGAGGTAGTTGGATCGTTCAAAAACCCCGTCGAAAAGGTGTGTGCGATTTGCGAGGCGGGCCATTCAACTGAGGAATGCCCGACGATACCCGCCTGCAAAGTAATGTTGCAGGAGCAAGTTAGTGGAATAGGAGGCTTTAAGGGTAATTTCGGTGCCCCGCACGGGAATTCATACAACCCCTCATGGAAAAATCATCCCGGATTTAGCTACGGGCAACAACATGCCGCAATGAACCCTTCTTCGCATGTTGCCCCCCCTCCTCCACAACAATTTCAACAAGCTCCACACATGCAAGGTCATGTGCAAGCACCGCCACCCCATGGAAATTATATCCCGCCACAGCGGAGAACTCTCGAGGATACGATGAATCAATTCATCACTAGCCAGACCGCAACCAATGCCAAATTTGATCATCTAATTGGCGACATAAATGCAAATCTGTCCAAAATTCAATCCTCATTGAGCATTCAAGAAAAGGGCAAGTTTCCTGCCCAGGGCCAAAGACCTCCCCAAGGTCAAACTAGTGTTAGCTCCACTTCTACTGATAATCAGGAGCAATGTCAAGCTGTGACCACTCTACGTAGTGGGAGAGTCGTTGATTTATCACCTCCCCCACACGACACAACCAAAGATAAGGTGATTTCGCCCGGCACGAAAGAGGCCGAAGATGTCACCTCAAATGAGAGTGATAAAGATGACACTAGTGAGCCCGAGGTAATTGTGAAACCACCCTCCGCGGCACCGTTTCCTCAAAGGTTGATTCCTTCTCAGAAAGGAAACCCACGTGATGACGTGCTAGAAATATTAAAGCAGGTAAAGCTGAATTTACCATTCCTCGATGCCATCAAACAAATTCCAGCTTATGCAAAAGTCATCAAAGATTTGTTGACGGTAAAAAGGAAGATGAAAGTGAAGAAGAATGTCTTCCTAGCACAGAACGTGAGCTCTATCCTACTCAATGAGCTTCCTCCTAAATTCAAAGATCCCGGTGCACCCACCATTTCCTGCATCATTGGAGAGAACAAAATTGAAAAAGCCTTACTAGACTTGGGAGCAAGTGTCAATATTCTCCCTTACTCAATCTATAGGCAACTCGATTTGGGTGACCTTAAGCCCACAAGAATCACTCTCCAGTTAGCGGATCGAACTGTGAAGGTCCCACGAGGTGTAGTAGAGGACGTGATCGTTCAAGTGGACACTTTCTACTTCCCGGTAGACTTTGTCATTTGGGACACGGAGCCCTCCTTAATCTCGACCAATCATGTTCCCATCATTCTCGGACGCCCATTCTTAGCGACAGCTAACGCTATTATCAACACAAGGAATGGGCGAATGCAGCTCACTTTTGGGAATATGACCTTGGAGACCAACATCTTCAATATTGCCCAACATACGGGAGAGGAAGATGACATTCACGCGGTGAGTCTCATAGATGAGATAGTAGAGGAGTACATTGAGGAGAATTGCTGTGGCGATGCCTTAGGATCCTGTCTGGTTTCGAGCAATGAGAGTGAGGGGACGTATACTGAGTACGAGAGGGAGATTAGGGAATTAAGAGAGTTACTTGATGAGAGAGCGTCGGACGAGGACGCGAGAGATGTGAATTGGGTTTCTAGATTCGAGGAGTTACCACCACGGGATACACGCGTTGTTCCCTCCGACGAGAAGTTTCCAACTCTTGAATTAAAGAAACTCCCCTCCCATATCAAATATGCATACTTAGGAGAGGATGAGACATTTCCTGTTGTTATCTCCTCTAGCCTAAACGACGAGCAGGAGGGTAAGCTGTTAACAATTTTGAGGAAGCACCTAAGTGCTTTTGGTTGGTGTATAGCTGATTTGAAGGGGATCAGTCCTCTGATTTGCACCCACAAGATTCACCTCGAAGAGGATGTCAAACCCTCTAGAGAAATGCAAAGAAGACTGAACCCCAACATGAAAGAAGTTGTGAGAACTGAGATCATTAAACTATTAGATGCCGGGATTATCTACCCAATCTCGGATAGCAAATGGGTGAGCCCTATTCAAGTCGTCCCGAAGAAGTCGGGTATGACTGTGATTGAGAATGCTAAGGGAGAGCTTGTTCCCCAACGCACCACCACCGGTTGGCGTGTTTGCATTGATTACCGGAAACTCAATGCGGGAACAAGAAAAGATCATTTCCCCTTGACATTCATTGATCAAATGCTTGAGCGAGTGGCGGGCCACCCATATTATTGCTTCCTTGATGGTTATTCCGGATATAACCAGATTGAGGTAGATGTACTTGACCAAGAGAAGACGACGTTCACTTGTCCTTTTGGTACGTTTGCCTACAAACGTATGCCATTCGGCTTGTGTAATGCACCCGCGACCTTTCAACGGTGCATGTTGAGCTTATTTAGTGACATGGTCGAAAGAGGACTCGAGGTGTTCATGGACGATTTCAGCGTTTTTGTCACCTCTTTCGATCTTTGTCTAGAAAAATTGGAGCAAGTACTTGCTAGGTGTGTGGAGAAGAACTTAGTGCTGAATTGGGAGAAGTGCCATTTCATGGTCACTGAAGGAATAGTTCTTGGCCACATAGTATCATCTAAAGGCATAGAGGTTGATAGGGCTAAGATAGATGTCATAGCTGACCTTCCCCCACCGAGATCGCTTAAAGACGTGCGCTCGTTCTTGGGTCACGCCGGGTTTTATCGCAGGTTCATTAAGGACTTTAGCGCTATCGCTAGACCCTTAAGCAACCTTCTCATGAAGGATAACCCGTTCGAGTGGACCGAGGCATGCCAAAGCTCCTTTGACAGATTAAAGAACATGCTCGTGTCCGCTCCCATCATGCAAGTCCCGGATTGGTCTTTACCATTCGAACTCATGTGTGATGCAAGCGATTACGCAATTGGGGCCGTTTTGGGCCAACGTCAAGATAAACAAGCTCATGTCATCTACTACGCTAGCCGGACCCTTACCGGACCTCAACTCAACTACTCTACCACGGAGAAGGAGTTGCTAGCAGTAGTCTTTGCCCTTGATAAGTTCAGATCGTATCTCATTGGTTCTCCTATAATTGTCTTCACCGACCACGCGGCTTTAAAGTATCTACTTTCGAAGAAAGACGCCAAGCCGCGCCTCATAAGGTGGATACTACTCCTACAAGAGTTCAATCTCTCTATCAAAGATAAGAAAGGAGTAGAAAACGTCGTTGCCGACCATTTGTCTCGGCTTTCGTCCGACGTGCCTAGTGATCCCATACCCATAGACGAGTATTTTCCGGATGAGCAACTCTTTGCTACTTCTTCTTATCCCTGGTTTGCGGACATAGTGAACTATCTCGTCACGGGAGCCGTCCCTCCCGATTGGACACCGCAAGATAAGAAGAGGTTTCTTACTTGGTCGCGCATGTTCTTCTACGATGATCCCTTACTCTTTAAATACTGCGCCGACCAAATCATCCGACGATGTGTACCGGATGACGAGATTCCAAAGGTCATCCAGTTTTGTCATTCGGAAGCATGTGGAGGTCACTTTTCAGCGAAAAAGACGGCCGCTAAAATTCTACAATGCGGCCTCTATTGGCCCACAATCTTCCGGGATGCAAATGACGCTTGCAAGTCATGCAATAGGTGCCAACGAATGGGAGCCATCTCTCGCCGCGACATGATGCCCCTTACCCCCATACTCATCATTGAGATATTCGATTGTTGGGGTATTGACTTCATGGGTCCCTTTCCCCCATCCTTTGGTTTCCTATACATCCTAGTCGCGGTAGACTACGTTTCTAAATGGGTAGAAGCTATAGCTACTAAGACTAATGACAGTAAGGTGGTGATAAAGTTCCTACAGGAACACATACTTTCCCGATTCGGCGCACCGAAAGCGATAATTAGCGACAATGGCACGCACTTTCGCAATAGGCCATTTGAGAAGCTCATGAGAAAGTATGGAGTCGTCCACAAGGTTGGAACGACGTATCACCCACAAACAAATGGGCAGGCCGAACTAGCGAATCGTGAAATCAAGAATATTCTCGAGAAGACCGTTAATCCTAACCGGAAAGATTGGTCAATTAGACTGAACGATTCGCTATGGGATTATCGCACCGCATACAAAAACCAGCTTGGTATGTCCCCTTTCCGCTTCGTGTATGGCAAGCCTTGCCACCTCCCCGTAGAGTTAGAACACAAAGCGTATTGGGCAATTAAGGAGCTCAATTATGCCATGGACAAAGCCGGTGAAGCCCGTAAGCTTCAAATAAATGAGTTAGAGGAGATACGCAATGATGCGTATGAGAATGCCAAAATCGCCAAAGAACGGATGAAACTCGCTCACGATAGCATCATTCGACGCAAAGAGTTTCTTCCCGGGCAAAAAGTTCTTCTCTATAACTCTCGGCTTCATCTCTTTCCGGGCAAGTTGCGGTCGCGATGGTCTGGCCCGTTTGTTGTCAAGAATGTTTTTCCCCACGGAGCTGTCGAATTAGAAGATTTAAAAGGGGGAAACACATTCAAAGTGAATGGACAACGCCTAAAGCCATATCTTGAGGCGTGCGAAGAAGAAGTCGACACCGTTTGGTTGTCGGACCCCGTTTACGGGGTAGAGTGAACAATTCCAGTTAGGTCGTCGCACCCCCGACGCGTATGGGGTGAGAGTCGTGTGTGTCGTGTGCGTTAGTGAGTGTCGTTAGGATTTTGGTACATTCGGGTTAGCATGTGCACGTTGAGGATTTTGGTCAATCTGAGTGACCGGCGATATTGAGAGGTCCCTAGTCTATAGTTGGTGAGTAGCGTGGTTTAAAAGTGCAATCTTTCGAAGTAGAGAGGTTGAAATCCAGTTCGGGGAGATTCCAGCACAAAACCCCCCCAGCCGGACCGGTTCCTTTAATTTAAGGCCGGACCGGTCTGCCTGTCGAATTTCTGAAAATTAAAAGACCGGACCGGTCCGCCCCTGGACCGGACCGGTCCGCCTTCTGCAGATTCGTTGAATCTCTTCTTCCCATGCACCCCCCTTCCCCCCAATCCCCATTCTTCCCTCCCATTCGGTTCTCCACTTCCCCATACACCCTTTCCCTCCAAAAAAACCTTTCCCACCCACCCTCCTTTCCCTCCAAAACCCTTCCCCTCCACTATAAATTCACCCCTACCCCCTCCCCTTCTCTTCACACCTCCAAACACCACTTCTCTCCACTCTCTCCCAGATTTCTTAAGTTTCTTCCCTCTGCCTAGTCTCCATGGCCCCCCGTGCTGCCCCCACCAAGTACGCCTCCACCGACATCCTACACTCCGGGAGCAACGAATTCCGCTCCCGCCAAGAGGAGCGATGGTGCACCGCCTTCTTCGGCACCAACCGCAAACTCCATATGGAGCGCGCGATCCAATGGAATGCGCTGCCCAATTCTGTCACAGCCCTCTTCATGGCCCGGGGGTGGTGTTGTTTCCTCAATGAACCTCATGACGCCGTATGGGCTTCCGAGGTCCGGTTATTCTATGGCACGCTTGTGCGAACGGACCAATTTGAGGCCCAAGCTTACGTTGATGGAACGGTCGTTCCTTTTTCCTTAGCCCTCCTCACGGCCAAATTGGCCTCCTTTGGTGTCCCGGACCCCCAAGACTTCACATATCCTCGGAACGTTCCTCCGGTCGCGAAGGACGTCATCATGGCGCGCATTGCGCCTAACGTGGCTTGGGCGGGTCAAACCGTCGCGGTTGGACGCCTCAATGAAACGGCGCGCCTCACTTTCCAAATCGTATGCGCCAACATCCTTCAAACGTCCAACGATTCCGCCATGAGGCCTCGGCAGGCCACCTTGACCTACCATTTGTTCGATCCTCAAACAACCATCCATTTGGCCCGCACTTTATATGCCGACATCATCGCCGCTTCTTTGGATGAGAAGGGCACCGCCCCTTTGCCCTATGCCCGGCTGATCACTTCTATCCTCCTAGACGCCGGCATTGAGGCCCCTGTCGACCGCACTCGGATTCCCGGTCCCTTTGGACAGGTCACTCGCACTAAGAGTGCCAAACAGCTCGCCATAATCCGGGCACGGCGCGGTCATGATAGCGAGGAAAAGGCTGCCTCGGAAGAGAGCGCGGACGAGGAGGCCGCCGAAGCAGACGTCGAGATGGGTGACGTCGCCGCCGCCGACGAGTCGGCGGACGAGGAGGACGACCCGGACTTTGAGTGGGCGGGTACCGATATTTCGACCCGGTTGTCCAACCTTGAGACCCGATTCGGGCACTTTGAGAACAAGTTCGACACCTTTGTGATCGACTACCAACGCGATCAGAATCGGGCGGCTCGAAGGCAAGCGGATATCTATCGACGCCTAGGGGATCCTTATGAGCCACTCCCATCGCATTTCCAAGACCCCTACGGCCCCGACGCGCCCAGCTCCTCCCATTTCCCTCCCCCGTGATATTTTGGTTGCTAGGACTATTTTGATGTATTTATTCTCACATCCTACATATGCTGTAATCCTGTTTGTACCACAGTCTTATGTTATACAAAGTTGCATTTTTCCATATTTGTTTGTTTTACTTATTGCACTTATTATTTTGCCTTATTTAGATTTTAGTCCTTTTTTTTTTTGCTTGAGGACAATGCAAAAGTCTAAGTTAGGGGGGGTCACAAGTACATATTTCTAAAACTTCACAAATTTTCAAAAATGCCCAAAATTTCCAAAAAACAAAATCATAAAATTTTGAAAAATCCAAAAATATTTTTGTTCAAAATAAATAAAAAATTGGAATTCAAATTTTTCAAAAATATCATTAAAAGTCAAATTGGAGTCTCAAATTGTAAACATTCAACATACACAAAGCCGAAATTGACCAAAGATGGAAATTGAGCGAAAATAGACGACTTAACGAATAAATGTGGAGATTAACAAACCCGGTGAGATTCGAGCCTATCACGTTTTGCGAGATTTTAAATCAATCCGAGTTAATTGTTAACTCAAAGTTCCTTTTAGCGCTTAATAAGTTGTCAAGGATCTCAATTCCTTCATTTTGATCGGTTTTGAAAAATGTGTGCAATATTGCCTTGAAAAACGTGCCAAATTAGTCTCTAAACTTAAATTCATCTCGAAACGCCAATGGTAACGCAATTGGCATTTTGGACAATGAAGTAGGCCCTCGTTTGTCACCCAAAAAAAAAAAATATTGCCCAGAAAAAGTAGCGAAAAATTATCCTTTGCAACCCAAATTGAGCCGAATAATTTTCCCTTTCATTTGACAACCCGAAAAACCCAAAATAGCCCGGAATTGTGAAAAATGAAAAAAATTCAGAATTTAAGTCCGAAAAGTGCAACAAAAAGGGACAAGAAAAAAAAAATAGAAGAATGCTCAACAAAAATAGCAAGAAAAAAAAAGAAAAGAAAGAAGAAAAAAATGAGCAATAGCCCGGAAAATGCACAAATGGACATCACGAATGACTTTTCCAATTCCAACTTTCCTTACCTCCTTCATTTTACCCAATGCAACCTTAAACCCGAAAAAGTCCTAACCGAGTCCAAATTGCGAAAATTGAGTACCGCGTGGAGGGCTAATACACCAAAAGATAATAAAAGAGGCTAAGAGCGCGAAATAAAGGCAATGTTCTCATTTTTAAAATCGTAATCCGTTGAAGAGATCCTTTCGCCATAAAATTTCCGTCTTTCTAATTGCATGCGTGAATTTGCTTCAATTATATTTACTCTTTATATCACGCACGCCGAGAGAATAGCCATAATCCGAGAGGTTCGTTTGAGAGAGTATTCCGTGAGAAATTGAAATCAAAACGAATTTTCGGATAAGTAACGTAATGATCAATCGATGGAAATTGGCGGTTATATTTCAGGCTTCGCACACACACACTACAGTTTGAGACTTGTAAACATGACTTAATGATGACTATTTTCTGGAAAAGTTTGAATTATACAATTTTTGATTATTTTTAAATTCTTTGAGTCGAATTTTGTGGGTATATTCTCTGCAAACCCTCACGAGACACAACTCGTCCCACTAGGGTAACCTAGGGGTTTAAAGGCTTGTTGCATACGCTAAATGCAATCGCTTGCCCGCGAAAGAGGTAATTTATCCCAATAAAATGTTTTTCAAAAGTTGAGCCTTGCTAGAATTCTTTTACATTGCTCGGGACGCGCAAAGTTCTAAGTTAGGGGGGTTTGATTAGGCATAAATTCTTCCTAATTTATCCCTTAATTTCGGTACTTTAATCACCTCGAACAACGTAATTGGATTGACTTTATCTCATAATCTTGTTATTGACTTATCCTAATAAGTACACCGAGTTTCTGGTATTTTGTTATGATTTTACAGGTATCTAATGTCAAGAAATAGAAGAAGGAAATCGGAAGACTAGAGAAAGTCAACGAGAAAAGTCAAAAGGGCAAAAGAGTCATTTATACCCAGAATCCGGATGAGGTACCTAAAGAAAAGTTGAAGGTATCATCCTCACAAGCACCTAGGAAGAAACGGCACCTCAATCGGATACCCAGAGCAGAAGATATGGACAGTCAAAGTTTGAGAGGAAAGTCAAATAGGCAGACCGGTCCGCACTCAACCCGGACCGGTCCGCCCTGCAAACTCCAGTGGACTGCGAACCGAAAGAGAACCGAAGAGACAGAAAAATAAAAGAACCGATCCGCCCCGGACCGGTCCGCCTGAAAAATAAAAGAACCGATCCGCTTTAGAGGCAGACCGATCCGCCTAAGGACCGGACCGGTCCGCCCATCGAGATTTGGTTTCTGATTCTCCTCCAAAGGCTCCGGTTTAGACTCAACTTCTTGAGATTTCGTTTAGGGTATAAAAACCCGAATTATTTTCGTTGTAAGGAGGCTAGAACGTGGGGAGTTAATTTTAATTTCTCATTTTTCTTCCACAAACCCTAGCTGTAGATACAATTTCAAGTTTTATTCAAAGATTGAAAGGTTATTCATTGCTGCAATTGTTCTTTGGGTAATTTTAGTAAGTTGTTTCTTCTTTGTGAATCTATTTTATAGTATTCCATCAATTGTCCTTAGATTAATCATGAACTCTTGCATGTTAAATACTGTCTTAATCATTTTCGGTATGTCCGGCTAGATTTCCAAGGTCGGGTTACATGAACCCAACCTGATGTGGTCATTGCATGTATAAAGTTAATCCTCTGAACTTAGTAATTAATTTTGACCGTATTGCGTAGGGACACAACAATTGTAGGTCTAAATATCTCGTTTGCCCCTGGGTAACCGGGATGATTGAGAATACAATTCGAGTGTCGTTATCGTAATACTGGTTTACTCGTCCTTTGATTAAGTATGACGCGGGCTTGAACCTCGTATACGTAATGCTTGGGAGTACTAAATTCCGGGTCAAATTAATTAGATAAATTCACGATTAATATTATATTGCGATACACTAGGGTTGGGGGATTGTATTCCCGTCCTATTTTTCATCATCTCATTTAGAAGTTCAAATTCAATCCTTCATTCTTAATCTAGGTCATTTAGTTAGCTGCATTTTTCACCATACTTTCATAATTGCATTTAGTGTAATTGAATCCCAAAATCCAAATCAATCTTTTCTTTTCTTCTTAGAGTCAACGTTAGGATTCCTCAGTCTTATTCCGTCGTCACAACTTCTGTTGTCCTTTTTCCCTGAGGATCGATACCCGACTTGTCGGATTATTACTTGAGCGACAGGCTTGCACTTGAGCCTAGAGAGTACACACTTTAGATACACATTCTGAGTCGTGTCACTTGGCCATTAATAATGTGGGGTATAGACTTGGTTGGGTCACTGCCAACCACACTAGAAAGATTTAAGTACTTGGTTATTGCTGTGGATTACTTTATAAAATGGGTTAAAGCAGAACCCTTGATAGACATGCCATATGAGAAGGTATACTAATTTATTTGGAAGAATATCATTTGCAAATATGGGCTGCCCTATGCCATTATCACCGACCATGGTACACGGTTTGACAATAAAGAATTTATTGCCTACTGTGCTCAGTCCAATATTCAAAAGCTACACTCCGCTCCAGGTCATCCTAGAGCAATGGAATTCTGAAGTTATAAATAAAACTCTGCTCAATGGGTTGAAAAGAAGACTTGATGACGCTAAGGGAAACTGGATCAATGAGTTGCGCTCTGTCCTGTGGGTATACCGAACAACTCTAAGGACTGCTACTAGAGAATCTCCCTATATGCTGGCATTTAGGATTGAGGAAGTAATATATGATGAATTGGGTCTTCCATACCACTTAGTGTTGAATTTCAACTCTCCTGTAAGTGATTTAATGCGGAGACTGGATTTGGACATGTTGGAAGAAGTACGTGAAGATGCTGCTTTAATAAACGTAACTTACCAGCAACGAACTGCCCATTTTTATAACAAAAGGATGAAGCTGACCAACCTAAAAGAAGGAGATTATATGCTAAAAAGGTCATCCAAAAAAACAACAAACTTGAGGCCAATTGGTATGGGCTATATCGTATTTCAGCAGTTGTCCGATTTGGAACCTACATAATTGAGACTTTAGAAGGTGAAGAATTAAAGAATGCATGGCATGCCAAGCATCTTAGAAAGTATTATCAATGATGTAATCAATTGTACTCATTATCAATTTTTTGTATCAATAAAATAACAATTCCTTCCATTTCTATTTTGATTTTTTGGGAGTACTAGTGCTATGCACTACGATATACTATATACTTGATCGTCAACAATTGGAAGTTGATCGGTGCCCAGAATAGGTCCTTCACAACAATAACTAGATAGTTGATACTGATGTACGAAAGTTGGTCGGCATAAGCAAAAAAGTTGCTCAACAGCAGACAAAAAACCAAGTCAAGCAGGATATTAAGTCCTCAATTAGCTTAGTCAACAAAGACAAAGATAAAACAAGATTTTATGTAGATAAGGATAAAATAAGATCTTTATCCTACTTGGCAAAGTGAAGGAAGAACGTTATGAAGATTCCTAAAAAGTAATGTAGACATATATTCCACATACGCCTGGTCACACCACTAGTAACTAGTGTAGATAACCTAAAAAATTAGGTGCATTAGTGGAACCTATAAAGACACATGGGTAATTAGTGTAAAATAATATCTTTATCGTACTGGGTAAAGTGAAGGAAGAACGTTGTTAAGATTCCTAAAAAGGAATGTAGACACATATTCCACATACGCCTGGTCACGCCACTGAATGCAGAAAACTTAAAAATTTAGGTGCATTAGTGGAACCTATGGAGACACATGGGTAATTAGTGCCAAATTTGGATTTCAATCTAAGTGTACTAGTTTAACCTATGTATTCATTGGTAATTGATGCTAAATTTAAGCAAAAGCTTAAGTATGTTAATAGAACTAATGAAAAAGAAAAATCTATGTATTCATATCAAGAAAACATTCACATTCAGAGATTAACGAGATAAGTTGGTCAAATATATTTCATTCATTTAAATATTCATTACATGATTTTGCTCATAACTGAATTACAATAATGAAACTTATTCTAAGGGATGTTTCCCCTCAGCCTTAAAAGAACTAGAAACTGGTTCCATACCTTCTGGAAGATCATCCAAGGTGTAAGGAGAATTGATAAAATTGAAGTCCTGGAGCATTCTTCTATTGCTGCTGCTCTGGCGATCTAACAGATGAGGATGACGAACAATCTCTAGCTCTTCATAAAGGCTATAATCCCCTAAATACTTTGAAATCAGGCACTGGGGGATTGTGTTGGAAGGAATCCAATTAACATCCAATTTGAAAGGAGGATCTTCACAGTCCAATAAACCAGGGTCGTACTAGTTCCAAAGAGGGCTATTCTGCTCCACTTTCAGCACTGTTAAGCAATTGGTCTAGACCCATTTATAACCTTCATTCTAAGCTTGTTTAAACCGTTAATCAGAATGACCCAGATCTTCATTGTATCCCTCCATACAGATCTCTCTAGGTTGTTTGTGGAATTGAAAGGTTAGCCTCTCAACCTGATGGTGCAATTTTTTTAACACTCCATCTTTGGCTTGTAATTAAGTAGAATGGGGGGCATGTTATTCGAATTGGGCTTGAAGCTTCTGGGACATCTCAGCAATAGCTAAATTTTTTTCTTTCAACTGAGCAAGTTGATTAACAAGAGTTTTCTGTGTCCAAGCCTCATTTATAGTAGCTCGACCAGGTTTAATTTTTGCTCGAGAAAATGAAGCAGACTTAGTTTTCTTCAGTGTCTCCACTTCTTCCCTCAATCTGGAATTTTTAGTCTCCAAGAAAAAAACCTCATCATCAACAACAACATTAGTAGTAGAAGAAGCCTTCAATAAGTTCAACTCATCCCTCAAACTATTGTTCTCTTCTTCTAACAGCTTGGAAATTGCCCTAGCTTCCTCCACTCTCAATTCAGTAAAAATTCTTGCCTCCTGAAGTAAGAAGCATGCTTTTCTAAATTCTGCTCAAAACCCCAACCTTCACTCAGAGCTTTGTACTTTTATTCATAATCGATATGTAAAAGAGTTGTAGTCTTCTTGTGACCTGCTTGTAGCTCCTCAATTATTTCATAGTTAACCACATTGTTGTCCACTACCTAATTAAAAAGAAAACTTCAAATAAATGTAAGCTTCCCTATCTTGATCTAAGGCATCCTCTCCAAGAAACTTAGATAATTCTTCCTCGATCAAAGTCAAGTGACCAGCTCTGAAGAGATCATTGCATCTTTGAAGAAGATCAGAGTCAGTTGAAGAAAATTGATCCAATTTATTCATGAACTATTAAGAAGCAAGAAAAAATTCCAATCAATAACAGAAGAGGAAGGCAAATGTAAAGTACTGCTCCTTTTTATTGATAAAAATGTTAATTACAAGTACATTAGCATGAAGTAAAAAAGAAAAGTATAGATAAAAAGAAAAGAACAAAAGCTACTCGTCGTGCGAATCTACACCTTTTTATCAGAAGTAGACCCAACAGGATTGGAAGCAGGAGCAGACAGAGTAGATTGGTCACCAGTAGGAGGGATTAAGGAGTCGACTACAATAATCTTGGGTTGGTCAGCAGAGCCCATAGCAAGGGTAGATTCAACTGACCTTTCGTCATCCTCAACCTCCTTATCCATGTTGGGAGGAAACCAGGATCATGCTTGAGAAATAATTTAGAGTCCTAGAGAGTCCCGACCTCTGTAAGGGCTGTCGACTAGCCATCCTTGAAGCATTTCTTCTTGAAAAATTTAATTTGTGACGAAGCATCTCCTATCGCCTTATCCCAGCCCCTATTGAAAGCAGATTCCTTGGCCTTTAACCTTTTGTCCTTCTCAACATCCAACTTTTTCTACGGGAAACCTTCCTCCGAGAAGCTGCGGCGTCATCCTCAACAGTGTTTATTTTGTTCTCCCATTACTTTTGCTCGTTAGCCAATGCTTGTTCGGAGTTAAGCGTAAACTTCTTCAACTCTTCAAAGGCCTTATCAACTTTAGTTGAAGAAGAACGCAAAATCTTATCCTTCTCCAGCATATTATTGAATTTGACCAAGAACTACGAAAAGAAATTAGACCAAGTTAGTACAAGAGGTATTAAAGAGATGAATGAAAAGAAGACTAGATGATAATACTTACCAGATCAAGGATTTGGGCATCCCTTTTAGAAATTATTTATCGGGGCATTACAGAAGCATCACCCCTGTGGTTTGATAGTGTACCAACCTTTATTAATTGTCTGGTCAAACCAGGGTCAATGGCCACTGGTGAACCAGAATCAGATAAATTGACCAACTCTTGTTGGTCGGTACTAACTGAAGATCCTTCAGCTATCCTAGAAGAAAGCCTTCTCTTCAAGCACTTGAGATGGCCCTCATAAACTTTCTTAACCAGGGGATTTTTCCCAAATTCCTCCTTACTCTTGGCCCCATCAACAGTCTATTTAAAGGAGCCAGTGGCAGCAATATCACCCAAAATATTAGGGAACTTTCTCTTCACCATGGCTGCAGCAAGAGGAAGGTCTAAATCTAGAGAGGAAAATGGGGTAATAACAAGTTCACCACTACCAGATGCAGTGACAGAGGATGTGGAAACATGGTTTTGATCAAGATTAATTAAAGGGGAAGGAACAACAACAATTGGGCGAGCAATAAAGGAAGTAATGGTATTCCTATATTGCAACAGGTATGAAGCCGACCTAGTGTGCTCCTCCCCAATTTTTTGATGAATACCCCAGATAAAATTCAACTCCCTGAGGTTGATATCACTCTACTTGGTACACTTCCTCTTTTGTTTAACTGCAACTAAAATTAACAAGGTAAAAGTTAGTATCAGCAGTTAATAGAATGAGCAAAAAAGGTTATATAAAATGATTGCAACCTATCCCACTGCCATATTGTGGGCATTTAGGGCCTTGATACTCAACATTCCCAATCATGGGAGCATGTTGCTAATTTTTGAAAAATACCCCATGATCGAAATAATATTTATTGGAATCAAGAAGGTTAACAACTAAAGATTTATTCACAGCCCTAGTTTTCAAATAGTAAGTAGTATCACTTGTGACCCACTTATAACAAAACATGATTTCTGGAATCCTTATATGGGTTTCATGGAGCTGATTTAATCTATAAACCCAATTAACCATTCTCTAAGTGTTGTGGGCTACTCTAGCAGGGACCACACCAAAATAATGGCAAAACTCAAGACAAAATGGGTTTGGGGAAAAAGCGAACCCACACTCAGTAATAAAAATAGAAGGGAACCAATTGCCCTTAGATAAAGAAAAAAGGTCTGTAGGAAGATTGGGAAACTCCAACTCAACCCATGAATGGATGTTCCATTCATTACTAAAATCCTCTAAAGAAACTACTGAGTAAACCATGTTCAAAGATGAAGAAAAAGAAAAGAGAGAGGATTCTTACAAGGATTTAAGGATTCAGTAAGAACTGAAGCAAAGGGAAAACGATCTCACAGAGAGCTTAAAGAGATAGCAACAAGAAACTCAGAAAAATTTGAGGTAAGAGACAATCGTGATTTTTCTTGCTCTTTATACATTGCCTCGAAAACTGGGGAAGGTAATGATTAAAGGTAGCGTCAATTGAATTATTGGCGGATAAATCCAAAAAAGACACATTTGCCTAAAAATGATTCGATAAAAGAGGGGATAATTGCATAAATTCCAACCGTGTTATGTATCGCCAGATAAATTAACAATTTTGCAAGTATGGGAAGTCAGCAGTCGACCAAGCAGAAGAATTATTGCCCGAGAAACTTTAAGAGCTAAATGATCCATACTCTCACCAAAAACCTCAAGCATGAGACATTGGGGCTTTTGTTGATAACAAAAATTATCCTATAATGTGGAGCAATCAGAAATAAACGTGTATCATCCATCGTGGCATCATTCTTAGTAAGCAAGAATTATTACCCGACTAAGTCCAAGAATGTCGACCAATAAGTAGATTGCCGACCAACATACAAAAGAAGCTCGACTAACAACAAAAAGACCGACCAACGTGATCATCAAAGTGCCAATAGTTGTATACATTATGAACATTATATTGATGTAAATGCCTATTTTATAAAGGCATTCCATCCTTTAATATTTCGACTCTTGTACACCCTTAGGGATATAAACACATTGTAATCCCTACAGCCAAAAGGGGCTACACACGAGATACTTGAACAAAGGTAAGACAATACACAACAGTGGGCGTAGGCTTTTTCCTTTAGCCGGACCACTTTAAAATCTTTTGCATCTCTTTTATTTACTTATTTATCTGTGATCAAATAATTAGATATAGTCTATTTTTTTACATTAACACCACCTAAAAATGGTGGTACGACCCTGAGTAAGATTGGTTGTCCTAAAAGAGGCAAAAACCCATGTAAGAACTACATGGTACAACACACACGTGAATTGGTCACCTACGTTTGGCATTAAACCCACCTGAAAATGGTGGTATGGCCCTGAGTAAGTCTACCTAAATCCAAGAAAGAATTACGTGGTACTACTCAAACATGAGATAGTTTCCAGCCTCTGGCACTAAGAAAAGTTAGTCGGCCTAAGAATAGGCATAGCATAGATTGATCGTTCAAATACGGTTGGTCGGCCAAAGTGGGTAGATATCCAACTGCTAATGCAATAATAAAGCTCATGCTTAGGATGATCGCCCACATATCACACTAAACCTCCACAATAATAGTCAACTTGATACATGACGAACTCAACAACCCAAGTTATCTTGGATTCCAATTGTAAAAGATGGATTAAACTCAAATGAAATTGGTCGGCCAAGGTAAATTTGTTGCATATAAACTATTTGGTCTTCTATTAAGGGAAAATAAACCTTAGAAAGACAAATAAAACTTGGTAAATTTCAAGGATGATCTTAGCCTCTAATTATAAAGCCATAATTGGAAAAAAAAATATTCTAACTATGTCGCATAAAATTAAACAAGTGCACAACACGAGATCAAGTAAAATGGAAATATAGTTTTCATTTTCAAACAAAAATGGACATCGTCCTACAAAATAACGACTTCAAATGGCCAAACAAAGATCATGTAAAAGTGCAAAAATAGGAAATATAAGGATTGGGGACATAAATGATGGCTTGATCGGCAATGATCTCAGTATTCTGGGCTTGGGGAACAATGGTAGGGGGATCATCCACAATATTATCACCTTACAAAAGATTATCCAAGGGCCACTCTTAAGGAAATTTCCTTTTTTAGGCCATGTACCTTACTCTTGTTGAACGCAATGAACTCATAATAGTCCAATTGTGACGCAATCTCATGGACCGCTGCTTCAAACCCTTCATTGTATGCTTTTTATAAGTCAACTTCGAAATAATTCTCTATCAAGATCTTTTTCCTCTCGACAACCGATATTTAAAGTACCTTATGCTTGAGTGAGGTCTTCATTTTAGGCAACCCAATGTCCATCCTACTGAAATCATTATGAGCTTGCTTGGAGACCCACACAACCCTATTCTTTACAACCTCTTCATCTTTCAACTTCTTACTAATATTGTTTAATGTCTTGCTCTTGATTATGAGTTCATTTTTCAAAGAGTTCTTAGCAATCGAGATCTTTTCACCGACCTTTATATAGTGGTTAATCTGGTCGACAAGTTCTTGAGTGACCTGCATACTCTGCGCAAAAGGAATGATAAACAATTCGTAATAAAATTAAGTACAAACTGTAAATGAAAAGTTAAGGAAATTACTAGAACATTGTGTCGGAGACCTTTCTTGTGGAGCCTTTCTAAAGTGAAGTTCCTCAACTCAACCATCTCAGACGATATCATCGCCGCCTGGGTTATGGAATAAGAAACCTCCACATCTATATGGGTCAAATCGCTGTGAAGTACTGGTTCTTTTCCTTTTAAAAAGGACATTTTTAAAGGGAGAGACCAATTCCCTTGTGGGGAGAGGTCCTTGAATGATCCCTCTATTGAGGTTCTTTGATAACCACATATCGATTAGGTACAAATGATAGGGCAGGTGGATAACCTCCCGTGTTCTTCATCCTCCCATTCTTGATTTTTTCAACGTCTTGACGTTAGTGCTCAGTGGATTGTGCTTCATTTTCCATGAGGGTAAATACCCTTTTTTTCCTCAACATCAATCTCTTTGCCCTGACTGCTATTGGCCAATTTCTTCTTGTATTTATCTCTGGCAGTAACAAGTCTTCAACAGGTCTGACAGGCCATTTATTCTACATCTGAGCGGATTATGGGAAAGTAATGTCTCTAAATGAGAAATATTAAACTCTATAACTTCCCAGGAATGACTAAAAATGTAAGGTTCATATGTGAAGAGCAGAGCAAGGATGTCCAAAAGGGGCTCAAATTCTTCTTCAAATTCCTTTCATTGATCAGCATCGGAATTAGTGGGGATCACATAATAAGACCACTCTTATAGATAAACACCTATAGTAGCCTTTCCAGGGGTAGGAATGGTTGTTGAGATTGAATCGTCGCCGACTATAGTGTAATCGATGACCAAAATCTCGGGATAATTGTGAATTTTTTTATCAAGTGGACTGTCAGATCGTAACGAAGAAGTATGTTGGCCTCTCTTTAATGAGGATGAACACCTTCTGAGTTAAGTCATTTCCAAACTCTTTTAAGATGTTTAAGCTTTATCGGTGATCAGTCGACTTTGTGTTCAAAATACGACCTGCACAAGAAAATGAGATCGGTCAATGATACAAATGGATCGTCCTATCTTGGAATAAAATGAAATAACCATACGACCTACCAGGTGCCCTTTTTTTATGAGAACCTTGAGACCGTTGTAGTTTGTGTCATATTCTTTCGTAAAAGCACAAGAGATTCCTTCTGACGTCCTTTTATGATTGGGGCATTACGATCCGTTTTCATGGCCTGGAAGTGGAATACGTCTAAGGTTGAGGAATAAATTCTTAAATCATATTAGTACCTAATATCCTCAAGGACCAGGTTTGTCCCACAAATTTGGCTTATGGAAACTTCCCTTATAATAATCCAGTAGAAGCTACCGTTTTCCCGGATTGAGAGTATTTCATAATAAGGGAGTACTCTCACCAACAACGAGTAGAGGGGAAAGCAAACTCCCCTCTAATCTAATAATTATCATAAAGGCAACCTCACCATAAGGAAGATCCGTAACATCTTTCTCCTTTGTGGTTAGCCTAATATTAACATTCTCAGGAATTCCATATTTGTCACGGAATTCACAAAAATCATCAATGGCAACAACCTCATATTTCCTACGCCTAAACATGATAAGGTTAGGAAGTAGAAGGATAATATAAGGAAGAAAGCTTCGACTACTAAAAACTCTAGAGAGAGGAACAAAAAGAGGAAATTACCTTTATAGATGACTCAAATGGTAGGGTAAAAGGCTTTGAAAGCCTTATACCCTTAGTCGGCTGTCAACTCAATCGTCGCCTTCCTGATTGGGTCAGGTAATCTCGCACTCACATGCCATCATCACGTAGGGAAGTGACGATGGTTCATGTGTCCCAAAGTATGGGAACCGTGCAAATGATTTCCAAAGAAGTTATTGAAATTCCTTCGCATGCGTTGGCGCATGTGGACTTGGGAAAAATGTGCAAATAGTTGTTTAAAATAACACTTGTCTGTAACTTAAAAACAAGGTTGGACTGATCAACATGCTAGCCGATCACCCCAACCTTAGGGGAAATTGATGGGAGACTGTTCGAATTTATGCCATATAGATGTTACCTGGCATATTTTGGAAAATCACGAATATGTAAGGAAATAAGTGAAATTCTGGGAATATCACGTTGGGAAGTTGGAAGACCACTTCTTATAGGAGTCTAGGAACTGTGAATAGGATAAACATAAAATCACCTAAAATAAATTAACACTAAGCAGTATAAATAAGGGTGACCTTATCCAATTTATGGGAATTAATTATAACTTGCACGTGGTGACCTGGACTCTCAGCTAGCAACCCTAGCACTCCAGTCGCCACTATTATTTACAAGGAATAAATCGATCTCCTTCCCTTTCCTATGGACGTAAGAAGACTTATCTGCTGAACCACATACGTATTGTGTTCTTTGTTCTTTCCTGATTTCATAGTTGTTTACGGGTTAATATCTAATTACTGGTTTTATTGTGGGTCAATATCCCCTACTAGCATATTTTTTTATTTTCTTCACCCAATCCTATATGATTGTTTGGTGGGTATATTATATACTCTCATTTATATTGGTTGTCAGACCTTGAAGAAGGAAAGACAACAAACAAGGATTTATGAGTTGAGCAAAAATTTAGAACAAATGTTTAACTACAAAACTGCAGCCTCCACATTTGAAGATCTCAACAACACAAAAACATTCCTATTTACAGTGAAAGGGATTGATGGAAACACCATTGAATTTCTTTTGTGAATGAATAATAGAGCTAGATAAATCTTACATTTCCAAATTTTCATGGAGATATCAAATATATATTCGACATAGATAGATTGAATGTAGCGAACATTGTTGGTTTAACCAAATGAATTGGATCCTATTGTATGCGAGGTTTTGAAAATATTAGAGCATTCATCATGAAACATTTGAATGTTTTTTTGTAAATATCTAAATCAAATGCCACATGGTTCTTATTTATTGTGATAATAAGGACCAATTATCACCACCAGAGAGGCATAGAAGAACAAAAAATCCTCCTTAGAGATATAATAAAAAATATAAATAAAAAAATTGTAAATCTTTCGTTGACTATCGAATGTTTTACTTCGGATAATTTATTTTTCTTTGTTTATCTATTAGTCCGGAAACTAGTATTATATGTTCTAAAGAGAATGCTAAAAGTGTATAAATGATTTTGGGGATTTGTGATAGATAACTTTTAACTATCATATTGTATCATAATACTTGTAACACATTATAAATAAAATTAGTTGAAAACTCACGCGATGTGCGGCTCATACGTTATTGTAAGCAATATTAACGAAGACAATGTAAATATGACGAACTGATAACATGAAATTTTTGTTTACTTTTTTCGATCCGTTTAAGAGAAGTCCTAAGTATATATTTGTCTACATACTCACCCCTCCAGCCTCTACTAATCTCAGCTCCAGCTATGTTTAAGAATTTTTATTGGCATTTCTTAACTCAATATTTAAAAAAAAATAACATAATATTTTCAAAATTGGCACATAATTATTATTTATTTCAAGATTGTCTAAAAAGAAGTCGTGTCAAAGTTATTACGCATGGATTTTTTCATGATATTTCAAATTAAAATAAATTTCAAAGCAAATGAATAAAATACTTTTATTAATTACAAAAACAATTTAATTAATTACAAATACAATTATTAGTTACAAAAACATTCCAAAAGTAACCTAGTGGAACCTTATCTTTAACAAAAATTTTACATTTAAGATATCGTATTTTTTCTTTGAAAATAAAAAGAGATTCATCGTAATTTTATTTTTTGTAGAAAGACTCTTGGTATTCATTATAATGTGGTTAATTACTTTATGGGCCAAGCATATGCTAAAGGGCCCACCTGCTCACTCATTGAAGTTATGAGGTGTTTCATACTCTAATTATCAATCCAGCCAAAATGATGGCCTTTTCCAGACAAACTGTAATTTTGTAGTTTTCTCAATTTTAATTGTATTAAGATACATCATTGTGTCTTATGTTTCATTTAACTGTGCTTGAGATATGAGGTGAACTTGAGTTGGGCTTTTAGGGAGTTTAAGCCCATTAAATGATCATGTGGATTAGCCTAACAAGAAAAAAGTAAAAAGGAGAATATATACTGTTAATTTTGGTGGGACCGGGTCAATTTTATTTCATACCAAAAGAAAATTATTAAATATTTTCAATTACTCGGAGTCCAAGTTTATATACTATCTTATCCAAAAAATAAATAACTTATTTTACGTGGGAACAAAATATTAAACTTGAAATAGGCAAAAATGATGTTTACCCTATTAAACTTATTTATTTTTTAAAAAAGTCTTCATCATATAAAACACCACACTCTCTCTTCTGTTACTTTAAGTCATAAACCCCTTTGATGTAGGCAGACAACAGCAAAACAATGACACGTGCTACAAACCAAACCAAAAAACCAAGGGCCAAAACAATGGGCTGCCTCAAACCGAGTCAAGAAAAACCACACAAAAACTCTGAAGAAACCAACACCAGCCAAACTATCTCTCTTTCCATTGGATGAAAAAGCCAAACAAACTTCAACATACAAAACCATGGCTACTAAAATAAACACCATCAACACTAACCACTATCACTCCCAAGAGCAACATGACAATATTACTCCTCCAGCGTGGACGGGTTTATTAGTTGGGGAGTGACGGGCATGGATGTCATTAATGGAAATGACTTGGGTAATCGCTAATGTTGTGAAATGACATTGAAGATAACGTTGAAGCAGTCATCACAGTGCGTCAAATCAGAAGACCCTACAATTTCTTTATCGATGAGGAAGAAGAAGAACGGGGGGGGGGGGGGTGCAGTGCTTGTAAATGGGCACATAAAATAACCGCAAATGGTTAAGCGAGTGTTTTTTTGTGGCCAATATTTGGTTTTGCTCTATGGGTTTTTTGGTTTTGGTTTGTCCAACGCATATAGCTATTTATATGATTTATAGATGAAGAAGATGAAGAGTAAGAGCTGTATAATGGTCTTAATTTCAGTGAGAGAAAGGGACGCAAAAATAAAAAGTTAATCCAATTTTATAATTGTAAATTGATTACTCAAGCGTCAGGTGAATGAGCAGAAAAGAGATGGTCCATATTCTCTCAAGATTAGATCTAACATAATTAGCGTGGGGAGAGAAAGGGACCAAATAAAATTTTAGCAATGATAAAAGTTGGTTTCCACATGGACATGTTAAATTAGAAGAAAAATTTATTGCAGCTTGCATACATGGATAGGCTGGATGAGGAGGAATGGTAAATGCTTGTATAGTATTTTATAGTAGTATAGAGAAGCAAAATTTATTGCAGCTCGCATATGTGGATAGGCTAGATGATGAGGAATGATAAATGCGCGTATAACATTTTATAGTAGTATAGAGATATGAACTTTAATTTTATATTGTAGTAAATTTAACTATTTTTTCTACACAATCATATATGTCTTCCTCCTTACATACTAAAAAATTCTGGAACTCAATTACCAATTTATATTTGTAACTTAGATATATTCACCACTGAAAACATGTGTTTTCATTGTTGTTCAAGTTGTATTAAAATGCTGAGCACGAAAAGTTCACAAAAATTATGAACTCCGAAAGAGAGAGAAAGGCAAAGAAAATTGAACGTCAATTTGAAGATTCACCGGACATGCCCACTTTCAAGGTACTTAATCAGTCTAACTTTGAGCATAGTCAGACCCTAAGTGAACCCTCATTTAAACCAATAAAAAAAGATAAGAAAAAAGAACTGGTAACAACTTCAAGGCCTCCTCCTAAAAAACCAACTAGTTTCGATTAAACCTACCACACACTGTCTGCCTCCTACAAAAAAATGAAGCCCAAGGGTCACCACAAAAAGGAGATTTAAAAAATTTCATTTTAGGGTATTTTCAATACTTTCTTGACCAAAGCCATCATGAAAGAGGATTGTCATAAGTATGATCACAATGTCATAAGCTTTGAAAAATCTTACGACGTCCAAAGTAAGGCGTTTAAAATTGGAAACCAATTAGTACCAATGATGGTAGATGACGAGTCTCTTATTTCAAGAATCCTTATTGGAGAAGCAGAAGTGAACTTGGATATGAGTTCAAACTAGATACACCATTTGTGTAAATGAGATTTAGAGATATTAGCATCATAAATGCAACGACAATACAAAATCTATTGAGGATTGCAATTAATGTAACGAAAACCAAAAATGTTAGAGACGTAGCAATCTTGCCATTATTATACCTTTTTACCACTGTTTTTTTCACATCAACTAGTAACACAATGAAGTGATCAGCTGTGAAGTACAACAAGAATCTTGAGGGTAATATCAATTGGTCAGCTATGGCACTTAATTTATTGATGTCTTTAATGTACCGAAATTTCGATAAAGAGCCAATGAATGTTTATGGTTATGTTATATGATTATTACTAGTAAGTAACACAAAAACTTACAATGTTTCTAGTTATGTTATATTATTATTACTAGTAAGTAACACAAAACTAACTGTTTTGTATCTTTTCAGTCTCAAATGTAGAAATAAACATAGAGAGGTATATTTACTATTTTGTATATTTTCTGGTTGTGTGCTTTTACTACAAAAATCTGCCTAAGAAATATATAGATATACTTACATTTTTTTTGATGTTTTCTAGTTATGTGCTATTATAAGTTGTAACTGACATACAAATCTACCTCAAATATAAAAATAAGAACGAAAAATATATTTCTTATTTTGTATGCTTCTTCATTACAAATTCTTTGTACATCTGAAATGCTGAAAGAAATATATGACAACTTTTGTAGTATTGGTTTTACGAGCACACCACGGTTCTCCAGACAAAAAGTTCTTCGCATTATCCGTGCTTTATCAAATGGAACCTTACATCTTTGAATCGTGTAATGAAGGAGAATCCAATCAAAACAGTTCTTGCATCAAAGGTAACATATACTTCCAAGATCTTTTTAGATAAATTTAAATATGTAAATTTAACTTATAAGGACAAGTTCATTCCATTCATGTAGGTCATAAAAGGAGAGTTAATTCGAGCCGAAGAATAAATAATTCTGATGGGCAAAGCACTGGCATCATCATTACTTATACAAGACATAGAGTTTCCTCAACAAGATCATCCATCACCAATTGATGTAAATGATATTAGAGAATGCGAGGAAGAAAAACTTAATGAAACTGATAATGTAAATGCAAGGCATTTGGATGACCTCACTGAGGAATTGGATTTAGATGACATCTTAAACCACTATCTCACAACTTTGATCATTTAATTACTTGTTCAATTTTAGAAAGAGGCTGAGACCAAGATAGAAAGGTTGAAAGAGATTGAGGAATAAATATTAAGATTGAAAGAGAAGAAAAGGGAGATGGAAAGGAAATTTAAAGAGAAAAAAATGTGAAAAGGAAATCCAAAGAGATGGAGAGTGATATCCATGAGTGTAGGCAACAACTTCTTGTTGAAAATAAGAAAATATGAGAGTCTGATGGAACTAATATATTTATAGGCTTTGATGCAATAGAAGAATCCTAATACTTCAGCATGACTAATGCATCCATGCTCTAGGATTAGTAAAGAAAGATGAAGAGCTTGCTTCTATGAAGGAATAACTTAAAATAATAATAATGAGATATGATTTAAGGGAAATTGAAAATCAAATATATTCAAATAGGAGGACTATGAGACCAATGTAGTGAGAGATAAAAATAAAAAGATTAAAGGAGAAGAAAAGGTTATTTCACTAGACCAATTTGATGTTGCTATCAACGAAAAGGTGGAAAAAATCATTTTGGGAAAATTCATATGGTTGAGAATAATAAAAGGAAACAATTGGAAATCGATGACCCTAACATGATTGATGTTGAATCTGCAAAGAACCCAAATTCAATGGTTCTTGGGATAAAAAGAAAAAATAATAGGAAGGAAAATAAAAAGGATGAATTTGATTATCTTCCTATAAGGGTGATAAGGGAAGAAAAAGCAAAATTATTGTCACAACAAGTGGACATGTTCCCATTCATAATGACTTGCTAAAATTAGCAACCCCCAAACAACCGAAATTGACCAACTTGCCTTTTCAAAAAAAAAAAACCCAGTAGTTGAGTGGCATCTAAAGTCTTTATTTTTTTCACTAAACTTCATATTTGAATAAGAAAGTGTTGGGTAAGTGTTAACCCATCCAATGTTAGATTTTATTGGCCATTGATCTTATTTTTTTAATACTTACACTTAAACTGCTATATTTAATACAATTTTGTTTTGGAAATTTCAAGGCAAGTATATATAGAGATCTCAATTTGAGAGGGGTTGGAATCGAAGATATACATCAACTGATTCATACAGGTCCCTTAAGAGATAATGCAAGAAACATGTAACTTTGCTTTCTTTTCATATTACATGAAATCACAATGACATTTAATTCATAATTAAAAAACTATAAATTAATAGGTCATTTATGCATACATGCATATTCTAGAGAATAATTACAAAAGTAAGGAGGCAACAACGCAATTACCCCTATTTTAAACACCATTTGGCGAGACAGACCACATTTTTAGTATTGTGTCTTGGGTATGTATCTGCCGTTTATTTACCAACTTAAAAGAAACATAATAAAATTGTTCTCTTATATTCCTCAACTTCATATAAAAATCCCACGATTATAGATATCATGCCATAAAAAAATTCATTATGGATGCGATGTTGCCCAAAGTAATAAATTGCAAGCATGTCTCTTCCCATACTAGTTAACTACCTTATCCTTGAGACAGGGATAAAATTAAATTCAAAGTGTATTTATATGTCATTGGAATTTGTATTCTTCCTTTTTCATTCTTTTAAAAGTATAAAATTCCATTGGACTCTACTTGTGATGAACATAGAGGAAAGGAAATGATTCCTTTTTAACTATGTGTTGCCTAGAAGCAATGAACATGACCGTTACATACATAATGCATTTATGGTGGTAATAACTACAATATAACCGCATTCTCTTTCATAACACAAATAAATTATTAGTGTAAGATTCATTATGACGATGGACACAAATTGACAGTAAATATGCAATTGGTTTTGAATATTTGAACACCTCAAAACTCAGTGTTTAATTGTTATAGAGAAATCATGTTAAAGAGTTGAAGAGGTTCACTCTTAAAATATGAATCCATGTTTAAGGATCTCAAATAAAATGACCTCACCACTAAGAAACTAAAATGCGAAATGAATAAAATCATCAACTGTTGTCAACAAGAACCTAATTAGTATGTATCTTCAAACTCACTTGATATATAGAAGAAAATTTAACTTCAAACTGATCATTGAATGATGTATTTTTCTAAGTTTGACTATGGTGTTGTCGTTTGTTACTTTATGAAGACACTGTTGGAGAGAAAGTCTATGTTATCTGTGATCCTAAATAATCAGATGACATTTTTTTTATCGTTGATGATCAAGCAAATTATTGCTCAGGGTTGACAACTTGATGAGTTATAGTTTGATTTTGGTCGTGTAATTCAAAACTATATGCTTATTGACTTCAATTCAAGTGTTTTTTATGGGTAGTTTGTAGTGATATAGTTCAGTAGTTGTAGCTTGGTGTTATTGGAGTAATTTAAACTAGATGCTTATATAATTCAACAATTTTGATATTTTTGGTATAATTCAATTACTAGATTCTTATTGATCAATAAGTTTGATATTTTTGGTGTAATTCAAAACTAGATGCTTATTGACTTTAACTAGTTGTAGTTTGAGGTTGTTAGTGGTGTAATTTGATTAGGGGCACAAGTCCTCATTTGATGAAATCTGAAAAACATGATAAAATATTTCAACACGAACACTGTGCAATAAACATTGATACAAGAAAGATAAATCTAGTAATTTATTGGAAAAAATATCATAAAAATCCAACAGGGTTTCTTTATGGTTCAAAATCTTTATCCTCACAAATAAATCCGAGGCATAAAATTGTCTCATTCACCAAAGTTGTTGACTAATTTCATAACTTGATTTCATTTCCTTGAAATGACAATTCAAATAAATTTATAGTTTAAGATAGAGTATATGTATCACAAACTACTATCTTTACTATTGAATAAAAAATATTTGTTTCTACCTTCAAACATTAAAATATAACCTAGTATAAACAATAAGACAAAAACCCATCAATCTTTTAAAAATAATTACATCAAACACATAACTAATCATATTTAAATAAATTTGCAATTTGAAATTCAGTATATGTATTGATACAAACAACAAAACTTTTATTGTCTTATACATTTAACACAAACTACTGTGTTTACATAAATAAATACATAATGTTTATAAAACCTTTAACGAATTAAGTTGTAATCGTAGCACAACAACAACCCATCAATCTTTCATTTCACACATCCATCAACATAATCCCCTATATCAGGATATAATGTCCATGGATACGCCTGTCAATTGAGCCGAGCACTCCCGAAGCCCGCTTGCTAGGCCCGCTAAATTTGACCCGAGCTTTTATTGAGTTTGAGCCGAGCCGAGTTTAAGCCAAGATATTAAGTCCGAATTCAATTTGAGCCGAGCGCGAGCGAAGCACTTTCAAGCCCGAACTAGGCTCGGCCCGAAATATATATATATATATATATATATATATATATATATATATATATATATATATATATATATATATATATATATATACAAAACTATTTTATTTTCTATGATATGTAAAAAATATTTTACAACAAAATAATTTTTATAATTTTATCCTTATGCAAATGAACTATTTGACTTTATATTAAAGAAACAAAAATAAGGTGGGTCATTTATTAATTTACTTTACTTAATCTTACGCGACTTATCAATATTAGTGCTGAAATCTATTTTTTTAGTGCTGAAATCTGTCATTTTAGTGTTGAAATGTGGGTTTTTAATGCTGAAATGTCAATATTAGGGCTGAAATATATTTTTTTAGTACTAAAATATGTTTTTTTAGTGTTGAAATTTGCATTTTTAGTGCTGAAATGTGTTTTACTAATGCTGAAATGTCAATATTAGTGTTGAATTATATTTTTTTAGTGCTGAAATCTAATTTTTTTATTGCTAAATGTGTTTTTTATTGATAAAATATGAATATTAATTATTAAAATAAATAAATATGCATTGGAATATTCAATTCGGGCCTGCTCAAATTGGGCCCGGAGCTCGATTTACTTTGTGAGCTGAGCTAGAGCCAAAAACTCTCAAGCTCGTTCAGGCCGAGCTTGAGCTTGAGCCAAGTAAATCAAAATTGGGCCGAGCCTGATCAACCATAGGCTCGGCTCATAGAGTTCGATTAACAGGCCTATCCATAGATGTTCTAAATAGTGATGCCTTAAATCTTGGGGATGACGAGTGGTTTTCCAAACCGATCTGAATGGCCTAATCACAACAGTATGAAATCTTCAAATATGTGAACCCCTTATGCATTTGTTTTTCCTACATTATTTATGAAAATGGTTCCATAAGTAGATTTTAAAATTGAATCACCACCAAAAGAAAATTAAATCAAACAAGTTAAATACATATCTCTTAGTTCTTCAGATGTTGAAGAAAAGTAATCTCTCACGGCCTTTGCATACTTAATGCCTCATTTGTTCTTTGTAATCTCTTCATCGTAAGTTTTTAAATCATTTCCAGTAAATGAACCCTATTCCTAGTAAGGCACTTCGTTTAAACCAACTTACTCCACTCAAATGAATATAAGTAATATTATCCTAATAAGACAATAATGAGAGTGAACAAAACAGAGAACTGTAGATATATTTTTATTTAACTAACACCAGAACTAAAATGTCAAATGTGTAAAACAAAATTCAAAAATAGAGATTTCAAATTTGATGGGGGAAAAATATCCCTCAATTTTGAACTGAATTGAGTGACATTGAACACTCATCTGAACGGGATGAACTCAATGAACACCCAATTAAACGGGACAAACATGATGAACACGATGAATGCTCGATTGAACATATCTAAGGCGAGAGATCCAAAGGCCGAACATCATGACAGATGATTTTAGTCACATGTTACATATGTATGTGGACTCAGTCAAATGATAGGAGTACATGTCCTATTTCGACGAAAATCCTAATTCTGTAGCGGGTTATATAAAGGCACATAATCATTACAAAATGGGAGACTAAGCTCTCCCCTTACAACAGATCCATTGTAATTAATAAAAAGATTATAGTGAAGAGTGGGGATAATCCCCACAGTGGACGTTTGTGATTTACAGCCAAACCACATAAAATTCAATTTTCTTGTGTGATTGCTTTCTTTACTATTTATTTATGTTTGTTGTGCAAAATTTTTATCCTAACATAAATGGCACCGTATCCATGTGCTTATTCTTATCACCTCTAAAGCGACATTGCAATCTACTGATTGATTGATGATCAAGATAAAAAATTAACATGCCAATTTTGGAAATTGATGGAGGATACATATAAGGATTATGTGACTCACCCACGAAGGCTTATGCAGAAAAGTTATTCTTTATTAATAAGTATTTTGATCTTTGACAACATGTAGATGTTAAAAAAGGTGCGTAAAGGCTTTGTTATTAGGCCAATGCCAAAATTAAAATGCATTGTTGATAAAGTATATCCTTATTTTTTTGTGATAATTTCACTGCTCACTTTATTTATTTCACCATCTCCTATCAAATACCTATGGCTTTAAAGCCTTCCTTTGGCTCATCTTGTAGGGAAAGTTCCTTACTAACCGTCATAGGGTCATAAGTGGCCTCACTAATAATGACAAATGCGATATTTTCCATAACATCGAGGACATCGATCATGTTTTGTGTGGATGTTACGTGGCACGCGATGCGTGGCTCTTATTCACCCCTCATATTTGGCAAAAAGGTACGTTCTCAGATTTACATGAGTGGATTGTGGAAAACATTTGGAATCACGAAGATAAAAGTTGGTATGCTTTTTTTATTTCTTGCATGTGTATGTGGAATATTTGAAAAGCTTGTAACAAGTTTGTGTTTGATAAAAAAAATACTCCACCATATTTGATAGCGCATCTTAGCCAAAAGCTTTCCTTTGATATTCGACAAGCTTTTGGCCAAAATGACTATCAAATAAGGGTGGGTCACACCATTATCATTTCTTAGTTGTCTCCCCCTACAGGTAAAGCTGTCAATGGACCGAGTCTGGACCCAAATCCGATCCGTTTACTCCGATCTGGATCATATTTTAAAATTCGATCGTTTACCCGATTATCCGATCATTAAATGGATCGGATATGGATCTAGTCTAATATGATCTGATTAAATAAAATATATATAAAGTTATATAATATTAATATATATATATCTATATAATATGTAAGTATTATATGTATAAATATATATAGATTAAAGTAATATATGTTTTATTTATAAGAATCATACACTACAATAAATTGTAAAATATTTTAATCTAAGATTGAAAACTAGAAAATTAGGATAAAATAAAAATTAAAAATAAACCTATATATATGCCAAACTCGGACCCGAACTTTGATCCGATCCAATTTTATACGTACCCGGATCTAGATCCAATATTCTAGATTCGAATTAAGAATCAACCCGAATCCAAATCCTATTAAGGTCTTGCTAAACCGATCTGGATCGCCCTCTATCTGATCCAAACCAAACCCGTTGATAGGCCTATCTCCAAGTACTATCAAAATCAACACGGATGGAAGTTGGGACGAAACAACTAAATCAGGTTCCTTTGGTTGCCTTGCTAGAGATGATTTTGGATTGTGGTTTGTGGATTATAGGCTTTTTTTTTTTGGAAAATTACATGGTTATTTATGCCCAAGGCTAAGTTAGAAGGCATATTCAATTGTATAAATGTATCTCACGAGAGAGGATGGAACAACTCTCAACACGAGTTGGACTCCCAGATTGGTTGTTGGGCTTATCACCAAAGATGCGGAGGTCAACCACCCTTATTTTACGAGAAGGAAATAATTTTGCAGATTGGCTTGCCGAAAAGAAAGAAGACAGTTTGTTGAAATCCCGAATGCCCCCTGACCAATTACTCCATCTCCTTGAAGAACACGCATCAGGAATGACTGGAAATAATGTGCTGACTCGATGCTAGGACCATGCTGTTTTGCTTTGTTTTTCATTTCCTTGATGGATCAGTTTCTATTTTGTGAAAACTATCACACAAACAGGAACATTCATATTGAATTATCAAGAAATATAAATATTGATTTTGCGGAAGCGTACCTGAATCCATGACAGAAAGTTAAAATATCTGAGTCTGAGGTCTTATGCTCTTTCAGATCAACACTTTTATTTCCTCTCTAAATTTCTCTCTGACAATGGGAATCAGAAGATTGGTGTTGTGTGATCTGGGGACCATGACCCCTATTTATAACACAATCGTGTCTTTTCATATTTCGTATATTTTTATTTTAACCCATCATAAAAATATAAATTACGCTTGTCTCTACACAATAAAACCCACACTTTAATAATATATTAGTAAGGCCCCAAAACTTAAATTAATCACTTTAATTGGCCTACTTTTATTTGATAGCCTATAATTCATATTTATTTTATATATAATCCCATATATTAAATTTTACTCTAACAATCTCCCACTTGGGCTATATATATATGCAACTTTATAAATTTGAATTACACTTTATGAGCTCATGAGTTTTAGCTATCAAAACTTTATGTATCTTAACAATCTTGTCCATTAATTGCACCAATATAGAATCAAAGCGATCGTCATTACATATTTCGTAAGTAGACCCATCAATGATCACATATATCAATGCAACTAATGACAAAGATCAAGTGTGGATGTGTAGCATGGAAATTTCATGCAATGTGATCTTAACATGCCTATTTCCAACTAGTCCTCCTTAAACCTTAGTGAGATCAAACCATATAAAGTCAGAGTGAATATAAACTTAATACTTTACTGCAGTAAATAACCATACAATATCCATTAAATCAAATATGTCTATGAAAGCATATAAAATACAAACTCCCACAAAACTGACATATCCTGAAAAGAAATTACACCCATATGAGCAGTGTGCTCATGAAAGACCTTGGGTGGTAATCCCTTAGTCAGCGGATCCGCAATCATGGAGTTGTTCCAATATGCTCCATAGATATAAGTCCACTCTGAACTCTTTCTTTTACAACTAGGAACTTAATGTCAATAAACTTTGACTTCGTAGAACTCCTGTTGTTGTTGGAATACAGTACTGCTGATTTATTGTCATAAAATAACTTAAGTGGTCTTTTCATGCCATCCACAGTACGCAGCCCCCTGACAAAATTTCGCAACCATATTCCTTGATTGAACGCCTCATAACAAGCTACAAACTCAGCAGCCATGATGGAAGAAGCTATAATAGACTGCTTAACACTCTTCCACCATACAACACCTCCAGCAAGTAAGTAGATATAATCTGAAGTAGATTTCATGCTATCTTGGCATCCAGCAAAATCGGAGTCAGAATATCCGATGATCTCTAACTATTCTAACTTCCGATAGGTGAGCATGTAGTCTTTTATTCTCTGTAAGTGCCTCATGACTCGCTTGGCTGCTATCCAATTATCCTTTCCAGGATTACTTAAGTATCTTCACAACATGCCAACAATGTATGCAATATCCGGACGCGTACATACTTGAGAATACATAAGACTTTCTACTGCTGAAGCATAAGGAATCTTTTGCATCTCCCGAATCTCAAAATCATTCTTGGGACATTGACTGAGACTAAATTTATCTCCTTTAGCTACAGGGGTGTCACCTGGTTTACAATCATGCATGCCAAATCTTTTAAGAAATTTCTCAGTTTAGCTCTTTTATGATAAACTAAGTGTACTCCGAGAGCGATCTCGGTGTATTTGTATACCCAACATAAAAGAAGCTTTACCAAGATCTTTCATCTCAAATTTCTTTGAAAGAAATCTCTTGGTTTCGTGCAACATACCTATATCGTTGGTGGCAAGCAAAATGTCATCAACATATAAAACCAAGTAAATATGCTTACTCCCACTGAACTTGTGGTATAGACAATCATCAACCAAATTCATCTCAAAACCAAACGAGATGACAACTTGATGAAACTTGTAATACCATTGACGAGAAGCTTGCTTAAGCCCATAAATGGATTTCTTTAATTTTCAAACTGTTTTCTTTGCATCTCCCGACACAAAGTTTTCTGGTTGCACCATATATATTGTTTCATCAATGTCACCATTGAGAAACGCAGTCTTAACATCCATCTGATGAAGCTCAAGGTCAAAGTGCGCCACAAGTGCCATTATTATTATCCTAAAAGAGTCTTTCGATGAAACCGGAGAGAAAGTCTCTTTATAATCAATGCCTTTTTTATGTGTAAAGCCTTTAGCGACAAGACGGGCTTTGTATCTCTCCACATCACCTTTCGAATCCCTCCTAGGTTTAAATATCCATTTGCAACCAAAGGTTTTTTTTTACCTTCAAGTAATGGGACAAGATCCCAAACGTCATTGTTCTTCATGGACTTTATCTCCTCATTCATGGCATCAATCCACTCTTGAGATTTAGAACTTTCCATGGCTTGACGGAAGGTGATCGGATCATCTTCCACCACACCAATGTCAAACTCATGTTCTTGGAGAAATACAATGTAATCATTTGGCACAACACTTCTTCTTTCTCTAGTGGATCTCCTTAATGGCATAGGTTCTGGACGTGGTAGAGTTTGTTCTTCTAGAATGGGAGATTCTTGGATATTGTTTTGATTAGGATATGCTCTTGAACAATGTGAGGAATTGGATCCTGATCAATGTTAATAACAGCTGTGGGAATATCAACATATTCCTCTTCAAAACCAAAATCCTTAACCTTATCCCCCTCGGCAAACTCAACATCCTCAAAGAACCGGGCATTTTTAGTCTCAAAAATTATTTTGGTAGTAGGATCATAAAATTTGTGATCCCTAGATTTTTCAGAGTATCCAACAAAATAGTAACTAACTGTTCTGGAATCCAGTTTCTTTAGTTGGTACTCTGTTAAGGATATACACTGCAGTCTTTAATGCTTCACCCAAGAGTAAATCTGGTAAGTTAGCGTAACCGATTATACTCCTTACCATGTCTTTAAGCGTTATGTTTCGCCTTTCAGCAGCACCATTCATGCTTGGAGAACATGGCATGGTGTACTACGGGACGATACCGCACTCCTCTAGGAATTTAGCAAATGTTCCTGGGCGTTGTTCACCTGAACCGTCATACCTACCATAGTATTCACCACCACGATCAGATCTGACTCTTTTAATCCTTTTGCTGAGTTGATTTTCAACTTCAGCCTTGAGTGACTTGAACACGTCCAGAGATTGGGACTTTTCATGGATAAGATAAAGGTAGCCATAACGTGAAAAATAGTCTATGAATGTGATAAAATATTGTTGACCGTTCCATGAAACCGTAGGGAATGGCCCACAAATATCTGAATGTATCAGTTCTAAGACGTCTGTAGCCTTATTAGCACCAGATCTCCTTATGTTTGTCTGTTTTCCCTTTATGCAATATTTGCAAATTTTAAATCTGAAAAATCAAGGGAATCAAGAATTCCATCTGACACAAGTCTTTCAATTCTCTTTTGGGAGATGTGACCTAATCTCTTATGCCATAATGATGCAGAATTCTCATTGGTTAATTTTCTTTTAATACCTCAAGTACTTAATTGCAAGGTTTCATGATATGAAGCAATAGTATCAAGCATATAAAGGTTATCTACATATGATAAAGAACCAGTACCAACCAAATTTGAATTATGAAGAAGACTAAATTTATTATTTCCAAAGGAACAAGTATAACCAAATTTGTCCAATACAGAAATAGAAACCAAATTTCGTCTAAATGACAGTACGATAAATGTCTCATTCAAATCCAAATAAGTACTTGACTTCAATAATAACCTAAATATCCCAATTGCTTCAAATTCAACCTTCATGCCATCGCCTACAAAAATCTATCTTTCACTATCATTTGGCTTTCGGCAACTCAGGCAACCCTTTATAGACACACTGATGTGAGTGGTTGCACCAGAATCTATCCACCAAGTGTGTTTAGGTACCGAAGTCAAATTAACCTCAGAACAAACTAGGTTAAGAAGTGTACCTTTCTTGACACACCAAGCATGATAGTTGGTACATTGCTTCTTCCTATGTCCCGCAGCTCCACAGAAGAAACAACCATCAATAGTTTTTTCTTTATGCTGTTTCTTTGGATATGGAACCACTGCAGCTTCTTTATCCTTCTTTCTTTTCTTTCCCTTGTCCTTGGAAGTACTAGCCAAATGAGCACTTTCCGTCTTATCTTGCTTCAGTCTTTCCTCTTCTTGCACATAATGTGAGATGAGCTCATTAAGAGACCAAGTCTCCTTTTGGCAGTTGTAGCTCACCTTAAATTGACTGAATTGCGTGGAAAGAGATATCAGAACCAAATGCACAAGCAAATCCTCAGAGAGATCAAGTTTAAGTGCTCTTAACTTTGAAGCGAGATGAGACATTTTCATAATGTACTCCCTAATGTTTCCATTACCTTTATATTTCATTGAGATGAGACTTGCCAAAAGTGTACTTATTCCAGTCTTTTCATTTTTGGCAAATCTGTTCTTAATTTCTTCTAGGAACTCTTTGGCTGTCTTTATCGTTTCCGATATTGTGCCCCTGAATCCTTTTGAAATGGCCTTCCTTATGATCATCAAACACATGCGATTTAACTTCTCCCACCTTTCAAAGTCCTTTTTGTCATCAGAGGAACTTTTATCCCTAAGAGGTGCAGGAGAAGGAACCCTTAATGAAAGGTCCAGATCCATGACACCGAGAACTATATGAAGGTTCTCTTGCCATGACTTAAAGTTTGTGCCATTAAGCATGGGAATAGAATTAATACTGGCAGTAATGTTGGAAGCAGAACTGATAGCTGAATCAGAGAACAATAAACAAATAAAACTAGCTCATATAAGTCTTAAATAAAAAATAAATTCAAATAAAGGACAAATCCCATTTTAAGATATCGGACACTCTATTAATATTTGATCTTTGAAAAAAATATTAACTTGTAAGTGATATCTTGCCGTAATAATCAAACACTGATAATAAGAACATATTGAATAATAATTCTTCCTTTTGGTCGATTTATTATTCATATGTAAAACTAAATAATTATCACGTGCTTATTATTAAAGTGACACATGTAATCTTGTTAAAAAATAATCTTCCTTTGCGCCGATTAATATTCACATAAATTACATGCTCGTAATTCTTTTTATATTTCGAAACAAAATTAATTTTGAACAAAAGAGGTCACTTTGGTGACATATTGTTTAAATTAATTTATCTCAAAATATATATATATATATATATATATATATATATATATATATATATATATATATATATATATAAATACACCAAAATTTGAATTTAAATTTGTATATGGGTTCAAAACTCCTTTGGCTCCAGACTTGAAAGGTCATGGGTTCAAAAACCCTTTGGCTCCAGACTTGAAAGGTCATGGGTTCAAAACCTCTTGAGATCCTTCACAATTTTCATCATTTAAGAGGTTTAAATATGAAACACCAAGAGTCGAACCTTTAACCTTTCACTACCATCAAATCAACCGCTAGTCCAAATTTCATGAATTTTATATCGTTGGAATCGTAATGAAACGAGAATATTTCTGAATCCAAAAATTTTCTGAAATATTAAACCTTTTTGAAATATTATTTACAGCCGAAAATCAATATCAATACCTTCCTAATATATTCTCAACAATTCAACATGAATTAACTCTGATACCACATGATGGATTAATTTCTATTTTGTGAAAACTATCACACAAACAAGAACATTCATATTGAATTATCAAGAAATATAAATATTCATTTTGCGGAAGCGTACCTGAATCCATGACAGAAAGTTAAAATATCTGAGTATGATGTCTTATGCTTTTCCAGATCAACACTTTTATTTCCTCTCTAAATTTCTTTCTGATAATGGGAATCAAAAGATTGGTGTTGTGTGATCTGGAGACCATGACCCCTATTTATAACACAATCGTGTCTTTTCATATTTCTATATTTCTATTTTAACCCATCATAAAAATAGAAATTATGCTTGTCTTTACACAATAAAATTCACACTTTAAAAATGCATTAGTAAAGTCCCAAAACTTAAATTAATCACTTTAATTGGCCTACTTTTATTTGATAGCCTATAATTCATATCTTTTTTATATATAAGCCCACATATTAAATTTTACTCTAACATTCCTCCCTACCAAAAAAAAAAAAAAGTTTTAGCTAACAAAGAAAATTATCCATGTACAGGCTTACGAATCCCTGACGTGTGTTGGATTTTGGCAGGAATGATGGAGAGTCCGGTCCAAAGGTGGAGCCAAAATTTTAGTTGCTACGGTCAGATAAAGGCGGGGTTGAATTTTGAATACTCACGATTTACACATCTCACCTGAAATTGGAGCATGAATATGCACAAGGCAGACGGTCAAAAAGTTTGAGATGACATGCAATCTAGATGAGAATAAGGAGTCAACTCTGGAAAATGTATCCACATGACAGTGGCTTTACACCTATTAGAATAATGGGCAAAAGAATCCCAATTTTGCTTGGCATTGTTGCATGTGCGGACCAAGCCAAAGCTTCCATCATCCACTGTTCAACTCTGACCGACTAACATCCGTTATAACAGATCAGAGGGCCTTAATGATGAACATATTAGGGAAAAACCCGACCTAAACCTCGACAAATTCAACCCAATAAAATTCAAATGCTGATTAACTCTAAGACTGAGACGGACAAATAACGGTTAGGGCGGTTACACATCGATTATGGAAATTAATACAATTTAGAAAATACATAGAATAGGAGACAAAAAGAACTTTGGACTAAACCCAAAAAAAACTATATATATTAATAATCAGTGCATTTGGTGAGTGCATGTCGACGATGCATTTGGTAATTTCAATGTCCATGTCTTGTTCGACATCGTTCCGCTCGGTAGTTGTGTACCAATGTCGCATTCAATCTGTGCAACACCCCCATTTTACTTTTATCGAACTCTTTCCGCCCCATCAAATGATCCTTTCTTCTCTCGTTAGTTCATTGCATCTTCCATTAACATTTATACATGGGACTACAATGTTAGTATTGACTTTGATCTCATCTCATGTTTGTCATAATTTGTTTAGCAAGTAATATAGGTGCAAAAATAGAATTATCATAAATAATTAAAACCAAATAGAATAACAAGTCACACAATCACACAATACAAGTATTTACGTGGTTCAACAAATTACTTACGTCCACGGGGATTTCTTTCTTTTCTTATTAATTGGTTCTGAATAAGATTTTACATGCCCCTTTTCCTAGGGGTGTGGGTTACATTGATAAAGGTCACGAGGAGATTGTGACGTAGAGGAATCTAGGAGCTATTAGTTGCTATCGTAGTTCATTTGCACTGATCAACTCCGAGATTATAGCTGATTGAATTTTCCCTCCTACTTATCCCAAATTGTAAACGCCTATCCACTAATGCATGGAAAAATGTCATTTGCTCCTATTAATTAGAAGTGCTGGGATTATTTCCTCATAATTTCCCCTGAGTCTCTGTAGCTTAAATGAGGTGGAGAGGGTTTGCTTGCTGATAGAAATGACCATTGTCGACTGATATATGTTGGTCACAAAAGTAGGATCTGGAAAATGCACTGACACTTATGAAGAATTTTGAAATTAAAATTTGCCTCATTCTGCCTGTTGGGTCTTGGAATGGCGCGCTTGTAATTTCTCAGATTCAGTGAGGGTACATTAGTAAAAAGCCCATGAAAAGACTAAAAGTTGAGGCGTCTCTGCTAACTATCGGCTTGGGCTTCGTTTCAAATGAAGAGTTGCCTTGAAATTCGAACTGGGTTATCTCAAAAAGTCTTTTACCGCCATTTTGTTCCATCGCTTCAACTATTTAAGCCATTCGAGTTTTTTACAACCATTTCTTTATTTGTAAGTCTTCTTCTTTCTTATGTCTTCTATTTTTCCTGTAATGATTCTCTAATTTTCTTCTTGAGTTTTGAAAAATGGTGTACGTTCTGAACGATAGAACTTTAGGGGAAAGATACTCAATTCCCGATTGGGTAAAGTAGAATGTATAGCCATACTTGCCGATTGCTACCATACTGAGGTCGGTCACTAGATTCACACTATCTCAATGGCTGAGGGGCATATAGCCTTACCTCCCAATCAACTCTTCCTTGAGGTTTGAATTTTTTTTCAAGGATTTCACGCCAAGTGTTCCCCAAATACATAAAGGATTTTTATGTGGGTTCACAAGATAAATGAGTTATATGGTATTCAAATTGAGATACTAAAAATTATGTATTTCTATTTATAGTCAAAGACGACTAACGATGTCATCTATATGAAAGTAAGAAAAGCGAATAGAGTTTTGGTCGTTAACCTTATGGACTCTAACAAAGGATATTATGTTCATGGATTTATTATTAAGGATTGGCAAAATCCACCCATTCCTTTGGGGGTGAAACATAAAGAGGGATTATGTGCCCCGCCAGGGGGAGAAGAATAAGTTAAAGTTACTTTTCTTTAAATTCTGTTATTGCTTATATGTGGTTGAATGAAGTTGTTGATAATATTTGACTTCTCATTCATTTGTTCAACTGGTTCAAAGAAAAAGGTGCCTTCTCGTTTCAATCGTGAGGAGTTTATTAAGGTTTGGAAGCTAAGGAGTCCACTGATTCTAGGTGCTGAACACTTTAGGTCAACATCATTTTTTTTTAGTATACCAACTCCACATCCATATTTACAACTAGGCATATGGATTCTTGACACACCCCAACCCAGTTACTTATAATTAAGTTTAAAAGTCAAAGTGAGTCAAACCATGATTAATTTAACCAAACCATAAACAAGAGTTTTAATTTCAGAGTCATCATTGTAAATCCATATAACTGAAAACCTTTTTACTACATCAGAGTAGTCATACTTATACAAACTTGCTTGATGGATAATTTAACTTAATTACATCATTTACATTTAAACAGAATCTTTGTTTCTCCCATTCCTGGCTAACCCAACCCGACTTCCTAGATTTGGCAGTGACATCGCGTTACCTGAAAAATGTGAACATAGGAACCGTGAGCAAAATAGCCCAGTGAATGCATCACTACTATACTACTGCATGAATTTAAATGCAATAAATCATGTCCATATAATTATGTATTAACTTATCCGGCTCATTCATAATGAATGACCAACTTTTCCGAATCATGATTCACATATCCTGTCTAAATAGACAATTCTCCCCCATTCCTGGTCAAGGAGTAACCCCTTGTCATTAATAGACAAATCTCCCCCATTCCGGTTCGGGGAGTAACCTCCCATTTCGGTAAACCAAAATGAACAATTTCATATATTCTGATCATATCAACAACACGATACAAATATCTCTTTCTAGTGAGTACACTCACCTTGGTTAACAACTATGTATTCACGTTTCCTTCGGGTGGAGCATTTCACATTTGTAACTAATTATATATTTCAAGCTTTATGAAGGTAGGATTAAACTAAACATCATTACTTACATTATATATATACTAATAACATATTATTCATATCACATAATCTAATCATGATTTAAACATGATTTATCATAATTATATTCGGGTTGTCACAATTCTCCCCCGTTAGGAAATTTCTTCCCTGAAATTGACATACCTTGGTTGTCTGAATCAAACAAATACGGATAACACATCTTCATGCTATCCTCACTCTCCCATGTAGCTTCTTCCATGGAATTCCTTCTCCACATAACCTTCACAAGTGGGATCACTTTTAATCTCAATATTTGTTCTATCCTATCGATGATTGCAAGTGGTTCTTCCACATAACTCAAATCTTCTTTCAACGTAACAGGTTGTTCCACCAATACATGTGAAGGATCTGCTACATACTTTCTTAACATAGAAACATGGAAAATATCATGTAGTCGAGCTAACTCCTGTGGTAACACTAGCTTGTAGGCAACCATCCCGACTTTCTCAAGAATTTCATAAAGTCTGATGTAGCGTGGACTTAATTTACCTTTCTTTCCAAACCCCATAACCCCTTTCCATGGAGATATCCGAAGAAACACGTAATCCCCTTTCTGAAATTCTAAATCTTTTCGTCGCTTATCCGCATAACTCTTCTGTCTTCTTTGAGCCGTTCTCATTCTATCTTGAATAATCTTGACTTTTTCATTGGTGACTTCAATCAATTCTGGAACCTCTATCTTCCTTTCACCAACATCACCCCAACATATCAGTGTAAGACATCGTCTACCGTACAATGCTTCACATGAATCCATACCAATAGTAGACTGAAAACTATTGCTATATGCAAATTCTATCAAAGGTAAATATTCATCCCAATTACCTTTGAAATCAAGCACACAAGCTCTAAGCATATCTTCCAAAATCTGTATTGTCCTTTCAGACTGCCCATTTGTCCGAGGATGAAAAGCCATACTAAACTTCAAGTTAGTACCCATAACATACTGCAAGCTATCCCAAAACCTGGATGTAAAAGTAGGGTCTCTATCTGAAATAATAGATACCGGTGCTCCATGCAATCGAATAATTTCATTAACATACAATCTAGCATACCTATCAACTGTATACGTAGTCTTGACTGCTATAAAATGAGCGGACTTCGTCAATCTATCCACCACTACCCAAATTGAATCTGACCCCTTCTGAGATCGAGGAAGCCCAACCACAAAATCCATCGTTACATGATCCCATTTCCATTCCGGTATTGGCAATGGCTGAAGCAGACCTGTAGGCTTCTGATGCTCCACTTTCACTTGCTGACATATAAGGCACCTAGCAACAAAATCAACTATTTTCTTTTTCATATTATTCCACCAATAATGCTCCTTTAAATCCCTATACATTTTAGTACTAACATGATGCATATTATAAATGGAACTATGAGCCTCATCTAAAATTTCCTCTTTCAATCCACACACATTAGGCACGCATAATCGCTGCTTATACAATAAAGTGCCATCATTCACAATACAAAAATCTTCAAACTTACCATCTCGAACATCTTATAGTTTCTTCTCAAGACAAGGATCTTGACTTTGCAAATCACGAATACGAGTAGCTAACAAAGGCCTCACGCTTACATGAGCAAAGAACCTGTCCCCATCGGCTAGCTTCAATTCTACTCCCATCAATCTCAACTCCATGATGTGGGAAACTCTAGCACACTGAATACAAGATAACTTGCCCGAAGCCTTTCTACTGAGAGCATCTGCAACTACATTTGCCTTCCCTGGGTGGTAGTGAATTGTACAATCATAGTCTTTAATTAACTCCATCCATCGCTTCTGCCTCAAATTCAACTCCTTTTGAGTAAATAAATACTTAAGGCTTTGATGAACAGTAAAAATTTCACATACCTCACCATATATATAATGATGCCATAATTTCAAAGCAAACACAATAGCAGAAAGTTCCAAATTATGTGTAGGATAATTACGTTCATGTGTACTCAACTGCCTAGAAGCATAAGCAATAACTTTACCATGCTGTATAAAAACACAACCCAACCCCTGATGTGAAGCATCGGTATAAATAATAAAATCATCTCCACCGTGTGGAATAGTAAGAACAGGTGCAGTTACCAATCTCTTCTTCAATTCTTCAAAACCATTTTCACAATCAGAATTCCATTCAAACTTAATATCTTTTCGAGTCAATTTAGTCATTGTCAAGGAAATTGAAGAAAATCCCTTAATAAACCTTCTATAATACCCAGCTAAACCCAGAAAACTTCTCACCTCAGTGACATTATTGGTCCTCTCCCATTTTACAATAGCTTCCACCTTCTTGGGATCAACACATATACCATCCCCAGGAATAACATGGCCTAAAATATAACTTTTGATAGCTAAAATTCACATTTGCTTAACTTAGTATACAATTGCTTATCTTTCAACACATTCAAAATAGTTCGGAGATGCTTTTCATGTTCAACCATATCCCGTGAATAAATCAGAATATCATCAATAAAAACTATCACAAATGAATTAACGAAAGGATGCAGTACCCAGTTCATAAGATCCATAAATATAGCTGGAGCATTAGTCACCCCAAAAGGCATCACTAAAAATTCAAAATGACCATACCCAGTACGAAAAGCAGTTTTGGAAATATCACTCCCCTTCACCCTCAACTGATGATAACCTGATTGCAAGTCTATCTTTGAAAACACTTTAGCACCCTGTAATTGATCAAACAAATCATCTATACGAGGTAAAGGATATTTGTTCTTAATTGTAGCTTTATTCAGTTGCCTATAGTCAACACACAAACGCATAGTGCCATCTTTCTTTTTCACAAATAAAACTGGTGCACCCCATGGAGATACACTTGGCTGTATGAACCCTCTATCAAGTAAATCCTGTAACTGAATCTTGAGTTCTTTTAATTCAATATGTGCCATTATATACGGTGCCATAGAAATAGGGGTTGTTCCCGGTGCTAATTCAATACTAAATTCAACTTCTCTCACTGGCGGTAATCCCTGCAATTCGCTAGGAAACACTTATGGAAAATCTCATACTATAGGAACATCAACTAATTGTAAAGCCCCCTTCATAGTGTCAAGAACATATGGAATAAAACCCTCACGACCTTTACTCAATAATTTCCTTGCCTGAATAGCAGAAATAATGCAACTAGGAATAATTTTCCTTTCCCCCCATAAATTTAAATTCAGACTCACCAGGTAATTTAAAAATAACTTCCTTACGGAAACAATCCATGGATGCATGATATTTGGATAACCAATCCATTCCCAAAATTATGTCAAAATCAGAGATACCCAATGGAAGTAGGTCTATAACTGTATCTCTAACCCCCACAGTCAAAACACAATCATGAAAAACATATTTAACTACAATCATATCCCCCATAGGCATGGAAATACCCAACCCCACCTCTAAATGAGTACATGGTCTATTCAGATATATGGAAAATGCATATGACACAAAAGAATGTGTGGAACCAGGATCAATCAGAACATAAGCACTTCTATCAGTAACATAAAGTGTACCTGTCACCACATCTGGAGTAATCTGAGCTTCTTTCATTGTAAAAACTCGTCCACCTGGCCTGGAACTACTAGCTTGTCCTCTGCCCATACTTTTCACTGCACTGCCTGGAGATAACATTCTGCTTGCTACTTCACTATGTGTTGCTAGAGTCTGTGCCAATTGCGGACAATTCTTCTTAATATGTCCCACTTGATGACAATGGTAGCATTTAAATCCCTTAAGCTTAGGACACTCAGATTTATAACGACCTTCCTCTTTACAAAAGAAACATGTAACACCTCCTATTGGAGCCTCACCTCCCCTGACTTTCTGGCTGAACCAAAAGATCCTCTACCCGTGGTATCTCTGCCCAATCTCCCCTGACCTCTACCACTATCTCCACGACCTCTATGAAATTTATGAGATTCCATCTTAACACTTCCACCTTCACCTCCCTTAGAGTGAGATGCGTCGAATCTACTCTTCTTAAAACTCTCTCTACTCGCCACCCCTTTGGTTCATTTGCCTTTCTGCTATCGTGGCTTTGTTTACCAGAGAAGCATAATCTTCTAACTCATAAGTGGTCACTCTATTTTGAATAGGCCAAATCAGTCCATCTTGAAACTTACTACATTTATCTTCTTCATCCTGCACATACTTAGTAGCAAATCTAGACAAAGCAGTAAATTTAACATCATACTCCCTCACAGACATTTTCCCTTGGGTCAAGTTTATAAACTCCCTCAGCTTCTCCCTCCTATAAACCTTAGGGAAATACTTAACATACAAAGCTTTAATAAATTCAGCCCAAGTAATAACATCAGTACCTTCCATCCTGGGCACCAAATGGTTGTTGGCTTCCCACCAATATTTTGCCTCTCCTTTGAGCTTAAACACAGCTAGATTCACTTTCTGGTTATCTGGAACCTTTATAACTGCAAAGATAGTTTCTAGATCTCTGACCCACATCTCAGCTTTTGTAGGTTCAATTGACCCTAAATATTCTGGAGGATTCAACTTTAAGAACTTCTCATGCATGGAATCTTTCATTTCCTTCCTTGCCTCTTTCTCAATCCTGGCCACAGTCTTTGATTCTAGATATCTAGCCTGTTGTTCTGCCATTTGCGCCATATTTCTTTCTTGTTGCTCTGCCATCCTTATCATTGCATGTGCCATTATTTGCATCTCTGTAGGTTGCTCTTGCTCTCTATCCCTTCCAGTAACATTTTGCTCTACTTCAGTATTCTCTGTACGAGAAGCCACTCCCTCTTCTCTATATTGTCCATTCCCAGGTTCCATCTGGAATTATTTATAATACAATAAAGTTCTAACAACCAATATAAACAGTTTATAATACTAAACTATTGGTTAGTACATAAACAATTCATAAATATAAAACCAACTCAATACTATCATCTAATCGTCACACACGTCCAGAATTAATAACCACGCTCTGATACCACTAATTGTCACACCCCAAACCCAATATCCATACTAATCATTTGTTATTAGAATAATTGGATCATGATCTTGAGCCCATTGGAAATATAATTCATTTATCAATATTTTTCTACACACTGTGTATAATGAACATAATATTATTATTATTATACCATAATGAAATCAATATTAGAGTCATAATTAACCGGACTTACAATACTATGATTAAATATGATAAAATTTCATAATCATCAACTCAATCCATACTAACGCAATATATACAATGTGTGAGTATAGTAAAATCTTTAGTGTGACAATGATAAAATCCCCATACTTAAACCCCAGCTCTTTCCAATGGTGCAACTCTCAAAGTTACCGGTCATATGGTATTCTAGTTGGCAGCATACAAACCTGAAATTGATAAAATATAAACCGTAAGCATTAAGCTTAGTGAGGTACTCCTTCCCTATAATGACATAACAATTCTATATCGAATATGTGGATATAAAGTTCGAACAATCCTGCCCATTGGCAATAACAATTCCTGGATCATAAGATCCAAATAATTCTGCCCATTGACAATAACAAATTCTGGAACATTAGTTCCAACAAATCATTGGATCTTTGTCCAATTCCAATCCTGGATCATAAGACCCAAACAAATCCTGGATATTTTAATATCCAAATAAATCCTGAATACCGAAGTATTCAAACCAATCCTGGATCATGAGACCCAAACAAATCCTGGATATTTTAATATCCAAACAAATCCTGACTACCAAAGTATTCAAACAAATCCTTCTCTTAGAGCTATATCATATTTATATATGAAAAAAACATAAGTACACTCACCTCGACAGTTTAACTGGCTTTTCCATTGCCTTTATCCGGTATTTGTTCTATCAGCTCTTCTTCCCTTCCTATCATTCTTACAATATTAGTATCGTCATAAGAATATCAATAATCCAAAGAATGATTTAAACATAATTCAATCCATAAGCATCACAAAATTCCATTCAAATCATTTGTCATAAGTGAAGTTCCACCCAAATCCATGTTAATATATTTAACATATCCAAATCATAGACCAAATATAAATTCATTTATTCATGGTAATTCAATCCTTGTCTTATTAGTATTCCAATACAAATGACGGTACATAATTTCAAGTCTCCTAGAGCAAGATATGCCCATTTCTTTACCACATAGCAAATCTACCCTATAGGCTCTTTTATCGTTCATTCAACTTTCAGGAATTTCCATATTTTTTCTACATCATAAATTTATATGATATTTAACCCAACATCAGTAAACATATTGAACAATACAAAATTAAAATTTCATAATTTTCAGAGTTCATTTTCTATGTCAAGCAAAACATCGAACACATGGCGGGCATACTTTCACCCTTAGGGCAGATTTCATACCCGAACTTCAAGCTCTCACCAAAGACTCATTTATTAGTATTTTCCCATGATTTTCGGATATGTCATACATATATGAGTATAGGTTAATCTACAATTGGAATAAATTAATTCCAATAAGTATACAAAAATATATGGAAGTTTGAATAAACAAGGTTCCTAAACAAAATAATTTCAAGGGTTTACACATTCAAGTTTGCTTAAACTTGCATCTATCCATAAGTACACATCAAGACATGGAAATTCAGTAAACAAATGATTATTTCAATCATTTAAATAAGTAATAAAAAAAATAAACAAGATTTATGGATGGAAATACCTTAGGGGCTTTTACGTAATTTTTCTATGAATTTTTCTTCAATTTCTCCTCACACTTTCTTCCTAAACTTCAAAACTCTCTTTCCTTAGGTTAAAACTCTTCCATGGCTGAAATATGCTGAAGGAAGAGCTTAATTCAAGGGTTTTAAGTCAGAATAAGTCCACCCCCTCTTGGTCCAATCAAAATATAACATGTGGCATTATATAAAATAAAATATCATTTAAGCCTAAATGACTACTTTACCCCATGTTCGTAAAAAGATAATATCTTCCCACTCGGATGTCCGTTCCATGAACCGTTTGTTTTGTTATAAACCTAACTCATATATCTACAAATATCTAGTTTACACCTCAAGTTAATTGTTAGTCATAAAGGTCAAAACTAGCCTCCATCAGGAACATTCCTATCGAAAACTTTAAAATTTCACATTTGTAACTAATTCGATATTTCAAGCTTTATGAAGGTAGGATTAAACTAAACATAATTACTTACATTATATATATACTAATAACATATTATTAATATCACATAATCTAATCATGATTTATCATAATTATATTCGGGTTGTCACAATTCCATTCTTTAGATACAAGTCCCTTCAACTAGTGATGGGTCTTAAAGAGCGTCCAGATCGTTTTCCTTTAATCCCACGAACATAAACGCAATTCCTATTGTTGGAGAACAAATGGATCTAAATAAGAGAAATCTCACCTTGGTGGTTGATTCCGACCTCCCCACCGCACCAAAGGCAAAAATCTCCAACTTCAGCTCGTCACTCTTGTGAATTACCCTAAGAAGAAGAAGGCAAAGAAGGACAATGTCCCTTTATCTACTTCTATCATTGTTCCCACTAAGAAAGTGGGTGCCCCCATAATAGGGAAGGGCCATTAAAATATGACGGGGACAAGAATCCATCTTTGGTCCATGATCTATTGAGAAGGGCCATTTTGGCACTAGACCAAGAATAGGTCGATAGACTGATCTCCGATCAACTTACTTCTCACGTTTCTAAGAGTTATATATGATAAGTTTTATAACTTTTAGTTTCGATCACTTATTTATTCTGTTGCTGTGCTGACTCATGTCTATCTTGTCCTTGTTGTTCATGGAAGATTTTATTAATATATGCTCGATAGGGGGGCTAAAGAGGTTAAGTCCAATAACGACTTGGAGAAGGACTTGAACAAATCCCTAGAGTCTTGTTCTGCTACCAAGAAGGACAATGATGATGATAAGAAGTCCATTAACTTGGAATATCCAAGTTGAGGTTGAATCTTGATAAATTGAAATCGGATGTCGAGGATGATCCGCAGGTGTCCTTGGCAGTGGCCAAAGATAAGGCATATGATCAAGGGTACGTGGAGGCCTATGCCGAGGTCAAGAAGCAGTTGACTTTCATTCGAAAGTCAAACTTTAAGAAAGGGTTGTGTTGTAACCTAAAATAATACGACCAAGTGGACCAATAAAAATGTGACACTTGTCATCATACTCAGTGGACTCGAAAATAGTAAACAAACATGGTCGGCTCAATTATCTAGTTAGTCAGTAAGCTGGACGACCACCCCAAGAATATGAACAATCAATAATGTGAAAAGACACACATGAGACTCTCAACAGTCACCATACACATGCATGTGAAGAATATATAGTTTCTAATTATCATGTAAAGATGTAAATACCTAATGCACAAAGGTATTTCATCTCTTTAACTTACTACTACTATAAATAGATCATTACCTATCACAACTAAAGGCAACTAAAAATAGTTTATATAGACCTAAAAAGTTCTTGAGAGGCTTGGACTAAACCCTAAAAACATAGCGACATTATCCCCGTGGATGTAAGCACCTCATTCGGGTTGAACCACATAAACTCTTGTGTGTCTCTCATCTCTCTCTAGTTTCTTTCTTTCTTATTTTATCGGTGGTTGTAATTATTAGTTTAATTAAGCTAAGACTAATCCTAATCAGCAAACCAAATTTAGACATCAAAAGCTCGGTGTAGTATGTGGGAACGACATGTCATTGCGAGTTTCTTACCCACTTTCTAGCAAGCAAAATAATTTCCAAATTACTTCCCACCAATCATTGAAGAATGGTGGGCAATCCAAAAGGTATCCAGGCCACAAGTGACACCTTTAACCCCTTTGCCCCGCCTAGTATATGGGATTTGTAAAGAATTATGATGAATATAGCCAAGGGCCAAGAGGCTATACAAGAGACCGTAAGACACTTAACTCAGACGCTCTAAACCATGCCCATATTTGGTCCAAAAGCTAAAGGAGAAATACTACCTCAAGCACCCTATGGGGACAGGCAGCCTGGACAGGAAATGAGTAAATCTAGATATTCTAGATCCATCAACGATAGATCCTACCACCCTTGTTCTTTTTCAATCAGATCTATTGATTATTATGATGGGCAGTCACTCTCTCAAGAAATGCCAAGCACCCAAGACAAGCTAAGAAAGGGCTCAACCTTTAATCGCTTGGCTTCCTGAACTACTAGGGGCCATAATCACAAGAGTCCTCCACATCGTGAGATCGTTAATAAGGATATGTCAGGTCAAGGATCGACGTGCGAGGATCCGTACGTGCCGAGCAGACTTCTCAGATAGAGAGCTCAGCACAAACCCACTGCCGAATGGCTAAGACTACATAAAAAAAAACAATCCAGAAGAGCATTCTGAAAAAGGTTTTATTCAGCAGTTGGAAGATCATTTGGGAGAAATGGACAAATCCAAAAACCCCTTGCATAGGATTTTTATGAAGAGATCAACTTTCACCCCCAAAATTGTGAGCTTCCTTACACATGCCAAGTTTAAGCCACATGTGGTCACTCCCAAGTATGAGAATGTATGGTCCTCAAACAATTTGTGCTTAGGAAAATATGCTCCGAATAAACACAAGTCTAATTTTTATATATTTCAAATTTTAAATATTGAAAACTTCAACTAAATTAACCCAATTAAACTTAGCATGGATTTTAAAAACTTTCTCATGGGATATTGATTTATCAAATTTTATCTTTTTACCCTAAATCATGCATCTACAGTGATAGCATATAAAGTAAATAAATCAACTATAAGACGCCGATGTATAAGGAAACCCACAAAGGGAAAAACCTCGAATGAACCAACCAAAAAGTTCACTTTGATGCGAAATTACAAAAGATGATAGTAAACTTACACAACGACTCGAACCCCCTTATGCCTTGATGCTCTTCAATATTTGAACGCTCATCCACAATGCAATGTAGAAGTCCACCCACGCTATCTGCCACAATGAACGAGTCCACGCTCATCTCGATATTCGTCGATAAGGCTCAGTAACCGTCAAACATCGCGAACAACACGCACAGAGTCTACCGCACGAAACATGTTCTCTCCAGATGAAAGAAACCAACTTTGGTGCCCAATTTCAATATCTCAAAGCATATAAATTGTGGAATTTGGATCTTTAAACGTATAGGGTGAAACTTGGGGTTTGGAACTTTGGTAAACAGGTTGGAAATTATTTTCACCAAAAGTTCTTCTCAATCCTAAGCCCAACATGCCTTAGATACTGAATGCACAAAATTTGAGTCGACGGTCTGTTTGAACGAAAATAAAAGTCGTTCGAACGAGAATGAAATTCTCGTTCGAACGAAGCTTTAATCTCATTTAAACGAGCTTCTAACGAGCTACTAATGAGGTGTGATAACCTTGGCAGAAGAACCTCATTCAATGGTCGTAGGTCGCTTTCTTATGAGAGTTTAATCTCATTTGAACGAAAAGTGAAGTCGTTCGAACGAAACTAGTTATTTCATTCTACCAATCTTGATTCTCATTCAAAACGTGATTAAAACAAAAAAAATATTTTTCTTTAAAAATAATTAAAATTAGTTCCAATTGTTTTAAACAAAAACAAAATCCTTTAAAAATATTTCCAAGGTCTTATACTTAATACGCATTCTTACCTGCGATATCCTTGGTAAACGTGAAGACAAAATTGGCACTAAACACAAAACGAAATATCCAATACACCAGTTACTGAAAAAGTTTAAAGTTATACCATCTATTATACACTAGTTACTGAAATTCCCTACACATTATGGGGTCGGTGTTATTACTGGGAACCAGATTGAAGATCGAGATTAATGTTACACTTCAATCGGGCAGGATGAAGTGAAGAAACTTAAAACTACCTACCAAATTGAGACCACTGATCCTCGTAAGGAGGATGACCTAGTCAAAGGATAAGTTATGGAAGCAGTGGAGACTATAGTCATTGACGATGAAGACTTAGAAATGATAATACATATCGAACCATCCATGGATCCATCCTTTAAGCAGGAGTTAATAAACTTCCTCAAAGAGAGAAGAATGTGTTCTCTTGGATCCATGAAGATATGCTAAGGATTGACCAAGGGTTCATATGCCATGAACTTAACATTAACAAATATGCTAATATGATCAAATAAAAGTGATGTGTATTTAGCCCCGAAACGAATATGGCCATCTAGGAAGAGGTGGAAAAACTGCAAAAGGGAAGCTTTATTGAAGATGTCAAATATCCTGATTAGTTGGCCAATGTATTTATAGTAAAAAAAAGAGTAAGTGGCGCATATGTGTTGATTTCACAGATCTCAACAAAGCTCGTCCAAAGGACCATTTCCCCTTGCCCAAGATTGATTAGAAAGTCGATGTCACTACTGGGCATGAATTACTCAGTTTTATGGATGCTTACTCAGAGTATAACTAAATCAAGATAAAAACAGCGGACAAGGAGAAAACCTCATTCATCACTAGTCGGGGTACCTACTATTGCAATATTACTCCCTTTGGGCTAAAAAATGCCGGAGCTACATACCAAAGGCTAGTGAACAAGTTTTTTAAAGAGAAAATTAATAAAATTATGGAGTTATATATGGATGACATGCTTACTAGGAGCAAAAAGTGGCTGATCAAAGATCTGAGTCAGACATTCGACCAGTTAGAGAAACACCAGATGAAGCTCAATCCGACTAAGTAAGTGTTCAGAGTACATGAAGGAATATTCCTGGGTTTCATAGTAAACCATAGTGGCACTAAGGTTAATCCATACAAAATTCAATCACTGATAACCATGCAGTCTCCTACAAATAAGACGGAAGTGAAAAAGTTAACTGGAAGAGTGGGTGCAAAAATGAGTCTACTTCACCACCAAGGCCTTTTAAGGAGCAAAAATTCATTACTCGCATTTGAAAATATTACCTTACCTTTCATTGAAGCCTCACAAAGAATGAAGCCTTATTTACAAGTCGACACTATTGTGGTCTACACGGACTTGTCATTATGCGAAGACATTCATAAATGAGAGAAGTCAGGGAGATTGATGGCTTGGGCTGTGGAGCCTGGAGAGCATGATTTACACTATGAGCCTTGAACAACTATAAAAGTCCAGCAATAGAGGATTGCATAGTGGAATTTACTTATGAAGAAAAACCTGGTGATATGGCTTTTATAGGAGAGAGCTTAATTGTAAATCCAACCAAGCAAACTTCTCAAGAAGGGAGCTCAAAAATTTAAATACCCGAGCAGACTTCTCCAAAACATAGCACCATGAATGATATAATTAACCAAGAGGAAGACAGACCAGAGACATCAACTAAGCACAAAGTTACTGCATGCTACCTGGAGTAGAGTAAAATATATTCCATTATGGAACCCTAGTTGAGGTACATTTTACAAAAAAGACACCTGTTTGTAAGATGTATATGGAATAATTGTCATGCACCATTGTCAACGGTAATGGGATGATAATCAATACCCCAAATAATATAAACATGGAGTACGCGCTCAAATCTTAATTCAAAAATTTAAACAATGATGTAGAATATGAGGTGTTGATCGCAGGGTTTGAACTAGCAATATCCTTAGGCGCCGAGCAAATATTGGCTCACGATGAATCCCAATTGACTGCCAATCAAGTGTTAGGAGTATATGGGGTTAAAGGAGAGTTTATGAAAAGGTATTTGGCCAAGGAATAAGACATAATATCCAAATTCCAGGTGGTTAAAATGGTCAGGATTCCAAGGATTGACATTGCCTAAGTAGACACACTTGTTTGGCATTCTTCTATGATGAGAACTGAATTAAGGAGGACCATTCCAGTAGAAGTCCTCATGCACAGAAGCGCTGGCAAAGAAAACATCAACTTGATCACACTAGATTTGGGTCCATCATAGATGGTTCCAACCAAGGATTATATTAAAAAGGTCACCCTACCAACCAATCAAAAGGAAATGAGGAAATTGAGGTACAAAACAACTAGCTATGTCGTGGAAGGGGGAATCCTGTACAAGAGGGGATTCATTGTCTTATTACTCAGATGTGTCCACCTCACCAAAGTGTAAAAATATGATTAAAAAAATACATGAAGGAGCTTGCGAGTCCCATTCGACAGAAAGATCATTGGTCAGGCGAGAAGCTACACAAGGATATTACTGGCTAATAATGAAAGAAAATTGTGCTACTTATGCAAGGTGCCTTGACAAATGCCAGAGGTTTGCAGTAATTCACAGGACACCTGGAGCTGTGCTTACATTGATCACCTCCCCATGACCTATTACCATATGAGGAATTGACCTGGTCGGACCACTGTCGAAGATAACATGAAGGTTCAAATATTTAGTCATTGTTATAAACTATTTCACCAAGTGGGTGGAAGCTGATACACTTGTTGACATGCCTTACGAGAAAGTCTTCCAATTTATATGGAAGAACATCATATGTTGGTATGGTTTGCCATATTCCTTTATCACCGACCATGGCATATAGTTTGATAACCAGGAATTTAAAGATTATTGTATTTAATCCAAGATCAAAAAGCTACATTCTGCTCTTGGACACCCTCAGTGCAATGGCCAAATAGAGGTGACCAACGAGACTCTTCTCGATAGACTGAAGAAAAGGTTGGATGATGCCAAAGGAAATTGGATCAATGAGATTCAAAGTGTGCTCTGGGCCTATAAGTCCATGCCAAAAATAGTTACTGACGAGACTCCCTATATGTTGGCATTTGGGACAGAGGAAGTGGTCCCAACTGAGATTGGTCTACCCAGTTACAGAGTACTCAACTTTAACTTTTCCAAGAGTGACCTTATGCGAAGGTTGGACTTAGAATTGGTAGAAAAAGTTAGAAAAAAAATACAAAAATACATGTGGCAGAGTACCAATAATAAACTAATCGATTCTATAACATGAGGGTCAAGTCGAGCAACCTTAAGGAGGGAGACTACGTGTTAAAGAATGTTCTTCAGAAAGGAAATAAACTAGAGGAAAATTGGCATTGTTCGTACCATATCTTTGTAGTTGTCCAACCAGGTACTTATCATCTAGAAACCCTAGAAGGAGAACAATTCAAGAACCCATAGAATGCCGAGCACCTAAAGAAGTACTATCAGTAATCATTTGGAATGTAACTTTTAAATATTTATGTAACTTATTTTTACAGATTCAACAAACACCCAGTTCACCAAAAATTAATTTCCTTTCCAAGTTTTATTTTTATCTTTTTTTCAGGAATGAGACATGTATAATCTCAAACAACAAAGTACAAACTAATGATTGACTAACTATGTATTAGCCCAAAAATTCAAACCAAGAACTCAAAAAACTTCATGTATGGCTTCGTCTTTGACAAGTCACAAATAAGAAGTTCTAAACCTAAAACTTCATGCATGGCTTCATCTTTGACAATTCAGAGACGAGAAGTTCCAAACCCAAAACTTCATGTATGACTCCTAAACCTTAAGAGCAAGAAATTTTACCCGAACGAATTAAGGAAGAAACCTAAAATATTTGGTCACCAATGGTAACTAACATATACACTTGATCAAAACGACAAAATTCATTTGAGAAACAATAAACATATTCATAAAACCTAATGGATGACAACTTATGTTTATCCAAACATGTAACCAGTAAGCAGATTAGTCAGCCAACTACCGACTACCTATTGGTAAGACTAAACTACTGGTAGGCCACAATCGTATAATAGAACAATTCAAGTTTCATTCAATACAAAGTTTTAATTCAAACATTTCATTATCCTTGGACTATTACAAGATATTGATCATAAAAACAAATTAGTACAAGGAAACAATAAAATCTTCTTATTCTGCAAGACCTTTTCCAAGTGCCTTCTCCATCCAACAGGAAGAACATCTAAAGATTAAGGAAGAACAATTGACCCCAATTCTCTAAGTCTAGTTTGTCTTCTAGAACTGGGTGTAATACCGCGTATTTCTGTGTATTTTTATTTAATTAATTTGGGAAAATACACTTTTATTAAATTAGGGAAAATACACTTTATTTAAATTACGCGAGTGAAGTAATTTAATATAATTATATGGTAAATGTACTTATTAAATATTAATCGAGATATTGGTACTGATTAATATTACATTATAATGTTTACTAAATGAATATAGTAAATAAGTGATGAGTGTGGTTACGGCATAGCGAGGGATATGTGCGTATTTTATTTTATCTCACCGAGAGTCACGTGTAGACTATTTTGAGGTGAGGAGTGAGAAATATATTTTAAGTGACTCGAATGGGAATTTATAGGTCACAAATGATTCCGGATGGATCGAAATAGTTGGAATAGTGTACTCGAAAGTGTAGTTTGGGTCCTGGGTCAATTTCGAAACAAACCGGCACCTATTAAAGGCGTTACGGTCATTTTTCAAAAAGAGGTCAAGGGACCTAAAAAATTTAGAGTCATATATCTGATATTTTTAGATTGGGGTTAGGGCTCATAACACGAAAGATTAGGGAGGCCATTAGAGAAAAGAGAAAACCATTTTCCCAAAGCTTAAGGAGAGAATTGTGAAGGTGGTGAATGGTTTCTTGCACCTCAAGGAAATTGAAAAGGAAGATTGGAGGATAAGCAATTTATCATCAACCAAGAACCATGAAATTAGATCAATCAATTAAAGGAAAGTGTTTATTGCAAATCAAATTGAAGTTATAATACCCATGTGTAGGGATTTCATGAATAAATTAATTTTTATTTCAAAATCTTTTATGAAAAGCACTAATTGATTTCATGTTTGGGTAAGATTTCATGTAGTTAGTATTTATATCTGTAGAGGAGTTTAAATTAGAAGAGTTTTGATTATTACTACGGATTTAAATCTGGGTTTTGAATTGAATGTAATGGATGAACAAAAAACTAGATTATGAAAGAGTTTTGAGGGTTTGATTCATTCTTAATTGATTTCGGTGAAGTTTTAATGCGTTTGAAACATTAGAAATCATCCTAACTCATGTAGAAATAGTCATGAATAATCGATGTATATTTGGTGAAGAATTATGGGAGTTTAGTAAATCAGAAAGGGTGAAAAATCGAATAAGACGAAGCTGCACCTGTTCGATCGATCGACCAAATCCTTTGATCCATTGACCCCGAAAGATTTTGGTTCTTTTCTTGGTTAAATTTTCTGGGATTACCAGTGATGGAAGAGAATCTTAAGAGTGTTACTATACCTATGTAGGGACTTGATAAAGACCAGTAGGTGTATAAAAAGGTCCATGAAGGTCATTGAGAGTAGGGCTTAAAGTATGGACTGGTCAGGATAACTGATTGATAGATGAATTCTGAAATTTGGGAATTGAGCTACAAATAGAGGGTAAACATCAATTCTACCTGTGTACCAGTAGGTTAAAGAAGGTAACTAATGGATTTATATAACAAGGGGTAACTTGGACCCTTTGAGTTGTGTGAACACTCAAATAATTACGAAAGTGAATTAAATTCATAAATAAATGATAAGTATAGTGAATGTTAGAGAGAAAAATATTATGTACAAGTATAAATAATCTGGTTGTGTGAATACGTATTCTATTGATACTTAGGCCTTGTCCTTGTGAATACCTAAAGTATGCTAAATTCTATATTAGGGTCGATGGTTATCTGGACCAATACATGAAAGCTCGATTTGGGATCGATGATTATCCGAACCAAATCGAAGATGAATGATATTGGAGTCGGTGAGTATCTGGACCAATATACATATGCTTAACATTTACTTTGAGGTCGAGGGATATCCGGACCAAGGTAAATGATAGGATGATTGGGGCCGATGATTGTCCGGTCTAATAATCCTATAGTTTATAAATTGTGCATGAAATATATAATTATGATATTCTACTTATGTGTGAAAGTAGACTTGTAGATGATATATATATATATATATATATATATATATATATATATATATATATATATATATATATATATATAATGGGAAATTAAGTAGGAACTTAGTTACAAGATTGATTAGATTGGGGATGATCTATAGTAAAGTAAGTGGTGAAACTTCATTATGGAAGTTGAATGATAAATATGAAATGCTATTTGAATTAAGTAGTGAGACTTGATTAAGATACTTAAATGTAACATATGTGAAGGTTACATAAGTAATGAAGGACCTTGCAAGAAATGTTAATATTGAATCGTGTTGAACGGGCGGTATAGGAGAGTATTCTATTGATAAGATCGATTATATACTTTAGTAGAGATAGCTTGGGGTTGTAGAACTACAAGAAAAATATCTATTTAAGACACTTTTAAAAATTAATTAACATCACTTGTAAGTGAGCCATCGTAAACTTTTTTATTTATTTGATTTTACATCTCCTGTTATATTAACAGACCTAAATAATTTTGTTTTTGTCTTTATACAACGGTTTTATTTTTAGTTTTGAAAATTTACAATGGTTTTATTGAAATACCTAAATCGATGCTAAAATTCTGCTTAGATCCAGAACCGTCTCACTTCACCCACTCCTCCACAATTGAACTCCCTCACGATCTCTCTCTCCCTCTTCATCACGACACTCTCTTTCTTATACCATAACATCTTCATACCATAACATCTGATCTTGTCCTTCCCCCTCTTCATCACGACACCCATCTTCGTATCTTTATCTTTATAACACTCTAAAACGCTATACAAACATTTATGTGCCTCAAAATCCCGCCTATCCACGTCAGCTGCAATCCTAAACCAACCGGATTTTCTATATTTAATTAGCCGGAATTGATGAAGTAGGGTCATTACAACTTCCAGTAACAAGCTATAACTAGGTATGCAACTATGTCTCTTCAAATCTGATGCCAACCAATATCTAGCACTAAAGCCCGACCAACTTCATATTTGTCAATGGAATATGTAAAGGCATATGACCAATCTATTTATGGTCGTGTAGATCATTGGTATTGTCACAATTTTGTGAAGGAGCCACTATTGGTATTGTCAAATATTTCTGCAGCAGACTCTTCTGAACCAGACCAGCAAGTGAGTTTACAAATTAATAATTTGGATACTGCAATGTTTATTCATTTCATTGAGTTACAACCTTACTAAATGGAAGAAATATTTCCATTCTACGTGGATATATGATGTATTGTTTAAAGAGTATTTGAAGAAATTAAATGGTGTTTATGTTACGATTGTCATATGGTGAATGTGCATTTGAGAAGGCATTAGTTTTTTCGCCATAAAAGTAGTGCACAATAAGTGTTTGATGAAATGTGTCAAATACCACATATTGTATATATCTTTAAGAAGACTTGAATTTTTTCCTATAAAAATAGTGGCCTCAAATTTCAGATGAAATACCTTCATTAAGATATTGGTTTCCTTTTCATTTCATACCTGTGAAGCATTATCACTTCTAAATTATTATATATTATCTGTATATAATCAAGATTTTATGTTGGATGGGAATCGAATAGAAATGGAATAGCTGAATATTGTATGTAAATATTAATGAGTGTACCATAGTTGTTCATAAGAAGATAAGAATACACTTTTTTTTATTGTGCTAATTTAAAAAATTTAAAGTGAAATGAAAAAAATATGAGAATTTACTTTAGAATTTATTTCTAATAAAATGGAAAAATTTATGAGAAATCTAATTCTTTTGTGAGTAAGTCAATGAAAAGCCATAGTCCCCTTGCTCTAGAACTATCATTTGTAATAAATTGTAGAGTTCTAAAGTCTATCGTGGTCTTTTAGCTAGGTGTTTTTCATTGAGTTACAACCATCCCAAATTGAAGAAAGATATCTGTTGTACCTTGATATATGACGTAATTTTTACATTCTATTCTTTTCGTCTAATAAATATGCCATATCATTTCTACTTTTACTCATCATTGCATGCTTCCCGATCATATATCATCCAAAACCTTCGTCGATAACCCAAATTCATTAACTATTACGTATGACTATTACGTCTTATTGCCAATCCAACTTGACAGAAATTAAATAAATTCAATCTAAATTGAACCAGCGCGACGAATTGTATTGTTACTATTAATGTCACTTCGCCTACATACCCACGTTGTTCCCTTCTCCTCTTAAATGAAACGCAATAATTTATTCTTCTACACGGATCTGTGAGTCTCTCTAAATACACGTTATCCGTGTCTTCTATGATACAAATGCCCATGGCCGGCCCTGGCCATATGCCAAATGGACAATGGTATAGGGCAAATTTTAGAGTATACACCTATACATGTATATTATAGGGTCCAAAAATATTTTATGTATATTAAAAATGTCAATTTTTAAAATAAGTTTAATTTTTTAGGGGCCCATTTTTTAACTATTTAAAAACAATCTGTACAAAGAATGATTTAACTACCCAAAAATCTCACCCAACTAATATAGGCCCCTAAAAAATAAGTTTAATTTTTTAGGGGCCCATTTTAGGTATTTAATATCTTTGTACAATATTTTTTTTAAAAGGACCCTAAATTAATTTTTACACAGGACACTCTCAATCTTAGGACCAACCCTGCAAAGGCCAAAACACTAGGATTTTGTGCAAATTACATATGCATATGGGGTTTACTTCTACGATTATGTTTGTGTATTTTACGGATTTGGAATCTCTGCATGATACATTTCCTTAAGTTTTTTCAACGCATATTTGGAGGAATGACAAATCTAGATCAATAGTAAGAACTTTTTTTTTCGTTTCTGAAATCAAACATAAGAAAAAATGAATTAATCTAAGCAAACATATACATAGAAAACATGTAATTTCCTAACATGGAATATTTGGGACTCCCATCCTTCCACACTTGAATATCCAAATGGGATTTTGCAATATTGAGCCATTATGTGCGCAGACTTATTTATTTCACGCCTAACAAACGAAAAAGAAATAGAGGAATTTCTCTAATGAAGCTCACGGATATAATCATTTACTGAAAATTCTTCCTTGTCTGATTGCGTTTTTGGTTTATCATTGCTGCAATCACCTTCCAATATTATGTATCCAATCGTGGTCTGCTTCAAGAAATATAGTTGTGCGTGTTACCATTGCCTCTATTTATTTTTCATTTATTCCCATATTAAATCTTTACGACATGGCTCCTCCAAATTTCCCATCCCAATTTTAACCATAATCCCAACTCCTATACATTTTTTATTTTGGCCATAAATAAGAGGATCAATATAAGCAGAATAACAACTGAAATATAAATAAACTTTTATTACAAACACAAATTAAAAACTTACAGACGGAATAAGAGTCCACCGGAATAAAGCCGGAAAGTCCACAAGCTTATTACAATATTAGAGAGAGAGAGAGAGAGAGTAAAGAAAGAGGTGCCTAAATGAGGAATCAGAGTCCTCTATTTATATTACATAAAAAGGAATAAATAATTCCTGAGAAAATGACCCTTGGGTCCCTCCATTATTCGAGGCTGACAAATTCTCTTGTCGTGAAGCGTCGGCTGCTGTGCCAATGGGTCCCTCCATTCATCACGGGTTGTTGGCTGATGGGCCAGTGGGTCCTACCACTATCGACGAGTCTGCCAAACTTTGTCTTCAAGCGTCCGCGAGCATTTTTGTGGGGCCAGTGGGCCAATTATCTCAAATAAACTAGGCCATCTTCTGGGTCCGAATTAGGAAAGGTACCATCCAATCTCCGAGTTGGAAAGACAGAACTCAGTGAGTTGAAGAATGCCTCCATTGTTGGCTCAGAGGGTAAGTTGGTGTCGAACATGTCACCAATAAACTCATCATCTTCTGGGTTTTGAGATTCTCTGGCAAGGTAGAAGAAAGGATTATCATTCTTGACAGAGGCCATGGATGTATCATCATCCGAAGGTAATGGAATGGGATTAGAATCATCATTGAGAGGATTGGTCTTCATTCCAGGAAAATCAAAAGCCGATCAGAATTGGCTTTGAGTGTATTCAAAAACCTTCTGCAGTAGCTCCTGCTCCGTGGCTTTGGGAAATTTCTTCTTAATGGTAAACTTTAAATCTTTGATCGGATTGACAGCTGGTGACATCTTTTCAGCTGGAGGTGGTGAATCATCAACCGAAGTCATGTGGTGCTTTAAGCTTTCTTTGATTTTAGAAATGGTATTATTAGTGTCAACACCACTCCACCATCTGTAGAAAAATATTCTTTCAAGTTGAGGAACATTGAGATTGTTAACTCTACATTGAAGATCCCAATGAGAGATCCAAGGAATACCTATCTCGGTAAAAAATAGTAGGGTATTAAGTCCTACTAGGATCTTAGTTTTCCCTCTTAATTTTGGATGAAATTGGGTCCAAGGTAAAAAGAGTTTTTCTTTGGAAATTTCATCAGGGAAAAAATTAATTCCTGGGCCAAATTTTTCCCACCAATTGATAACCCATCCTGGGTAAGTGTCTTTTAGGGAATTTGGGCACAAAACAAAGAACCAGGTGTGCTTGTGCTCAGCATTTTGGTAATAAAATGCTTTAGTCCAAGCCTGGAAATAATCCCAATAATTATAGGATCCAGTGTGCGAACTCAATTTTCGCACCTTTAAAGGATGAATTCCCCATTCTCGGGGACCAATAAACTATTTTAAAATAGCCTTGCTATAAGCAATAGGAGACTTAAAATTATTCTGGTGTTTGTTAGTATGATTAAACACTATAGATTCAGTCTCAGTGAGAATCACCTCATATACCGTCCGGTATTTGACTTCTTGCACATCATAATTATGTGTATCAAGGTAAAGGGACTTAATTTCCCATGGAGAAGACATATGCTTTTCATCTTCGTCATTGAGAATGAGTATTAATTCCGAAGTCCTCTGATTAGGAATGAAATCATATTTAATGGTTTCCAATACTTCTTTAGCAGATTTATTTTTGCTAAAAGGGTTAGGAGGGGAACTCATTTTTCTCCTATTCTGCGCACTCTGGCGAAGAAATTCCAAATAATCCTGTATCGGAGGATATTGGTCATCATCGACCACCATCTTCTCTTTTCGAGGCCTTTGGTGGAACTGCCCACGGCCTCGTCCACTCCCTCTAGAGGGGCCACTCATTGATTCTGCAAAAGACTCTCTAGTTAGAAAATCAGGAAATTTGGAAGCAATTTCGATACTTCGATTAATAGGGAGTATTTTCCCTTCTCTTATGTTATGTCCTAAAAATCGAATATTAGTTTGAAAAATTTTCATTTTAGGAGCGGAGATAACTAAACCATTAGTTTTAATAACATCTTTAAAAATCCTTAAATGTTTAAAGTGTTGATCAATCGATTGGGAAAAGGTGAGGATATCATCAATATAGACAATTGAAAAATCAGAATAAGGATTGAAAATATCGTTCATGATATTTTGAAATTAAGAGGGGGTACTTTTAAGCCCAAAAGGCAAAACATTCCATTGATAATGGCCAAAAGGAACCACAAAAGCAATCTTATATCGATCTTGTGGAGCAATTTGGATCTGCCAATATCCAGATTTTAAATCAAATTTAGAAAAGATAGTGGCAGAGTTAAGACGATCAAGAAAATCCTTTTTATTAGGAATGGGATATCTTACCCATCGCAAAACATAATTAAGGGGTTTGTAATTAATTACAAGCCTAGGAACACCTCGTTCCTTTTCAGCAGCCTTGTTAACATAAAAAGCTGTACAACTCCAAGGAGAATAACTTTTGGTTATAATAATTTTATCTAAAAGACTTTGAATCTCCTTCTTACAAAGGCTAAGGAATTCAGTCTTCATTTGACTGGGTCTGGCCTTGGTAGGAATGGATTTTTCATTAAAATCAGTTTCATAAGGAAGAGAAACAATATGTTTCTTTCTGTCCCAAAAAGCATTAGGGATATCACTGCAAACTTCGATTATTAATTGGTTTTTAACAACATTGATTTTTTGCAATACGTTAGGTAACTCCAGCTTCAGCTTGATAGTTAAAAAAGAGACTTCTTTTTGAAGAAAATTCAAATGGTTTTCTTTGAAAATAATATTATTTCTCAAAGAGTTGATTTTCTTAATCTCAGGGTGGGTGATGAATTCAAAAACAATTTTTTGGTTTTGAATGGTGGCATATATTCCACTAGAATCAATTTTATCAATAGGCATACGCAAAGATAAAAAAGGAGTACCTAAAATTATCTGTTGGGATAAATCTCTAATAAGCAAGAAGGTACTATCCAAATAAATTCCATTGTTACAGATGGAGACATTAGTTAATTTATATTTAATGCCCATGCTATCACCACTAGCATTAAACAAGGATTGAGTAGTCTTCTCAAAGTATTCGGTAGGAACAATTCCTTCTTGAATATAATTCATATCAGCACCGCTGTCAACAAGAGCAATGATGTTACACAAAGTAAATTCTTTGTTTATAATAAGGTTGACAGTTGTATACCACTTCTGACTGGGTACACGGGTCATAAAACCCAAATAATCCACTGAATCTTCAATTTTAGGAATTTCTGGATTGGAATGCTTTGAAGCATTCTTAAGATTACTAATCTCAATTTTCATGTTATTATGCTGATCCTTAAGAAGTCTTAACTCAATTTTAAGATTATTGACTTCTCGTCTTAAGTCTTTAATGTTAGAGGATTTATTAGAATCTTAGTTTTTCTCAAGACAGTTAAGTACTTCCGAAAGGCTGTACTGTTGGTTCTGAGGAAGGGTATCTGAAGAATTAGGAAGGCTTTCCTGAATATAGCAAGACTTAAATAGTTTCAGTTTAACGTCCGGGTCAGTAACTTGATTGATGACATCAATCATAGATTGTTGTTGACTAGTAAGAACATTAATACTTAAACCATTCATCTGAAGAACTGATTGGAGATGATTACATCTCTCAGTTAAAGGCTTGCACTGACAATCTCCTTTCTCGAAGATATCTGAGTCACTAGAGCTTTGTATATAATAAAGCTCATCATCGTTCTCAGATGATTCCTTTAAATCTTCAGAGGAGTCTGAATTAAGTAAGAGTTTACTTAATTGGGTCTTCAAATCGTCATCAATTTGAAGATTATTAATTTTAGTTTCCATTTTGCATTTATTAGCAAAGTGGCCATATTTGCACATTTGAAACATTTAGAGTTAGTTTTCTTATTCCTAACAAATTTCTTTTTATAATTATCCCCCTGATTAATAACATTCTTATGATGTTTCTTTTTATGTTTATAGGTCTTTTTAGAAACTTTCTTGTTTCTATGGGAGACTTTTCGATTAGAAGTCTCGGGAGTATTGTAAGCAAATTGATCACAAAATTCTCCTAATTCTTTCTTTCCAGAAAGATTCTGTTTCTTAAGATGTCTCTGAAGCTTCAGGTCATTACAGAGAGAAAGACCCTCTTGAATGACAACACTGATAAGTTGGCCATAAGTATATTGATCGTAAGGGATAGAGATGCTGTCATTAGCTTCTCTTAACTTCTTATGAACCTTCTCAGCAAAGAAGGTAGGAAGGCCATCAATAAATTTGGCTTTTCAGTGGTCATGTTTTTCGTCAAGTCTTTGAGTGACCTTAGCAAGGAAGACATCCTTGTACCATCTGAATTGACTAAGGGTAGGGCATCTAAGGTTTTGTAACAATTCTCTGTTACGTTCTCCAGTATAATCTCTAATGCCAATAAAATGATGAATAATGGTAAGCATTAAGGTATAAACATCATCCTGTGTACCTATGTCTTGCATATGTTCATTTTTTATAATTTTGACAGCATTAATGACGTCATTTCTTTGACTGTCAATAAGAATGTTCGACGACCAACTCCTAAGAGTTCCTGTAAACCCAACAATGATCATCTGAGCAATACTTTGATCAGAGGCCTGATTTTGTTTACAGATAGTGGAATACATGGACATTTGATGAATCATTTCATAGATTTGTTGTTCAGATTTACCATCGATATTCCATTCATAGATGGTTTTACCCTGGAAGTTAGACTGTGGGTTCATAACAGTACTTTCTTCAAAAAGGAGATCCTGAGGGGTTGGTCTGTGATAGTAATTTCGCACAGGGCCAACGTAGCCAATATTATTACTATAAGTAATTTTATTGACATAATCATCAGAATTTTTAAAAGATTCCTCAAAGTCATGAGCTTCTTTCAAAGGAATGTCCAATTCCGAATCAGAATCAACGTGGGATAAAGTGTTATGTTTTAACCCTTTGAGATTGTTTTCAATATCTTTAAGTTGGGATATAAAATCATTTTTATTTCCCATTTTAAAACTTTTAACTTCAATAGGAGGTTGAACTAAAGGTTGGTCAAGACTTTTGTTAAAGTCTTCAGGTTTCTTAGTCATAAGATTTTCCTGGAGGTTCTTAATCCTATTGAGTTGGTTCCCTATCGTATTTAGAATAAGGTTGGTGTAATTACCTTGTTTATAAAGAGGATTTAATTCTTTCTTATGTGTAAGAAGTATGTCCCCAGTTTCCATATTAAGGAAGGCATTGGCTTCTAACTTAGGAGCGCTACTACTCTGGCTGGTGCTTCCAACATCTAGGGAAAGTGGTTCAGTAGGAGGATGAACCGCAGATATAATCTGTTCGTTCGATGTTTTCCAGGTTTTTAAATGTTTATATTCCGTTTTAAGAATTTGTTTATCCTTAAGAATAAAAAGATGCTTATCTTTAGAAAACATTTGAAACCAGACAACAAAAGAAGTGACCTGCTGGTTATCTTCTACCCATTTATAAAATTCATTTTTATAATTATCTAACTCAGTTTTGCTATATTTGGCAAAGTACCAAGTACGAAATTTAGCATAACCAGGTAAATAAAATTCTGCATTAATTTCTTTCCTATTAACCGTAAAAACCATAAAAAAGGAAAGAGGGTTAAAGTCTAACGTTCATTTCAGACGGCATAGGAGATTCTCTACGCTGAGAAGTATCCTTCTTCTCATAAATACCATGAGGTATTTGTTCATTGGTAAAAATACCATGAAGATTCATATCATCGTGATATGGATGGATTCTAGGATCTTCACAAACAGAGTGCCGTGAAGTAGATGGAGGATATGTAACAAAAGGTTTAGAAGACTGGCTCCTAGAGGATTGACACCTATTAAATTTTCTAAAGTTTAGAAAAACATCACCATATTTATCCTCAATTATATCCCCAACATCTTCATTTTGTCGTGGTTGGGGAGGAACAACATTTTTTATAGCCCAAGTCTCTAGGAAATCAATTTCGTCCCAACTTATAGTTCTAGGTGTGTGCACGTTAGAATCTATAAGATGTGTGTCAATTAACACAGTTTTACTGAAAGGACTAAATTGTTTAATATTGGGAGCCATAGTATTCATTACCTTGTAATAAATCCTATAGATAATCCCAATAGTTTTCGATCCAGGAAGAAAATTATAACCTTTAGTTTGAACCCTAAGACTCAAAGCTTTACAAAGGTGCATATCAGATAAAGACAAAGTTATATTTGGAAACACATCAAAATAAACAGGTCCATTACAAAGACTAGTTTCAATTGCTCCCATCAAAGATTGTCTAAAATTAGTACACCTACCATCATGTAGAGTAGCTTGCAAACAGGCGTTCATACCAGAAAGGGTCAAAGGTTTAAAAGCAATTTGAATTAAACCAACATGAATAAAATGATAGTTTTTATCTTTTATATGATCTTTAAGATCATCCCATTTGAAGAGCTCGATGGACTTATCTTGCTCGTTCAGACTAATGGTTTGTTCCATAGTCTTTATAGCGTACTTGCTACGAAAGTTATACCAATTAGTATTATAAATGATTTTAGGCTGGACTTTAGGAATAGTCCACCTGTTCAAATCCTTTTGAACATCAAATTCAATTAAAGAAGAATTCTTCACGAACTCTTGTGAGTTGTATGTATCAATGGTGTTTAAATCGATAATACAAATGTTAATATTTAGGATAGTAATAACCTTATGATCTGAATTAGGAAAATATTATCCAAATCAAAAATCTAGGTTTAAAGAATATAATAAGCCAAATTAGAAATCACTTCTGGGTCAGTGGTCAACGATTTACTTCGGGAATAAGCCTCAACGCCTCACACGGCAACCCATTTACGCGACAAATACCAGTCCATATCAAAACCATATTTCTATTTCTCCTTATTATTATCATTTAATTTGTGTTTGTAATAAAAGTTTGTTTATATTTCAGTTGTTATTCCGCTTATATTGATCCTCTTGTTTATGGTATCAGAGTCATGATTGGCTAAATTGTGTGTTAATGTTTAGGTTAGTGATGATTATGGTCTGAAATTTATGTCGTAACACTAAGTTACTATTCACCAGCATGAATAGTAATTTCCTATTCACATTAAAAACCCCATATTAAATCTTTATGACATGGCTGCTCCAAATTTCCCATCCCAATTTTAACCATAATCCCAACTCCTATACATTTTTTATTTTGGAAAAACTGTAGTATCCAAATTAATCTTATCACACCTTCCGGTGGAGCCTCCCACATAGTTGAATTGACTTTGTTACTTTCCTCCGTTTATGTTAGATGCTCCATATACTCCCTGTACATATGCACTACCCCGTCTTTGATGCATTTAGGATTAGCGGTTGGCTGCTCTTCGTCTTTTTTTTTTTTTAAACGTCGGCCTTGACCGATTCTATTAATGGATAAAATTTACAACCACAAGACTAAAGCCCAATGCTCCAAAACAAAACAACCAACATAAAACTGAAAACCACCAGCTAAAAACCAAGTGCTGAAATCCACCCAAAGGAAAAAACAAGCCAAAAACCTCTCCCAAAACATAAGAAAAGGAGAACTGCTATCCAACAAAAACCTCAAGCCATTGGAAAACGTCATACATGATCCAGACTAACTGAAAAAAAAGAAAGATCATCCCACACCCTCCGGAGGAAAGTCAGATCTAATAATAGACAACAAAGCTGAAGGAGGCCGGGACAACCAATCGCACGGCAGAACCGAGGCAGAGCACGACCTCACAACCCAATCCGTCGCAGCATTTGCATTTCTGAGGACATGTAAGAACAAGATATCCTTACAATGGCTGGTAAGAGCTTTAAATTGTTGTTTTCTTCTTTTCAAATCCCACCTAGGATGAGCCTCTGTCTGCATATAATCCATTATGATTTTAGAGTCCGATTCAATTATGATCTGATCCAAACCATGTAAATTAATGAAAGAAGCTGCTGAAATAAGAGCCGACGCCTCCAAATCAAGAGCCGAGGAAGCGAGAGGGTTTTTACACACTGAACCATCAATGAGGGCCCCTTTAGAATCTCTAACAATAAAACCAAATGAACCCGACAACTGATTTTTCAAGAAAGAGCCATCACAATTAATTTTTAACCAATTAAGGGGAGGTGGGCTCCATCTGCTTACACTCACAGAATGTAAGGGAGGAATTAGTCTAGAAAAGGGACTAAATTCCTTGTAGCTTTTACTGTAGTTAACAGATAAGGACCAAGCCTTAGATAATACAACAAAAATGTGAATATTTTTCTTCTTAAAAACAACTTCATTTCTAGTCTTCCAGATTTCCCAACAAGTACACACAAACAAAGATTTAAGATCCAAACCAGAACAAGAAACAGATCCAATCCTACTGAAAAACCTAAAAAACCAATCTTCAATCCTATCACCCAGAACAACCAAAATTTGATTGAGAAATGGGGATCCCTCCCAAACCTTCTGAACCCATGGACATCTAGTAAGCAAATGCTCAATGGTCTCCTTATCTTTACCACAAATATTACATAAAGGGTCATCTTTAAGAGTTTTCCTCCAAAGGTTAAAATTAACTTCCAAACACTCATTGCAACATCTCCAAATGAAATTCAAAACTTTAGGGGGGGCCTTGATGGCCCAAATATTTCTCCAAAGGTACCATATACACCAAACCGTCATAGCACTCATCACCTACTACTCTTCACTTGATGAGGATATGGTGTCGTTAATCTTCCTATATCATAATCAACCTAATTAATCTGAAATGAACTTTTTCCCTGCTTAATCCTATCATATCTGATATCGTTAGTTAAAAGAACTTCTCCTGTCTACCCCTATCATATCTAATGTCGTTGTTTCAAATCAAATGTCGAGTTATTCTATCATCATTTATGTTAATGTTGTTGTCTGCGTAATTATCTCCCGCCTTAAAGATGTCAACATTTATGGTGAATATATCACAGCTGTTTCCCTAAAATATACTTCATCATTACTGGACTAGAATTACCTCACACTGCAACTATTAAAGTGATTCAACTTTATCCCTTTTATTTTTGGCTGCTACTATGTGAGGAATACATAATGAGTTGTTGAAATATTAGTTATCTCATTTCTAAAGTTTGGACATGCTCTAAGTTTGTATGCCAAACAAAATAACAATGAACAAATATGAAATTAAAAAAACATACCAGGGTTGTCACAAGTAATTTTTAAGTATTCTAACTCCACAGATATGTAGTTAACTGAACTGGGATCGTTTGGTGGTACTGCATTGTCTACCTGAGTTTTCGTGTGTCCCATTTCATGACTTTTTGCTATATCTAGGATTTTTTCGGTAATACCTCCGTTTGATTTTACTTTGGACTTAGTTTATATGGGTGAGTACATTACTACTTCAGAATTTTATTCATTTTTTGCTTCTGAATGATCCTTGCACTCCCTCGTTACCACAAATCGATCATTCATATAATTGTGAACATTATACTTTATTTTCTTACTGTTAATATTATATTTTTTTGAGTTTAAAAATTTCTCTTCAAATTTGTTGAATACCAACTAAGTTTTATGTTTTGGTTGTGTCCAATCTAATTGATCTTCACCTTTTCATTGGCCTCAATGGACACCTTCAAAGTCTCAAGCAAGGTCTTCAGCTCAGATAACACTCGTCCGACAAAGAGCTTAGATAGCATGATGGTATTAATCCTCGTTTTTAAGATGTGCGACCATAGATTTTCCACAGAATAAGATATGTGATGTTATTTTTTTGTTTCATTTCCAGGTGCTGAAAACATTTCCTAACAGGGGAAAATACTTAGATAGTAAGTTGCACTTTGTTCATCTTTTCTGTACCAAGGAGCACTTCTAAGTATTCAATGTTTAATTTTTCATTCTATTATCTAGCTCTTGTGAGCTTTGGCAAGGTTACAGTGGAGTAAAAGGAGTTGGCTGGAAATTTTGGTTTGGCAATATATTCTTAGGATGAATTTATGCAGTTGGTACGCTACTAGCTTAGTACTACTAATAACATCTTCGCAACGATGTGTTAACAAAAGAAAATTCTGTCATGTAACTATGTTCCTTTCACTATTAACAATTCTTATTCCATTTCCTTTCTTTAGTTTCTCTTACTTATTTCTATGAAGTAGTTACATTTCTATATTAAAAGAAAAACATAGTACTATTTCTAGCAAAACATATCCTTATTGGAGAGAATCAAATGGAAACCATACAATGTTAGAGATATAAATTAAAGTATTTAACTCTTCAGATAAAGATATTGAAAAATTTGAATCGTATTGGCTAGATTCATAACAGGGCTTTATAACAAACCTATAAACTATCCAAATTCCTTTCCTGTTCCATCTTACCTTCCCCAACGTGTATCGTTTGTGGGAGTCATTTGCACTAGATACAACCTTATTTATCCATTTATTATATATTCTTTATACATACTACTTATAGATAGTTTATATACAATATATTCATCCATAGGGAACCAGTGAGCAGTTTGACCTTCCAGTCAAGAACAAAAGTGATATCTATACAATAATGTATACAAGTAGAACAACTGGTGACCTAAAGGGAGTAATGATTTCCAATAAGAGCATTCTTTCACTTATATCTAGAGTAAATCACCATCTAGAGAGTATGAATGAAGAAGTGAACTTGCACTTAATACTTGTGTTTTGCGCCTTCAATTGTAGAATTGTTCAGTTACACTAATGATTTGTCTCACGAAAGTGTCTAGTTTATTTGAGATTGTATCTCCTTCTAATGTTTGTTTGTTAGATTCCACCATCTTTTGTACAATTTAGTCAGAAAAATGTGTATTTGTCATATCTTCCTTTAGCACATATATTTGATCGGGTGATTGAAGAATTGTTCGTTTCCACAGGTGCGTCAATAGGATTTTGGCATGGGGTAAGTCTAGAGAAGACATATACTTATTATTACCTTTTGAATTATACAATCTAATATCTTTTTTCAACTGCATCTTCAGGATATTAAACTATTGATCAACGACATCAACGAGCTAAAACCAACTGTATTTTGTGCTGTTCCATGTGTTTTGGACATGATTTATTCAGGTAAATGTATAAAATATGATACAGAGGAGTCTAGAATTTCTTTTTTTACCTTAAGGAAAATTGATTAAACTAGTCAGGATGATTTTCTTTTTAATTTTCTTGTCTAGTTATTTATTATACCCACCCGTATATTGAATTCAAAAGAATTGTTGCAACCAGGATGGAAATTTCACTTTAATTCTCTCACTCAATAACAAACTATCCAAGTGCGTATGAAAATTTATGTTTAACTACTTGTCCTTTCAGGTTTAGTAGAAAAGATTTCATCACCGGGGCTCCTCAAACATACATTGTTTAACATTTCTTACTCCTAGTAAGTGAATTTACTTATATTGTTTTTGAAAGTACACTCATGAGAAGAACAGTCATGATGTACTATTTACATACAAAGCCCAACCTTGCTTGGAAAACAAAATAAGTTAAAGAAGCATCAGCAGCATCCCTATCTAACCATTTAGATTTTCTCCGTATACAATGGTCTCCCATACTATTGTTGCGCTAAAGCAAGACTATCTCTAGCGACCAAGACGACAAAACTCACTCGGGAATTTTATCAAACACTTGGTGTGCGGAAAACACCCAAGACCTTGTTCCCAAAATGATCTAGTGTGCAAACTCCCAATCGAATCAACCAAACATCAATGAAGAGACAATAAGAACATACAAGCAATCATCAAAGCAAAACAACAACGATATACCGTGGTTCACCCAAATTTGGGCTACATCCACCAAGGAGGATTTCTTCTTTCTATAGATAAATGGAGGAACCCAAAGGTTATACACACACACAATTTATCTCTCTTAGAAAGTCACTCACAACCTCACAAGAACTCACCCCTCAAATGGGAGCTCTATCTCTCTTTAGCTTTGATAACTCACAAAATAGCTCTCAAACTTGTCCTCTCTCAAAACCTAGAAATAACACTTGTATTTATAGATTTGAGCCAAAATGGCAAATTTGTAAATAAACCAAAACTGAAAAATAGGAGAGCCAAAATCAACAAACTCCACCTTGGCGATCCTGAAGATCCAACCAATCTCTAGAATGCTGAAATTGAACCCGCTTGAAGACTGTCCCACCATCTACCAAGCTAATGCGATTCCCCCAGGCGATCCTCACGATCCAACCGAACTCGGAATGCAAACATCAAATCCGCTCTAAGATCATCCCGACATCTAACAAGCCAATACGCTCCACCCGACGCTAAGCCACCTCAAACTTCAACCATGAAGTGAGATACCGCAAGTCTTCACTCTAAGACTCCAAACGACTCCACCCGCCGAGGAACCAAGTTCTAAACTAAGAACTCCCCTGAATGCTTCCCATGTAACCATACGGTGAAGCTCGCTCCTCATGTAACCCGGTGAGTACACCCCCACACAATACATATAGCATACACCTTCTTTACACGAAACATTCAAACACATCAACACCATCTTCCACCTTGAGAAATAACAACGGATGAGAGGGAAAATTCCTCACCTCTCATACCCTCCAAATCTCACCCTCGAAAGATATATCAAGTCTTTGTCACGAAAAACTCCCGTTTGTCAATGCTCGCAAACAATAACTCATCGGCCTTCCTTGAACTAGCTACACACACCTCGAATCCATCACAGTCCTACACCTCGATTCGAATCGGCCAATGCATGTGTGCAACTAAACCGGGTCAACATCACCCGTTGGCCCTGGAGGGGGACTTCGATCCATCCCCTCCACTAGTAGGTATTCTCCCATCACTACCGTCTACTCTTGGAAAGCTAGAACCCAATGTCTCCACTTTGTTCACAAATGAGACATGCCTTGAACGTTCGATCACTTGTGCACACTGCTTCCCAATCTTCCTCGAAGTTTGATTTAGACGATACAACCCCTCTCTCTCCTCTCCCCTCGCTAGGACCATACAACCGCGTGTGACTTTCAAGACTCTACCCGCCACCGACACCCGTCAACCCTTGGAATCCAAACGGCTAATGGATATCAAATTCTTTCGCAACTTTGGGACATAGGCCGCACCACCCAAAGTGCATTCCACCCCATCGAACATCTTGAGTTTCACCGTCCCGACACCCTCAACGGAAACCTTCTCTCCGTTAGCCAAAGTCATGGAACCTTTTCCATTTTCTGTGAAAGTCTCAAAATATTCCCTCTTGGAGCAAACGTGATCCGACGATCCCGAATCTAATATCCAATCATCTTGGGAAAGAGAGTTAACCTTGGAGATTGTGAGAAGTTCTCCAAGTTCATCTTCATAATTCGCACTCGCTACCGTTGCCCTCTCGGAATCAACCTTGCCCATAACCTTGTCGATCCACAAAGGACATTCTCGGATCATATGACCCCATTCCCGGCACTTGTAGCATTTCGACCCTTTACCACCAACACCTCTCGATCTAGACCTACTACCGTCATTAAATCCCCGGTTGGAGTTCCTCCCGCCATTTTGCCCACCTCCATCTCTCGCCATAAGGCCTTCATTATGGGAATACCCGTCACCTCCACCTTCCTTCTTTCTCATCGTGACATGAGATTGAATATCTTGCACAACCTCGTTGCACCGGAGCGTAGACTTCCCAAACATGAGCGTGGTCACAAAATGCTCGTATGAATCGGGTAATGATGCAAGAAACAACAATGCTCGATCCTCCTCAATGAATTGAACGTCTATCCGGTTCAAGTCATTTATCAAGGCATTAAAAACGTTGATATGCTTCATCATATCCTCACCCTCCTTCATCTCAAGCTTGAAGAGTTTCTTCTTGAGGAATAATTTATTTGACAACGACTTTCCCAAATAAATCTCTTCAAGCTTATCCCATATGCCTTTAGCCGTGGTCTCCGCTATCACGTTATTCAAGACATCATCCGTGATAAGCATCTCAATACACGAAGCCGCTCTTTGATCAATGTCAATCCACTCGGCATCGGTCATGCCTACCGGTCGTCCCTCTACCCCCAACAATGCTAATTGCAACCTCTGTTGGACAAGAACGCCTCGCATTCGTCTTTTCCATAACCCGAAATTGATATTCTCATCAAAAGCCTTCATGTCCGTCTTCATTGAGCCACTCGATCCATAACTCGGATCCCATCTCTTAGAGCCTCTGCTCGTAGAGGTTGATTCTCGAGTACTCTCCACATTTTCCGTCATTTGGAACAAAAGCAAAAGCTATGCCAAAATTGATTCAACCTCGAACCAAAAATACCGGGCAAACAATGCAACCAAAGCTCTGATACCACTTGTTGCGCTAAAGCAAGACTATCTCTAGCGACCAAGACGACAAAACTCACTCGGGAATTTTATCAAACACTTGGTGTGCGGAAAACACCCAAGACCTTGTTCCCAAAATGAACTAGTGTGCAAACTCCCAATCGAATCAACCAAACATCAATGAAGAGACAATAAGAACATACAAGCAATCATCAAAGCAAAACAACAACGATATACCGTGGTTCACCCAAATTTGGGCTACATCCACCAAGGAGGATTTCTTCTTTCTATAGATAAATGGAGGAACCCAAAGGTTATACACACACACAATTTATCTCTCTTAGAAAGTCACTCACAACCTCACAAGAACTCACCCCTCAAATGGGAGCTCTATCTCTCTTTAGCTTTGATAACTCACAAAATAGCTCTCAAACTTGTCCTCTCTCAAAACCTAGAAACAACACTTGTATTTATAGATTTGAGCCAAAATGGCAAATTTGTAAATAAACCAAAATTGAAAAATAGGAGAGCCAAAATCAACAACTATTAGAATGTTATTCAATTAGAGCCTACTGACAATATATATATACAATATTTGGTCAAAGCGTGGGAGCTAATGTATTCATGTGCATCCTGCATGCCACCTAGCAAGTACATTGCTGTATAATTATCAGAATGTGTTCATAATGTAGCAGATCATGTGAGTACTCATTCTGAAGCACAAAACCTTGCGCTGAACACATTAAAGGCTTTGAAGCGTAAGATCAAGACTAGACATAAAATACCTGACCGCGAGGATATTGAAGCTATTATGACTGGCAAAGAGCTTACAACTATAATGTTTTTCTTGGATGGAACTTTTAAGGAAATTACATATGACATGACAACTACTGTGGCTGATGCTATCGAGATAAAAATCAACCTCTTAAAGTAAATTTTCTTATGGATTTGATTTAAGTAAATAATAAATGTTAAAAATAAAAGAACAAATAAAACATAATATGACGTAGATAGGAATTTGGGAGCTGTCACTTGGGTCGTATTTGAGATTTATGAACTTGTAGAAGTAAGTGGATTCAATTTATATTATATAGTTATTGGCTATATGTTATCATTTATCCCTCGTTGGATCTCCAAAAATTATTGTATGAAATTTTTCTATAACCCCATTGTTTTCCCTGGATATATCACATAAATACTGCCTGACCTCAGTTTCAAACGATTTTTTGACTTTCACCAGTTACTTATTTTTATCGTATTGGTCAACCATAGAATCCATTATAGCCGATTTAGTATGATTATATGGACATATTGTTTATAAGATCTATTGAGGACTTATTACTTAAGAGTTTCTCATCATAATTTTTGAAGTCAATTTTGTCCCCAATGTTGTATATGCTTTGTCACGCATCAACCTTGGCCTATTGGGCCGCAGCGTGAAACATTGCCTCGGCTCACATTCTAAAATAAATTGAGGGAAAACCTAAGGAAAGATCGCGACCTACTATATAACCTTGTCCCAATTCACCACAAAGATAATTATTATTTAAGAAAACAAGCTCATAAATAAACAAAGTAATAACCTACACATTAAAGTTTACTGCCTAATTATAACTATTAATAAACATAAATACAACAAGCTTATCCATAATATTTAGCTTAATTATGTTCCCTCAATCTTCCGAAGTTGTATATAAGGGTGTCAATTCGTATTTGGGTCCTCACATGACACAACAAGCACCATTTATACACAACATGACACAAAAACACATTTTTTGTACCTAAAAGACCAATTTATAACACGATATGACAAGAATAACAATTAATAAATTTTATACCCAATTGAACATAATAATTTGTAAAACCAAGTGAAAACTCAAATAAATAGACACAACAAGTTACCATGCTCATAATTATGCCACGAACACGATACAAGATGACTTTGTGTCATAAAAGCTTGGCATAGGCACAACATATCATTCTAATTTACGGTCAATTATGTGTTGTCATATGGTCAGTTATGTGCTGTGTTATTATATCCTAATTTATGTCTAATAATGCAACCCTTTAGTTAGTACACATAGTATGAAGTCAAAGAGTAATGAGTTCATTCACTTTCCCTGATTTAATGCGTCATGATAATTAAACGTTCAACAAATTTGCTATTATTTTTCCATATGCTAAATTAAATTGTGATTATGTAGTTATTTTGAGGTTCATCACAAATTTGTTTGCTGACTGCTCTTATTCTTATAAATAAAGGAGTATGTTGTTCTTTGTATAATGGATAATTTGTGGGGTTTGTATATAATTTGGGCATGATAAGATTTAGTTTATAATTTAGGTTCTAGTTGTTGCGAGTGATAATAATGTTTCCTTTATTTTTTATAGGTGTATAAAGAGCGATTTTGTAAAGAACGAATGGAAAGTGGAATGTCAATGACATACTTGATTTAAAATAGTTACACTTTTTTATTTTTAGATGGGAATATATAGATGTAACTGATATTAAATAGAATGTAGTTAGGCAAAATATTTTTTTGAATGTAAGTATTTTTTATAACAACTTTCAGATGGAATATATGGATTAATTAAAATTGATTTTGTAAACATTTGTGTTCGTTTCCCTTAACTATTTTAAGACATGCACATCAACTAGTAGTATTTTTTTTAAATACAATTTTTTACAACGCTTTCAAGTGAAGTGTCCCATAAATCCCCATATTTAGGATAGTTTTGGGTTGTGTTAGGCAAAATAATGCAAATTTTTTTGCAAAGCATGTCCTAAAATCCCCTATTTTTTAAGACGCTTTTTTAGAAATTTTTATGACACTGGTTTATAAGATGCTTTCACCTAAAATAAAAAACGATGTAAATGACCTTTTAAGACACTTTTTAGCCGTTTTAACAAGGCTTTTTTCTTCTAAGGTAGCTAGGTGGGCTAAGTACAGAACGTTAGGTGTGCACATTAGATGAGAAGTGGGGAAACTCTAGGGAGTGTGCATGAACCTAACATGTGTAATCAACAACCGATTTTAATTGCAATAAATTACTTGTTAAATGTTTTCAAAATGTTTTGAGTACTAACTCTCCCTATAAAAATATTTTCAAAACCTTTTAAGTGTCTAGCCACAAGGGAGCCATACTTGATTTCGTTCCAGGGATTCAGAGCTGCAGCACTGTGAATGCTGACAAGGTTATTGAGTAGCCGACTCTTTCATTCAGATCTAGTATAGGATCTCATTCTTGTATCTCATGTGTAGACATATTGTCAGTTGACTACATTACAGTTCTAGTTTTGTATGAGTTTTACTTAGTAGTTGGATTGTGGACTATTACTTGGTTGTAGTTTTAGCCGACGATTTATTTGGCATGACTTTAACGCATTTAAATATTATTGCTGGTTTGGATTTTAGTATCTTCTGAATGTTGATTTAGCTCTCAAACTATTCTTTTATCCTGTTTATTTGAAAGATAAAATTTGGCACTGGTTTAATTAACTTAGGTGGTTAGTAATTAACTTGATTTTTGACAGTGATGCTAAGAATGAACCATATGAGATTTTTTTTAATTCGATAAAGGCCTGATCACCCGATATTTAATTAGGGTGTCACACTGGGCTTATCTACCAAGTGTAAAGGCCGACTAAGTACATCATCTCCATGAAGGCCATAATCTCCCAGGTAGTTTCTGATCAGGCTGATTGGGATCGTATCGGTAGGAATACACTTAGTGTCTAGCTTGAATGGAGGATTAATTTGGTCCAAGCATTCGAGATCATGCCAATACCACAAATGTGTCATTCTCTGGAACTTTTAAGATAGTGAGAGCATTGAGTCAACCCCACTTATAATCCTCTTTTCGGGCCTATTCTAGCTCTTCGCCCATATGTGCAATGTCATAGCCGTTCATCCAGATGGTGCGTGGCTACTTATGAAAGTGATAAGTGAGACGTTTAGCCTTCTCATTCAATCTTTTGATGGTGGCAGATTGGTTCTTTATCAGACTGGCTTGGTTGGCCAAAGTCTTTTTTTGTTTTCTTTTCATCAACAAAGGGATGTGCAACAATTAATTGTTTGGATGAATGACCACCCTTTGATTTCTCAATCTCTTTATTCCCTCTATATCCAAGCATTCTCTTACTCCAGAAATGATGCTCCCCTCCCTAGCTATGATCGGCACCGACAAATTTCTTTAAAACCTCAAGTTCATCCCATAACATATTATTTTCTTGTTCAAGAAGACCTGCTACTTCCCGAGCACTTTTCACCTCAGACTGCAGAACAAATTCCTTTCCGGTAAATGCTGAGGATATATCTTGCAAGTTCTTATCAAAACCATTATCATCCCGAAGAAGGGCAATTTTTTTTCTCATAGTCGGCTGACAAATAGAAAAACATTTGTTTATGATCACTCTTCAGCTAAAGTATCATCTCATAGTATGAAGCATTAGTGGCCACTGCTTGATGAAACAACTTACACATGTGGATGTATGCACCTTTAGCTTGATTATAGCTATCTATGCCAAGCACTCCTCCCAATTCCTCCTTATCAATCTCTTCATAACCTGCCCCAAATAATTGAGCACTTTTCTTAGAAAGTTCACTATCGATAGTTTCCAAAATAGCCTTTTTGGAGTTAAATTGAAAGGAATAAAACGTGGCATAAGTATGGAAATCTCAAAGGAAATGAAGGAAAAATTGTGTTACTAGAAGAAAAAAAGTAATTGCATTAAGACTGAGAATGAGAGTTACAAGCAGGAAATTTTTTGAATTATAAAAACCAAATATACAAGGCAAATACAAAAATACCCTAATCATCTACACCTTCTCTATGTCCCGAGTTACTTCATCCTCAGGACGAGCAGTAATTATTGCCATTTATCGGGGCACTAAAGACTCAGTCATCCCTTCCTCATCATCAACCTCATCTTTAATCACTGGAGGAGTGCCAAGGTTATGCTGGGGTAAGATCTTAGAGTCCCAAGCAGTGTAGACCTTGGTCAAGGCAACATTCTATACTTCTTTGAAGGAGGATTTCTTCAAATAATCTACTTGCATTGCTGCAGTGGATAATGCTTTGTCCTACCTCTGGGTGTAAGCATCTTCCTTGTACTTTTTCAACTTAGCCTTCAGCTCCAGAATTTTGTCATTAGCGTCATAAACCATCCTCTTCTCATCTTAAGTAACCTTCTCGGCCTGCTTAGCTTTCTTCATTGCATCACTAAAAATCTTCTTGGCATTATTCTTTTCGTTCTCCAGCTTCTTAATAATGTCCTCCCACTTTTTCTTATCGCCTTCATGGGCGCTCTTCATAACATCCAAAGACTCATTCAGGCCTTGGAAAATAACCTCAACATCTATAGAGTTCTCCCTCAGTTGGTCATCCCTCCTTAATAGTTGATAATAATCAACCAAGAAGTACAAAGTTAAAAAATATTGAAGTCAGTAAATGAATAGTAGGGATACATACAATAAAGATAAAAAAGTGAGAGAAAAAATAATTACCAAAAGGCAAATTGTGACCGGCCCTCTCCAACAGTCTATCCCTAGAAAGGGCAGTGGCAATAATCTCGTCGGCTAGAGGGACTCCTGAACCAAATCAGTCCTCAATAACGTCCTTGATTCACTACCACATAAAGGGCACCACTATGGCCTTGGTTGGCCCGATCTTTCCCTGACAACTTCAAATGAGCAGTAGGCCCTTTGTTCAGCCTCTTAAACTGAGGCTCCTAGGTATTCATTATAGAATGTTCAATGACCACAGGGTGTTTGGAACCCACAACATCAATCTTTCTCTTCTCGGTAGGAGGATGAGGACACTTAGAACCAACAAGAAGGTTTTGGATCTTCCTTTTCACCATTTTGAGGCAAAATTTTGGTCGGCACAAGGGTAAGATCTAGAGACTTAAAGGAGGAAGATGTACTTCCAATAGAAAAGTCTCCTTCCCTTTGTTGAAGGGATTCCAATTCAGCAGCCAAAGAGGACGAGGTTAACTCCTCTAAATCAATGGGGGCTAAGGGAATATGTTCATTTGTCCAAGCAATGAAGGATGTGATATAACTCTGGTAATCAAGCATAACAGACGTCGAGTGAGGGTGATCTCTCCCTATTCTCTGCTGAATGGACCAAATAATTTTTAAATCAGTAAAATTAACTTCGGACGAACGCGTGATATCTTTCTTTCTTTTCTTTGAAAAACAAAAGATAAAATGTACCATTAGTAATGGAATAGATGAAACAATAAATAGAGAAAAAGGTACAAGAATAAATGGGTGTTGACCTATACCCTGTCCTTCTTATGGTCAACAGGGTCCATTGTAGTCCTCAACCTCAAGAAGAGGGGAAAATTTCTAATCCTTAACTATGAATCCTCAATTCCAATAATCCTTCTGGGAATCAGGAAAATTTATTACCAGAGCCCTATTTAAGTTTCTGGTCTTCTGATAATGAATGTTATTGGTTGTGGTCCCCCAATAGTAGCAATATATCAATTTTGTTATTCCTATGTGAGTTCCAAATCTCTCATCAATATGAACAACCCATTCACTACCTTTCATGTATTGGGTGCCACTTAGGCCTAGAACACATTAAAATATTGGCAAAATTCAAGGAATAAATGGCTGGGCAAGAAAGTAACTCCACATTCTACAATAAAAATGGTAGGGATCGAATGATCCTCTTGTAATGATCAAAGGTCACATAGACCTATCACCTACTCCATTTCACCTAGTTAGGGATCCTATACTTTATTCTAAAGGTTTCTAAAGAGCTCTCATTTATGATAGACACCATTGTGACAAATAAGGAAAAAAAAGATAACTAAGAAAGAATTCTTATAGTGAAAGCAAGACAAAACAATAGTTCTATCACAATTGGCAGAGTAAAAGCTCGAGAATGAAAAGATGAGTTTGAAATTCAAGGTGAGAAGAAATAGAAAGGGATGTTATGCTTTATAGGATTTGGGACATCCCCTGAGCTATAAAATTTGAAATGATTAAATGTACCACCACTTCGTGTTTTAATGAGATCTCAGTTCCACATAAATCAAAATGACTAGCGTACCCATGGATGGTTAACTATTTTTGCTTTTATTCACAAAATTATCACGGCCCTAAAAATGTAACCCAAAAATTTATAAGTCCCAGAGGTTAGTAGTCGATCGAGCACTTCCAAACATCCGAACACTTCCTGACAGATAATACTCCATCCTTTCAATTACTATATCACTTTAATCAAGAATTAAGTATTGGAGGCTTTTGTTGTAACTTAAAATAATACGACTAAGTAAACCAATAAAAAGGTGACACATGTCATCATAGTCAGTGGACCTATAAATGGTAAACAATCATAGTCGGCTCAATTATCTTGTTGGTCGACAAGCTGGCCAACAACCCCCAAGAATATGAACAGTCAGTAATATGAGCAAACACACATGAGACTCTCAACAATCACCCTACACATGCATATAAAGATTATCTAATTGATAATTATCATGTAAAGATGCAGATACCTAATGTATAAAGGTATTCCATATTTTTAACTTCTTACTACTATAAATAGATCATTACCTCTCTTAGCTAAGGGTAACTAAAAACAATTTATCTAAACCCTAAAAATTCTTGAGAGGCTTGTACTAAACACTAAAAACATAGTGACATTATCCCCGTGGATATAAGCACCTCATGAGGTCAGAATCATGTAAACCCTTGTGTCTCTCTCCTTATCTCTCATCTCCATCTAGCTTATTTTTTTCTTATTCTTTCTGTGGCTGTAAATATTGGTTTAATTAAGCTAAGACTAATCCAAGTCAACAAACTAAATTTAAATATCGATAGTTGTGGTGAAACTTTGGTCAAGACCGATGTCCCCCATAATTTGGGATTTTTGGGGAGCATGATCTAGGTTCTCCACCAAAGCAGGACGACGGGGACAAGGTCTTAGGTAGTGGCTAAGAAAAGGGTGTTGAGAATTAAGAAGTGGTGAATACTGATCATGAAAAGGTCCCATAAACCCAAGATCAGGTGAAAGAAAATGAGGGCCAAAGCCAGTTAGGATTAACTTAGGTCCCTTAATTCCTAGTATTCTTGAGCTTTTGAATGTTTATAAGGCTTGCCCCACTTTTTGACTTAATGGAAAAACATTTGTTATTGCCAAGTTATTGCTTGCTAGTTGTAAATTAATACATGAATATTTTGTAACCATCATCTTTTTTTACGCCTGAATATATTTTTCTTTTAATCCTTATGGCTTAAAAATATTATAGTAAAAGTACCGTTGCTACTAGAGATTGATGACTTGGACATAGTACTTAGTCAACATGCCAGCGGCAGAGCTCATGGATCATTTCTTTATGTTCAACAATCTCTTCAATAAATGTTGGGTGCTTTTGACAAGCAATCTCATTTGAACTCAGCTTTATTGAGGATCTCTTGTAAAATGAAATTAATTATCTAAGGGAGAAGCTCGAAGAAGCTGAGGATAATTCCAAGAGAGACATCACGATCAAAATTGTTTGGTTCATGACATAATGAAATTAAAATATCTCTTTATAAGGTGTTCTCGTGCAGTTTTGGCCACTGGTTATGATGAAGGATGGGTGGATGCCCCCTTATTCTAGATTAGGCGAAACATGTGGTGTATGATCATGGTTGGCTAAATGCCAAAGCTATCATGAAAGTTCCTAAAGACTTCGAGCTTTAGTAATAGTACCAACTAGAGTGCCATGCTTATATTCACTCTCCATTTGGAAGGGATGAAAGTAGGATTCCTCTCGATGCTATTCACCTTTAGTTAAAAAATGATTACTTATCGGCACATGACAGTGATAATAAGTTTTGGGCTGATCCTGATGATAAATGAAGAGTTGCAGCTACCGAGTTTATTACTCATCAGTGGTGAATGATTTGTATTTAGAGTGTATATACTCATTTCGTAGCTTTGTTAGTACAGGCCTTCTGTAAAATCAATAATCTATGGAATTGTCCGTTAATTTCACCTTTTGAATTTTCCCATCCTTTATACCGAGCATGCTTTTATCATTTATCTTACCTTTTAGATTGTGTCATTACACAACCTTATGCTTTGGTCAAACTCTGGAGAAAATGCACCTGGTTGTAGGGCCATCCATCTATTAAAAATTTTTAGCCGATCAAGGTCGGGATACTTAGTGCATAGGGACACCCCTTAGATATTTTTTTTATCTGGGAAATTCTTGATGCTTTCATATTTTTTATGACTAAAAAATGTAATCTTGAAGTTTTGATTTAAGTGTAATCATACCAAGACACTCATACCGACGAACTTGATTGGTCGGACGTAATAACTTAAAGTATTTTAGAAGCTATGGAACCTTCTTGGGTTAACGCCTTTATCTTATTGATTTGTTGACTGCTATTGGTAGGAAGCTAACTCGACTAAGAGTTATTCCCTTTGTTCATCATCTAAATTGAGTTCAATCCTTATGATTTCTCCATTCAAGTCTTGATTGGCAATGACCGTCTTCATAATTGGTAACCCAACTTCTTGAGGGTTTATGGCTTCCATCCCATGGGATAAGAACGTAGGGCATTTCCACCGTTAACCTCCTAAGCATAATACAATGTGCCCATAGAATGTGGGGAAGATCATCCATTCAAGCACTTTTTGCTTTCTCCAACCTCGTCTTCATGTCATCGAGCATAATATTCCTCGAGATAAATCTGATCATATCATTGTCTCTGATATTCTCCAGTGGTTCATATTCAATCCACTTTGTGAAATAGTCTGTACCAATTATGAGCTACTTACAATTTTCTAATGCTGTAGGTAGTGGACCCATGATGTCTAAACCCCACTGAGCAAATGTCCTTGTGCTAGTTAATGACTTAAAGTCACTGGATGGATGCTGAAGTATGGGCGAGAACATTTGACACTACTCACATCTTCTGACGTAGGAGACTGTATCTTCTGTATGTACGACAACTAATATCCTTATTTGATTGCTCTAAAATCCAAAGATCTTCCCTTGCGTGGCTCTTATAAATATCATCATTAAGTTCGTATAGGACTTGATCTATGTCATTTAGGTGCATGCATTAAAGGTAGGGACCTGCGAAAGATTTCAAATAAAGTTTGCCTTTAAGTGACAAGTAGAAATGAGTAACTTTTATCTTGGCCCAATCAACTTGTTTTTTGTCGACTGGTAGGACATCCTTTTATAAATGAGTTATGATCATATCCATCCAGCTATGTGCATTGATACGACACAAATATTGCCTATTTCACCCATTAACCTACGAGTTATTAGCCCCCTCTGGGATCTTAATCCCTATACTTATGCTCGTTAACCAGAAAACCATGGATTTCTATATATACATGCTTTTCAGGGGTTAATTGAGCTTTTATAGGTATTTGGATTCTTAGTATGAAGTTCGAATGCTTTCCGAAAAACTTTCGTCGACTTTTGCAGCTTCGGGGGCATTTTAGTAAATTTAGCATTCTTATTTTGATCCCGAACTCTTAACGAAAGTTGAATCCCTTTGATTTCTCTTCGCATGGCCGTCGATGGTGCATGAATTCGAGTTGTATCGATGGAGTCATGGCATTTTTAGGATGGTTTTGCTTCAAATTCACACTCAAGGTCACATTTAGGGAATTTTAGTCATTCATAATTTAGTTTTTTGGCCTAATGTATTCTTTGACGTTGTATCCCTCTGAGTTATCTTCGCGTAGCCTCCGATCGTGCCTAATTTCGAGCTATAACGAATAAGTTACGACATTTTTCGTAAAGTTGGACAAAGGTGCAGATTGCAGACCTGTATGGTGCGAATTGATTCGGCCAAAATCTGAATCAATTCGAAATGTACCAGAACACCATATTTTCATTTTGAATCGATTCGGAATGGCCCCGAATTGATTCGGGCCTGCTGATTTTGTTGTTATTTTATTCACAAGTTTGACATTGGGATGTTTTGTATATAAATACTCGTTTTCTCTCATTTGAAATGGGGATCTTACATTTTACACTAGGTTTAGGGTTTGTAAGGGAGATTTGCCCTACTCCACCATTTTGAGTGTTTTGCCCATTTTTATGTATGTAAGTTTACTATTCCTTTGTCTTCCTTAATATTTTAGTTATTTTACCTTATTTCCATGCTTTATAGTTAGTTTATTTCTTGTTTTTGTTAGTTTAGTTGTAGTTCAATTAGTTTAATTAATGAATTTCCCTTAGATAAATAGGGTCGGGGTTGAGTTTCCTCCATTAATGGGCTTGAACCTCAATAGTTAGGTTTTGCGTAAAATTGCATTTAATTGAAACTGCGTGTATTAAAGTTTGATTGTTATGCGTTTAACTTTATTTGTCACGCAACTTTAGTGTTTATAGCGATAATCCGAATTTAATCCGCATGTGATCATTTTTTATTAAATGTTTAATCTCGCAACTTTAGGTTAAATTCCTTATTGTGTAATGTTCTTGCTTAATTGAAAATGCTTGATTAAATTGCTTTCGAGCCTTAATTCTAATTAGTAGTTGTTTCGATCCTTGTGGTGGAATGCGATCCCGATCCTCGCTTTACTTTCGTGTAGCGTAACTTATTCTTTTCTTTTGTCACCACAACCAACCATCACCTTTTATTTTAGTTATTTTACACTTATATTCCTGAAGTAATTAAAGCAATTAAAATCTAAAATTTAATCACTCATGGATTTTTTACGATAACCGACTTACCGTTGTGCTTGCTTATCAAGTGTAGTTATAGTTTAGTTTTTTTTTTTGCATTAAGTCAACGAAGCGATAACAATGATTTACGTATTACATGACGCACTGTTCGCGCTCGATCAAAATTGCGCCGTTGCCGGGGAGTGTGTTTTAGATTGTAATTGTTTTATTATTTCGTAGTATTTTTTCTTTTGTATTTGTATTCTTTGTTTTAACCTTTTTTGCAGGATTGACTATTTGAGCGCTAAGAAACTTTAATTCGCAGTTGCTCACTTTCTTGCTCGGATTCTCCATCTGCAAATAATTCGATAATCATGTCCTACTATTATAGTTATTACAGTCATTTCTAATGATTCTTACTTTCGGGATAGTTTTCAAGTTTTCTGTTTTGAAGATTTTCTTGAGATTGAAATACTTGAAAACAATTATCGAAATGAAAATCATTATTTGGATCTTGAGTTAGATTCATTATTCGAATCCAATGACGATTCTTATCCGATACTTTCGAAGATGAGTTTCAACCAAATGAGGAATCCGAGGCTCTTGAGCCGAGGAAGCTTACTTTGGAAGAAACTTTTCTTCTTTACTCCCAAGGTTTGGAAAGCCTAAATGGTTCTGTAATGAGACTTAGATACTTTGCGATGAGATGAATTCTTATGTACCAAACAAATAGGAGGTAGAAACTTGTGTTTCACTTCAATTTTTTAAATAATTTCTCATCGAATGTGAATCTCTCTCTCCCGAAATTCAATCTCCTTCCGATGATATGTTGACGGAGATTGAATTTATTTCATTACCATATACGTTTTTCGTCATTGAACCATTAGAATTACCGGTTGATTCCTATGAGTTGGTAGAAACTTTTAGAACTTCTACACTTTTTTCCGATGAGGACTCTTTACATGTGCATCATCTCCCATTCCTATTGAAAAATCTTTGGGAAATGAGTCATTTTTTCTAGGACATCAAGTGTATCTTCCCCCCTTGTTATCTAAATCCCCCATCGTCCCCCAAAAATTTATAATTGGCGATGGTTCATTTCTTCCGCCTTACACATGCCTTCCGTTGTTCAAATGAAATTCCTATTTTTCGGGAGGCCTGCATTCTAGGGAGGGTCCACCGTCGATCCTCTAAAGTCAAATCATAATTTGGGTGGATCCTCAACTATTTAGACTTCTAGTGTATAGTTAGTGTGAGGCATAAATAATAGGTTGTAAATAGTTAGCTTTTTAATTTTTTTCCTTTCCTTTTAATTTGGTTTAGTGTAATCAGTTAACTTTTTGTCATTTGTTTTTGCTATGCTCGGCACTAACTTTCTTTGTAGATTCGTTTGGACTCGTGCTTATGGAGATCGCTCCAATTTTGGATAATATCGTTCTTTTCCTATCTTTGTGTTGTGTTCTTAATGCGCATTGAGGACAATGCAACATTTAAGTTGGGGGTGTAGGATATTCTATCCATTTCATGTGCAGTCCATTGATTTTCTTACTTGTTAGTTACTAAGTATGCCTTTTTCTGAAAATTTGAAAATTTTCAGAAATATTTCTCTTCTTTTTTATCCTTTGTTGGGCATTTTACCATTGTTTCCAATGATAAATTTTAATAATTGCCCGATCTAATAGACAACTCAATGATGCATGTTCTCGATATTAGAAGTTATTAGACTTTAGTTTACAAATCATTGATATTGTGAATAACTTCATGAATTAAACTTTATCCCTTGAGCACATGCGCTTTTCTTGCTTTATTGATTGGGTTTAAGACTTTTATAACAAGATAATCTTTTGTTGCATTATATATACTTACACCGAGTAAGCTTTGTACCTTTCATTGTTTGTGAGTGTATACACTATTCTTTCCTCTTTGAAAACGTTGAATTCGCTGGTAATCTCACTATTCTTTCATTTGATTGTTCATTAATTGAGTTGATTTATGAAATGTGTTACTTGAGCATGATTTTCATATATTGTTTTGACTTGAGAATTGCGTAAATTTTAGGAAATGATCATAGGCCATCTTTGTTATATCACACATATTAGCCTTGACCTCACCTTATATGTTTTCCCAAGTCAACCTCTTTGAGCCTTAATATAGCCTTTCGTTTCATAACCCAAAATCCTATAACCAACTCCACATTGGAGTCATATACCATACATATTACCTTCCATACCTTTGTTTGGAATGATACTTAGGATTGAATAATGATCATGTTTTGTGGTTCCAATTTAAGCATATGAGAGTGAGAAAAGTGAAGAAAAGAAAGAAGTGAAAAAGAAAAGAAAAATCAAAAAGCAAAAGAAAAGAAAAGTGTGACACCCCACCTAATTAATCCCGGGTGATCAGTCCTAAATCAAGTTAGAACAGGTTTCTCATTTGTACCATTCTTAGCATCACTGTTGTCTTATTTAATTACTAACCACCTAAGTGAGAAAAGTAGACTGGTGCCAATTTTTTATCTTTCATTATTTAACAAACACCCATGCGGAAAATAAAACTATATAACAATCACAGATAACTAAATTAATCATTCACAAGTAAAAATAATTGACCGAATAAACCAACGGTCCAAATAATAAATCCCATAAAGATAAGAATAAACTCTCAACAAGTCTAATACAAAAAAAATGGAAAGTGAGCAACATGCTCGAATACTAATCATGAACTTCTACATTTAAGAATGAAGAATGAGGCGTCTAACAAAACCCCGCAACATCCACACATGCTGCAGCAACGGATCCCTGGAATATAATCAAGGCTGGCGTCCCTGTGGTTGGACACCTAAAAGGTTTTTAAAAGTTTTTATAGCAAGGGTTAGTACCCAAAACATTTGAAAAACATTTAACAAATGATTAACTTGCAGTAATAAATAAATATGCATGCTCTTCATATTTTTAGTTAATATCGCACTCTCTTGAGGACTTCCTTACCCTTCCTCTATTATACCCTACGAATGCTTTAATTAAATTACCTAGTTACTCATCTCATGACTAGATAATTAACAAAGTTCCTTTATACCCACCCTACTCTAACTGAGTATGTAGTGAATTTGATATATAAGTTATTTGTAACATCAACTTAACTAAATCATTTCCCTTTTTATATTCATATAACTTCTACACTTGTTATACCTGTGAAATCACTCACTTTTCATTAATATTCCGTATATAATTAATTATAAAATTATATACTTATAATCATATTCCAGCATTCACAATCATACTGTAATATATATAATAACTTGCAACCTCCCGAGTAAAAATACTCCCGAAATGTAAATTCTATAAAGTGCTATCCCACTAGGTATAATCACATAGCCTAGTTATCCCAAGTCAGAATTTTCACACCAACTTGATAAAAGTAAAATAATTGGAGGCGGTCATATTCCTTCCCTGAAAGTGAGTTGTCCCTCACCCATATAACGGACGCTATGACCTCGGGAATATACTCTCCCTACTCCTCAAGCTAGGGGATTCATCCACAACGCGCAACCTCCCCCTATAGCACTATAGTAACAAATATCTAATCACTGATATTAATTGAGCACACCACATATATATATACTAACGCCTCCGTATATATAAATATAAAAGTCCCGGCTATACCGTTCGCTAAAATCCGTAACATAAGCCTATTAAAATTATTAAGAGTTTATGGTCCAACTCTAAGTATTAATTAAATTGCACTTTAATTAATTTAGTTATTGTTGGTGTCGCCCCCACCATAAATTTGGACTTACTCCCGTAGCCCAAAATAAATTTACCCGAGTCACAATTCCCGACTCTAATTTATTAACCTCAAACCCTAATTAATTTATGTACAATTAATTAGATTTAAACTCATGTATTTAATTTCTCAATAATTAATTACATAAGATTTTTATATAAATTTTCCCTCTTATATAACCAACTGGCGAAACTGCCAGATTCTGGCGACCGTCGATCGATCGACCCAGACCGTCGATCGATCGATCGAACAGGTCTTCGTCTTCTTCGCGAAGACAGGGCAGCCATGGACGGATTTTCTTAAACCCTAATCTCTTCTAACATGAGTTTTAAGCCTTCTTATCACCAGAGCATACTAGAAACCTTATTAGGATTACCCAGAAAACTTACAACAATCATCAATTCGTCCATAAACTACTGATTTATAAATTTTGGGGAAAACCTATCTTTTTCCTTAAACCCATTTTTACTCCAAATTTCTTCATTAAATTCGTTTTAATTTATCTGAATATCATCCTAACAGATACACATCAATATTCCAATATCAGATTTTACATAACTCCTCATAATTTCGGGCAAATCAGATTCATGTTTTCTTTTGAATTATCAAAACCCCATGTTTATACCATGAACACCAAAACGAATTTTTAATTCATAACAGCACACAAATATGAATTTGAAAGACAGATTTTTATGCTATTGCAAGTTATTCACTTGCCTTAGGTTTCGTAGTGTCTGAATCTTCAATGGATTCCAAGGTTGAAGATGACCTAGTTGGTTCTTTGAGATCCCCAAATTGGCTTTGGCTGCTGCTAGGGTTTCCTAACCCTTTAATTTCTTTCTCAGCTTAAGCTTAGCCAACCCTTATTTCTTTTTATTAAGTTAATTAATCCATTCCCGTTTTTTGACTAATGGGCTAAGCCCAAGTGACCAAAATGCCCCCGAGTGGGGCCGACTATGTCTAAAAATGTCCCGTGACCCGTTTACTACCCCTGGGTACACTTTTCCGACTATCTCGGCCCATCCGGACTCAATTGTACACTCAGAATTTGCATCCGAATTAATTCATAAAAATACTTATCCCCCACCCAATATAGTCTATATCGACTTCCGGATGTGATAAGTACATATCTCGTCATTAATACTCGAAACGACGAAATTACATTATTACTATACACTCAGTAAATAATTTTCCCTAAATATTAACCATTCAATCCCAGATTAATATTTATATAATATTCTATCATAATTAATTCATTAAATTACAACACACTAGTAATTTAGAATTTCCGAATTAATTAAATTTTAAATGTACCAAAAATACGGGGTGTTACATACTCCCCCCCTTATAAAGGAATTTCGTCCCCGAAATTAGATTGTACCTGCATTGAAAAGCTCTGGATATTGTTCCCGCATATCCTCCTCTCGCTCCCAGGTAGACTCGTCAACATTGTGATGACCCCACTGTACTCTAACCAATGGAACAACCTTGGATCGTAATTTCCGCTCACTATGATCCAGAATAGCTACCAGCCTCTCCTCATACGAGATGTCTGGCTGTAAGTCGATCTCCTCGAGTGGAATGTGCCAAAAGGCTCTCTCGCTCCTTCGATATTTCTTCAGCGATGCCACATGGAATACATCGTGTATCCGTTGAAGATGTTCTGCTAACCCAAGATTATACGCCACCGGTCCCACCCTCTCAATAATAGGGAAAGGTCCTACGTATCGCGGTGCTAACTTACCCTTCTTGCCGAACCTCATCACCCCTTTCATTGAGGATACCCGGACTAAAACTTGGTCCCCAATTTCTAGCTCTACATGTCGTCGAGAAGCGTCAGCATAACTCTTTTGCCTGTCCTGAGCTATCCGAATTCTTCCTCGAATCAGCTCTATCTTGGAAGATGTCTCTTGAACAATCTCCGGCCCCAAGAGTTTATTGTCCCCCACCTCTAACCAACAAACGGGTGAACGACAAGGTCTCCCGTACAGTGCCTCAAAAGGTGCCATGCCAATCGTGAATTGGTAAGAGTTGTTATACGCAAACTCTACCAAAGGAAGATATTTCTCCCATCCTCCCCCGATGTCCAAAATGCACATTCTGAGCATGTCCTCCAGCATCTGATTAACTCTCTCAGTCTGTCCGTCAGTCTGTGGGTGATATGCTGTACTCAAGAGCAACTCCGTTCCCATTGCCTCCTGAAAGCTCTGCCAAAAGTGGGCGACAAAATTTTTGTCTCGGTCGGATACAATATTTATAGGCACTCCATGCAGCTTAACAATCTCTGCTATGAATAGCTGTGCATAACGCATCGTCTCAAAGTCTGTGCGTACCGGCAAAAAGTGGGCCACCTTAGTCAACCGATCCACAATAACCCATATGGAGTCGTGACCCCTCTGCGATACATGTAACCCTCTGATGAAGTCCATGGAGATGCTCTCCCACTTCCACACGGGAATTTCTAACGGCTGTAGCATCCCTGATGGTCTCTGGTGGTCAACTTTCACAAGCTGACACGTGGCACATTTCGAAACAAACTCCGCTATGTCCCATTTCATTCCTGCCCACCAATACTGCCTCCTCATATCTTGGTACATTTTATCCCCACCGGGATGTACCGCAAATTTCGAACCATGGGATTCTGTCATAACAGCGTGCTTCAAATCCTCATCCTCTGGCACCATTAACCTCCCATTAAAGCGTAGGCCTCCTTCTGAGCTAATCGAGTAACCCTCTGCTCCCTCAGCTAACAACTGGCCCACCCTATCCCGGCAAACCTGATCCTCAGCCTGAGCCTTCACAACTCGCATAATGATCTCGGGTGTGATGGATAAAGCTGACATGCAAGCCTTGTCTACGTCATCCTCATATTGGAGCTCTCTCCACTTCGCTTTCCATACCTCTGATATCTCCCCAGTCGGTCTTCGGCTCAATGCGTCTGCTACCACATTGACCTTACCAGGATGATACTGAATATCAAACTGGTAGTCCTTCACAAATTCTAGCCACCGCCTCTGCCTCATATTCAGATCCTTCTGTGTGAAGAGATACTGAAGTGACTTGTGATCCGTGAATAGAGTAAACTTCTCTCCTAGAAGATAATGCCTCCATATCCTCAAAGCAAAAATGACTGCTGCCAACTCTAGGTCGTGAGTGGGGTAATTCCTCTCGTGGGGCTTTAGCTTCCTGGAAGCATAAGCGATAGCCCTCTCCTCCTGCTGGAGTACACCCCCAAGACCCCGTAAGGATGCGTCTGTGTAAACCCGATACTCTAGCCCTCCCTTTGGCAATGCAAGCATGGGCGCAGATGTCAACTTGTCTTTTAGCTCGTCGAACGCCAATTGACAACTATCATCCCACTTGAAAGGTACTCCTTTCCGAGTCAGATTCGTCAAAGGTCCTGCGATCTTAGAGAATACTTTAATGAATCGCCTGTAGTAACTAGCCAAACCCAGAAAACTGCGCACCTCGGTCGGTGTCGTGGGCTGTCCCCACTCTCTCACCGCCGACACCTTATTCGGATCCACTGCAATATCCTGATCTGACACGACGTGACCAAGGAACTGCACCTCCCGAAGCCAGAATCCACACTTCCCTAATTTGGCATAGAGCTGATGATCCCTCAGTGTCTGCAAAACCATGCGCAAATGCTCTGCGTGCTCCTCCTCGGTGCGCGAGTAGATTAGGATGTCATCAATGAACACGATGACAAACTGATCTAAGTACTCTCTGAAAACCCTGTTCATGAGGTCCATGAACACTGCTGGTGCATTGGTGAGCCCGAAGGGCATCACCCTGAACTTATATGATCCATACCGCGACAAGAAAGCGGTCTTAGGAACATCCCCCTCTCGGATACGCAGTTGATGATACCCTGACCTCAAGTCGACCTTGGAGAAGTAAGACGCCCCTCTCAATTGGTCAAATAAATCATCGATCCGAGGCAATGGATATTTATTCCGTATCGTCACCATGTTCAGCTCCCTATAATCCACGCACAAGCGGAGTGAACCATCTCGCTTCTTCACAAACAATACCGGCGCACCCCACGGCGATGTACTCCGCCGAATAAAACCCTGACCCAGTAGTTGCTGAATCTGTTCCCTCAATTCCCGCATCTCTGAAGGGGCCATTCGGTAAGGTGCCCGAGCAATCGGCCTCGTCCCCGGAGCCAAATCGATAACAAATTCGATTTCTCTGCTGGGTGGTAATCCTGGTATTTCCTGGAATACATCCTCAAAGTCCCTCACTACAGGAATAGAGTCTAAAAGAACTACCACTTCCTGTGAGGTTTCCTCCTCAATGTAATATAAATGAGCGGTCGAGCCTCCCTCTGGGCGAGGCATCGCCACTACAAACATCTCTTGTCCCGGAATGGCAAAAATAATGCTCCCACCGAAGCAATCAATCATGGCTCTATAGTCAGCGAGCCAATCCATACCGATAATCACATCGTGAACATGCATATCTAATACCAACATGTCCGCAGGTAATACCAAACCACCAATCTCCACCCCCACTCCCCGACATATAAAGAATATAAGCGACCCATTCCCCAATGGTGAGTCGACACACGTAACAGTGCTCTCCGCGGTGGCTAACAACCCTAAAGCCTTCGCGAAATGTGTAGCTATAAAGCAATGTGTAGCCCCCGTTTCAAACAATACCCGACCCATAGTGCCATGGATAGAAAATGTACCCTCGATCGCGGGCGGCGCCTGCTGTGCTGGGGGATTAGGAACATCCCGAACGTTATACACACGTCCGTAGTGCATCTGCCCTTGCTGCTGTGGGGTGGGTGGGGCTGGCGCTGCTGGCGGCATCTGACCCTGTTGCCCCTGCTGCTGGCCTCTGCCCCTCTGTGGGCACTCCCTCTTGAAGTGTCCTGGCTGTCCACAGGAGAAACAGCGTTTCTGGTCGTCACCCTGTCGTTGGCCCTGCTGGCCCTGACGTTGCTGCCCCGGGTGGCCTCCCCCGTTGTTCCCTTGACCCTGTCGGCCCTGAGGAATCTGTTGTTGCTGATTAGGACCTGGTTTCCCCTGCCTGAACCCCTGTCCTCCCGGTCGGAACCCACCAGGCTTAAACTTCTTAGCCTGATTCCCTTGCTGAATGATAACCTGCTGCTGTGTGCCACTCGTCTCAACACAAGTGACCGCCTTGCCCTGCTGGCTCGACTCACCTGCCTTCTTGTTTCCCTTAGCATGGAAATGATGATCTTGGCAATGTACAAGTGCGGCATTAACGACATCTGTATAAGTCACTAACGTCGGATTTCCAATCAAGTGCTGCCTGATTCTCCAGGCTAGACCATCCATGAACTTCGACTTCTTCCGCTCCTCATCGCTCACCTCATTTGGCACAAAATTTGCCAACCGGGTGAACTCCTCCTCATATTCTGCTACTGACCTGTCACCCTGTACCAACTCGCTGAATTTCTTTCTCATCTCAGACTCTACTACTGGAGGGAAGTAATTGCGGTCAAACCGCACCCAGAATTCAGAAATCGGCATCAAATCCCGCTCCTCAGCGGTGGTTACGGACTCCCACCACTGTAAGGCTGCCCCCGACAGACGAAAGGTAGACAGCATCTGTTTCTGCATCTCTGTACCCTCTAACATTCGCAGATGGCGCTGAATGTTCTTCTTCCAGTCACAAGCCTCGACCACATTGGTGCTACCTCGAAACTCAGGTGGGTGGCCCTTCTGAAAGGTCTCCCTCACTCGCTGTCAAGATGGTGGCCCCACTGGTGCCTGAACTGCTGGAGCCAATGGAGGCGGTGCCTGGGGCTGTGGAAAATGAGCTGCCATAGCTCGCATCGCTGTCTCGACCGCTTGGGCCACTATCACTGCCACCTGAGTGGTAGAAATCAACTCGGGTGGGGGTGGTGGTGGCGGTACCTGTGGCTCCTGGCGAGCCTCCCTCACCTCATCTCTAGCCTCAGCCCTTTCCGCTCTCTGTCTCTTTGGTGGCATCTGAAATAGATTGAATTGTATAAGTACAAAATTTATACAAAAACTAATAGCAGGAATACGATATCTCACAAGCGGAAAATATAATCAACAGTCCTAATAATAGGGCTCTATAACAACCGAACGCTACGCTGAAATGTAGAAAGCCGTACAGATCCTAAGGACTCTAGAACCTGATGCTCTGATACCATCTGTGACACCCCGCCTAATTAATCCCGGGTGATCAGTCCTAAATCAAGTTAGAACAGGTTTCTCATTTGGTCCATTCTTAGCATCACTGTCGTCTTATTTAATTACTAACCACCTAAGTGAGAAAAGTAGACTGGTGCCAATTTTTTATCTTTCATTATTTAACAAACACCCATGCGGAAAATAAAACTATATAACAATCACAGATAACTAAATTAATCATTCACAAGTAAAAATAATTGACCGAATAAACCAACGGTCCAAATAATAAATCCCATAAAGATAAGAATAAACTCTCAACAAGTCTAATACAAAAAAAATGGAAAGTGAGCAACATGCTCGAATACTAATCATGAACTTCTACATTTAAGAATGAAGAATGAGGCGTCTAACAAAACCCCGCAACATCCACACATGCTGCAGCAACGGATCCCTGGAATATAATCAAGGCTGGCGTCCCTGTGGTTGGACACCTAAAAGGTTTTTAAAAGTTTTTATAGCAAGGGTTAGTACCCAAAACATTTGAAAAACATTTAACAAATGATTAACTTGCAGTAATAAATAAATATGCATGCTCTTCATATTTTTAGTTAATATCGCACTCTCTTGAGGACTTCCTTACCCTTCCTCTATTATACCCTACGAATGCTTTAATTAAATTACCTAGTTACTCATCTCATGACTAGATAATTAACAAAGTTCCTTTATACCCACCCTACTCTAACTGAGTATGTAGTGAATTTGATATATAAGTTATTTGTAACATCAACTTAACTAAATCATTTCCCTTTTTATATTCATATAACTTCTACACTTGTTATACCTGTGAAATCACTCACTTTTCATTAATATTCCGTATATAATTAATTATAAAATTATATACTTATAATCATATTCCAGCATTCACAATCATACTATAATATATATAATAACTTGCAACCTCCCGAGTAAAAATACTCCCAAAATGTAAATTCTATAAAGTGCTATCCCACTAGGTATAATCACATAGCCTAGTTATCCCAAGTCAGAATTTTCACACCAACTTGATAAAAGTAAAATAATTGGAGGCGGTCATATTCCTTCCCTGAAAGTGAGTTGTCCCTCACCCATATAACGGACGCTATGACCTCGGGAATATACTCGCCCTACTCCTCAAGCTAGAGGATTCATCCACAACGCGCAACCTCCCCCTATAGCACTATAGTAACAAATATCTAATCACTGATATTAATTGAGCACACCACATATATATATACTAACGCCTCCGTATATATAAATATAAAAGTCCCGGCTATACTGTTCGCTAAAATCCGTAACATAAGCCTATTAAAATTATTAAGAGTTTATGGTCCAACTCTAAGTATTAATTAAATTGCACTTTAATTAATTTAGTTATTGTTGGTGTCGTCCCCACCATAAATTTGGACTTACTCCCGTAGCCCAAAATAAATTTACCCGAGTCACAATTCCCGACTCTAATTTATTAACCTCAAACCCTAATTAATTTATCTACAATTAATTAGATTTAAACTCATGTATTTAATTTCTCAATAATTAATTACATAAGATTTTTATATAAATTTTCCCTCTTATATAACCAACTGGCGAAACTGCCAGATTCTGGCGACCGTCGATCGATCGACCCAGACCGTCGATCGATCGATCGAACAGGTCTTCGTCTTCTTCGCGAAGACAGGGCAGCCATGGACGGATTTTCTTAAACCCTAATCTCTTCTAACATGAGTTTTAAGCCTTCTTATCACCAGAGCATACTAGAAACCTTATTAGGATTACCCAGAAAACTTACAACAATCATCAATTCGTCCATAAACTACTGATTTATAAATTTTGGGGAAAACCTATCTTTTTCCTTAAACCCATTTTTACTCCAAATTTCTTCATTAAATTCGTTTTAATTTATCTGAATATCATCCTAACAGATACACATCAATATTCCAATATCAGATTTTACATAACTCCTCATAATTTTGGGCAAATCAGATTCATGTTTTCTTTTGAATTATCAAAACCCCATGTTTATACCATGAACACCAAAACGAATTTTTAATTCATAACAGCACACAAATATGAATTTGAAAGACAGATTTTTATGCTATTGCAAGTTATTCACTTGCCTTAGGTTTCGTAGTGTCTGAATCTTCAATGGATTCCAAGGTTGAAGATGACCTAGTTGGTTCTTTGAGATCCCCAAATTGGCTTTGGCTGCTGCTAGGGTTTCCTAACCCTTTAATTTCTTTCTCAGCTTAAGATTAGCCAACCCTTATTTCTTTTTATTAAGTTAATTAATCCATTCCCGTTTTTTGACTAATGGGCCAAGCCCAAGTGACCAAAATGCCCCCGAGTGGGCCCGACTATGTCTAAAAACGTCCCGTGACCCGTTTACTACCCCTGGGTACACTTTTCCGACTATCTCGGCCCATCCGGACTCAATTGTACACTCAGAATTTGCATCCGAATTAATTCATAAAAATACTTATCCCCCACCCAATATAGTCTATATCGACTTCCGGATGTGATAAGTACATATCTCGTCATTAATACTCGAAACGACGAAATTACATTATTACTATACACTCAGTAAATAATTTTCCTTAAATATTAACCATTCAATCCCAGATTAATATTTATATAATATTCTATCATAATTAATTCATTAAATTACAACACACTAGTAATTTAGAATTTCCGAATTAATTAAATTTTAAATGTACCAAAAATACGGGGTGTTACATACTCCCCCCCTTATAAAGGAATTTTGTCCCCGAAATTAGATTGTACCTGCATTGAAAAGCTCTGGATATTGTTCCCGCATATCCTCCTCTCGCTCCCAGGTAGACTCGTCAACATTGTGATGACCCCACTGTACTCTAACCAATGGAACAACCTTGGATCGTAATTTCCGCTCACTATGATCCAGAATAGCTACCAGCCTCTCCTCATACGAGATGTCTGGCTGTAAGTCGATCTCCTCGAGTGGAATGTGCCAAAAGGCTCTCTCGCTCCTTCGATATTTCTTCAGCGATGCCACATGGAATACATCGTGTATCCGTTGAAGATGTTCTGCTAACCCAAGATTATACGCCACCGGTCCCACCCTCTCAATAATAGGGAAAGGTCCTACGTATCGCGGTGCTAACTTACCCTTCTTGCCGAACCTCATCACCCCTTTCATTGGGGATACCCGGACTAAAACCTGGTCCCCAATTTCTAGCTCTACATGTCGTCGAGAAGCGCCAGCATAACTCTTTTGCCTGTCCTGAGCTATCCGAATTCTTCCTCGAATCAAATCTATCTTGGAAAATGTCTCTTGAACAATCTCCGGCCCCAAGAGTTTGTTGTCCCCCACCTCTAACCAACAAACGGGTGAACGACAAGGTCTCCCGTACAGTGCCTCAAAAGGTGCCATGCCAATCGTGAATTGGTAAGAGTTGTTATACGCAAACTCTACCAAAGGAAGATATTTCTCCCATCCTCCCCCGATGTCCAAAATGCACATTCTGAGCATGTCCTCCAGCATCTGATTAACTCTCTCAGTCTGTCCGTCAGTCTGTGGGTGATATGCTGTACTCAAGCGCAACTCCGTTCCCATTGCCTCCTGAAAGCTCTGCCAAAAGTGGGCGACAAAATTTTTGTCTCGGTCGGATACAATATTTATAGGCACTCCATGCAACTTAACAATCTCTGCTATGAATAGCTGTGCATAACGCATCGTCTCAAAGTCTGTGCGTACCGGCAAAAAGTGGGCCACCTTAGTCAACCGATCCACAATAACCCATATGGAGTCGTGACCCCTCTGCGATACAGGTAACCCTGTGATGAAGTCCATGGAGATGCTCTCCCACTTCCACACGGGAATTTCTAACGGCTGTAGAATCCCTGATGGTCTCTGGTGGTCAACTTTCACAAGCTGACACGTGGCACATTTCGAAACAAACTCCGCTATGTCCCGTTTCATTCCTCCCCACCAATACTGCCTCCTCATATCTTGGTACATTTTATCCCCACCGGGATGTACCGCAAATTTCGAACCATGGGATTTTGTCATAACAGCGTGCTTCAAATCCTCATCCTCTGGCACCATTAACCTCCCATTAAAGCGTAGGCCTCCTTCTGAGCTAATCGTGTAACCCTCTGCTCCCTCAGCTAACAACTGGCCCACCCTATCCCGGCAAACCTGATCCTCAGCCTGAGCCTTCACAACTCGCATAATGATCTCGGGTGTGATGGATAAAGCTGACATGCAAGCCTTGTCTACGTCATCCTCATATTGGAGCTCTCTCCACTTCGCTTTCCATACCTCTGATATCTCCCCAGTCGGTCTTCGGCTCAATGCGTCTGCTACCACATTGACCTTACCAGGATGATACTGAATATCAAACTGGTAGTCCTTCACAAATTCTAGCCACCGCCTCTGCCTCATATTCAGATCCTTCTGTGTGAAGAGATACTGAAGTGACTTGTGATCCGTGAATAGAGTAAACTGCTCTCCTAGAAGATAATGCCTCCATATCCTCAAAGCAAAAATGACTGCTGCCAACTCTAGGTCGTGAGTGGGGTAATTCCTCTCGTGGGGCTTTAGCTTCCTGGAAGCATAAGCGATAGCCCTCTCCTCCTGCTGGAGTACACCCCCAAGACCCCGTAAGGATGCGTCTGTGTAAACCCGATACTCTAGCCCTCCCTTTGGCAATGCAAGCACGGGCGCAGATGTCAACTTCTCTTTTAGCTCGTCGAACGCCAATTGAAAACTATCATCCCACTTGAAAGGTACTCCTTTCCGAGTCAGATTCGTCAAAGGTCCTGCGATCTTAGAGAATACTTTAATGAATCGCCTGTAGTAACCGGCCAAACCCAGAAAACTGCGCACCTCGGTCGGTGTCGTGGGCTGTCCCCACTCTCTCACCGCCGACACCTTATTCGGATCCACTGCAATACCCTGATCTGACACGACGTGACCAAGGAACTGCACCTCCCGAAGCCAGAATCCACACTTCCCTAATTTGGCATAGAGCTGATGATCCCTCAGTGTCTGCAAAACCATGCGCAAATGCTCTGCGTGCTCCTCCTCGGTGCGCGAGTAGATTAGGATGTCATCAATGAACACGATGACAAACTGATCTAAGTACTCTCTGAAAACCCTGTTCATGAGGTCCATGAACACTGCTGGTGCATTGGTGAGCCCGAAGGGCATCACCCTGAACTCATATGATCCATACCGCGACAAGAAAGCGGTCTTAGGAACATCCCCCTCTCGGATACGCAGTTGATGATACCCTGACCTCAAGTCGACCTTGGAGAAGTAAGACGCCCCTCTCAATTGGTCAAATAAATCATCGATCCGAGGCAACGGATATTTATTCCGTATCGTCACCTTGTTCAGCTCCCTATAATCCACGCACAAGCGGAGTGAACCATCTCGCTTCTTCACAAACAATACCGGCGCACCCCACGGCGATGTACTCCGCCGAATAAAACCCTGACCCAGTAGTTTCTGAATCTGTTCCCTCAATTCCCGCATCTCTGAAGGGGCCATTTGGTAAGGTGCCCGAGCAACCGGCCTCGTCCCCGGAGCCAAATCGATAACAAATTCGATTTCTCTGCTGGGTGGTAATCCTGGTATTTCCTGGAATACATCCTCAAAGTCCCTCACTACAGGAATAGAGTCTAAAAGAACTACCACTTCCTGTGAGGTTTCCTCCTCAATGTAATATAAATGAGCGGTCGAGCCTCCCTCTGGGCGAGGCATCGCCACTACAAACATCTCTTGTCCCGGAATGGCAAAAATAATGCTCCCACCGAAGCAATCAATCATGGCTCTATAGTCAGCGAGCCAATCCATACCGATAATCACATCGTGAACATGCATATCTAATACCAACATGTTCGCAGGTAATACCAAACCACAAATCTCCACCCCCACTCCCCGACATATAAAGAATATAAGCGACCCATTCCCCAATGGTGAGTCGACACACGTAACAGTGCTCTCCGCGGTGGCTAACAACCCTAAAGCCTTCGCGAAATGTGTAGCTATAAAGCAATGTGTAGCCCCCGTATCAAACAATACCCGACCCATAGTGCCATGGATAGAAAACGTACCCTCGATCGCGGGCGGCGCCTGCTGTGCTGGGGGATTAGGAACATCCCGAACGTTATACACACGTCCGTAGTGCATCTGCCCTTGCTGCTGTGGGGCGGGTGGGGCTGGCGCTGCTGGCGGCATCTGACCCTGTTGCCCCTGCTGCTGGCCTCTGCCCCTCTGTGGGCACTCCCTCTTGAAGTGTCATGGCTGTCCACAGGAGAAACATCGTTTCTGGTCGTCACCCTGTCGTTGGCCCTGCTGGCCCTGACGTTGCTGCCCCGGGTGGCCTCCCCCGTTGTTCCCTTGACCCTGTCGGCCCTGAGGAATCTGTTGTTGCTGATTAGGACCTGGTTTCCCCTGCCTGAACCCCTGTCCTCCCGGTCGGAACCCACCAGGCTTAAACTTCTTAGCCTGATTCCCTTGCTGAATGATAACCTGCTGCTGTGTGCCACTCGTCTCAACACAAGTGACCACCTTGCCCTGCTGGCTCGACTCACCTGCCTTCTTGTTTCCCTTAGCATGGAAATGATGATCTTGGCAATGTACAAGTGCGGCATTAACGACATCTGTATAAGTCACTAACGTCGGATTTCCAATCAAGTGCTGCCTGATTCTCCAGGCTAGACCATCCATGAACTTCGACTTCTTCCGCTCCTCATCGCTCACCTCATTTGGCACAAAATTTGCCAACCGGGTGAACTCCTCCTCATATTCTGCTACTGACCTGTCACCCTGTACCAACTCGCTGAATTTCTTTCTCATCTCAGACTCTACTACTGGAGGGAAGTAATTGCGGTCAAACCGCACCCAGAATTCAGAAATCGGCATCAAATCCCGCTCCTCAGCAGTGGTTACGGACTCCCACCACTGTAAGGCTGCCCCCGACAGACGAAAGGTAGACAGCATCTGTTTCTGCATCTCTGTACCCTCTAACATTCGCAGATGGCGCTGAATGTTCTTCTTCCAGTCACAAGCCTCGACCACATTGGTGCTACCTCGAAACTCAGGTGGGTGGCCCTTCTGAAAGGTCTCCCTCACTCGCTGTTAAGATGGTGGCCCCACTGGTGCCTGAACTGCTGGAGCCAATGGAGGCGGTGCCTGGGGCTGTGGAAAATGAGCTGCCATAGCTCGCATCGCTGTCTCGACCGCTTGGGCCACTATCACTGCCACCTGAGTGGTAGAAATCAACTCGGGTGGGGGTGGTGGTGGCGGTACCTGTGGCTCCTGGCGAGCCTCCCTCACCTCATCTCTAGCCTCAGCCCTTTCCGCTCTCTGTCTCTTTGGTGGCATCTGAAATAGATTGAATTGTATAAGTACAAAATTTATACAAAAACTAATAGCAGGAATACGATATCTCACAAGCGGAAAATATAATCAACAGTCCTAATAATAGGGCTCTATAACAACCGAACGCTACGCTGAAATGTAGAAAGCCGTACAGATCCTAAGGACTCTAGAACCTGATGCTCTGATACCATCTGTGACACCCCGCCTAATTAATCCCGGGTGATCAGTCCTAAATCAAGTTAGAACAGGTTTCTCATTTGGTCCATTCTTAGCATCACTGTCGTCTTATTTAATTACTAACCACCTAAGTGAGAAAAGTAGACTGGTGCCAATTTTTTATCTTTCATTATTTAACAAACACCCATGCGGAAAATAAAACTATATAACAATCACAGATAACTAAATTAATCATTCACAAGTAAAAATAATTGACCGAATAAACCAACGGTCCAAATAATAAATCCCATAAAGATAAGAATAAACTCTCAACAAGTCTAATACAAAAAAAATGGAAAGTGAGCAACATGCTCGAATACTAATCATGAACTTCTACATTTAAGAATGAAGAATGAGGCGTCTAACAAAACCCCGCAACATCCACACATGCTGCAGCAACGGATCCCTGGAATATAATCAAGGCTGGCGTCCCTGTGGTTGGACACCTAAAAGGTTTTTAAAAGTTTTTATAGCAAGGGTTAGTACCCAAAACATTTGAAAAACATTTAACAAATGATTAACTTGCAGTAATAAATAAATATGCATGCTCTTCATATTTTTAGTTAATATCGCACTCTCTTGAGGACTTCCTTACCCTTCCTCTATTATACCCTACGAATGCTTTAATTAAATTACCTAGTTACTCATCTCATGACTAGATAATTAACAAAGTTCCTTTATACCCACCCTACTCTAACTGAGTATGTAGTGAATTTGATATATAAGTTATTTGTAACATCAACTTAACTAAATCATTTCCCTTTTTATATTCATATAACTTCTACACTTGTTATACCTGTGAAATCACTCACTTTTCATTAATATTCCGTATATAATTAATTATAAAATTATATACTTATAATCATATTCCAGCATTCACAATCATACTGTAATATATATAATAACTTGCAACCTCCCGAGTAAAAATACTCCCGGAATGTAAATTTTATAAAGTTCTATCCCACTAGGTATAATCACATAGCCTAGTTATCCCAAGTCAGAATTTTCACACCAACTTGATAAAAATAAAATAATTGGAGGCGGTCATATTCCTTCCCTGAAAGTGAGTTGTCCCTCACCCATATAACGGACGCTATGACCTCGGGAATATACTCGCCCTACTCCTCAAGCTAGGGGATTCATCCACAATGCGCAACCTCCCCCTATAGCACTATAGTAACGAATATCTAATCACTGATATTAATTGAGCACACCATATATATATATATATACTAACGCCTCCGTATATATAAATATAAAAGTCCCGGCTATACCGTTCGCTAAAATCCGTAACATAAGCCTATTAAAATTATTAAGAGTTTATGGTCCAACTCTAAGTATTAATTAAATTGCACTTTAATTAATTTAGTTATTGTTGGTGTCGCCCCCACCATAAATTTGGACTAACTCCCGTAGCCCAAAATAAATTTACCCGAGTCACAATTCCCGACTCTAATTTATTAGCCTCAAACCCTAATTAATTTATCTACAATTAATTAGATTTAAACTCATGTATTTAATTTCTCAATAATTAATTACATAAGATTTTTATATAAATTTTCCCTCTTATATAACCAGCTGGCGAAACTGCCAGATTCTGGCGACCGTCGATCGATCGACCCAGACCGTCGATCGATCGATCGAACAGGTCTTCGTCTTCTTCGCGAAGACAGGGCAGCCATGGACGGATTTTCTTAAACCCTAATCTCTTCTAACATGAGTTTTAAGCCTTCTTATCACCAGAGCATACTAGAAACCTTATTAGGATTACCCAGAAAACTTACAACAATCATCAATTCGTCCATAAACTACTGATTTATAAATTTTGGGGAAAACCTATCTTTTTCCTTAAACCCATTTTTACTCCAAATTTCTTCATTAAATTCGTTTTAATTTATCTGAATATCATCCTAACAGATACACATCAATATTCCAATATCAGATTTTACATAACTCCTCATAATTTCGGGCAAATCAGATTCATGTTTTCTTTTGAATTATCAAAACCCCATGTTTATACCATGAACACCAAAACGAATTTTTAATTCATAACAGCACACAAATATGAATTTGAAAGACAGATTTTTATGCTATTGCAAGTTATTCACTTGCCTTAGGTTTCGTAGTGTCTGAATCTTCAATGGATTCCAAGGTTGAAGATGACCTAGTTGGTTCTTTGAGATCCCCAAATTGGCTTTGGCTGCTGCTAGGGTTTCCTAACCCTTTAATTTCTTTCTCTGCTTAAGCTTAGCCAGCCCTTATTTATTTTTATTAAGTTAATTAATCCATTCCCGTTTTTTGACTAATGGGCCAAGCCCAAGTGACCAAAATGCCCCCGAGTGGGCCCGACTATGTCTAAAAACGTCCCGTGACCCGTTTACTACCCCTGGGTACACTTTTCCGACTATCTCGGCCCATCCGGACTCAACTGTACACTCATAATTTGCATCCAAATTAATTCATAAAAATACTTATCCCCCACCCAATATAGTCTATATCGACTTCCGGATGTGATAAGTACATATCTCGTCATTAATACTCGAAACGACGAAATTACATTATTACTATACACTCAGTAAATAATTTTCCTTAAATATTAACCATTCAATCCCAGATTAATATTTATATAATATTCTATCATAATTAATTCATTAAATTACAACACACTAGTAATTTAGAATTTCTGAATTAATTAAATTTTAAATGTACCAAAAATACGGGGTGTTACAAAAAGAAAACATGAGAAAAATAACAAAAGAAAGAGAAAGTTGTATATGTGATGTATATAGTTTGAATAATCTTTGATTACTCTCCAATTCATATTTAATGCTTGTTTTGGAACTTGTTTTCTAATTTCGGTGTTGCTCGCAATATCTCATTATTCCAAGTTTTCATTCCGAACACTTTGAATACGTACATACATATCCTTCATTTCGTACCCTAGCCTAACCTACATTACAACCCCATAAAAGTCCCATGTGATCCTAGGGTGAATTTAATTTAAAAGTCATAATAGTTTTGATTATCTGTGAAAATGCATTTCGCTTCCTTTAATAAGCGATATCTTTCATTGAGATTACAAGTTTTTCATTTTCTATATAGCGTTCTTCATTTGTGACATGTGTGCGACCTTGTTTCCATTTATATTTACTCTTTATGCCCGCATGTTCCGTGTGTTACCTCCCTGTTTCGAGTGAATTCATTTGATGAGTGTAATGCCCGTGAGATTGAGTATATGCCTGCTTTAATGTTTATCCAGTTTATTTAAGTTTTAGCCAAATCATATTATGCGTGTGCTCTTCCCCCTCCCACTTTTAAAGTTTCAATTCTATAAGGTGCATTCAACCTGTTAATAACAACGGACCTTTGTTTGAATTAGTTCAATATGCTAATAACATGTTTGAAATATTTTTCATTGTTGTTGAGTTTGTCGCATGTTGGGTTGGGAATATTTTGAGGAAACCATATGATGTTTGTGGGTTTCATCCCTGAAAACCCTCACGAGATGACACTCGTCCACTAGGATAACCTAGGGGTTTAATAACTTGTTGCATAAGCTAACTGCAATCGTTCGCCTGCGAAAGTGGCCTTATCCTTTTTTGTACCTATTTTGTACTATCTTTTGTTCTTGTATTTCTTGTTGTTTCCTATTTCATGGCTAGGGACTAGCAATATGTAAGTTGGGGGTGTGATACGATGCAAATATTGCGTATTTCACCCGTTAACATATGCGTCATTAGTCCCCTCAGATATCTTAATCCCTATACTTATGCTCGTTAACCAGACAATTTCGGATTTCTATATATACATGCTTTGCAGGGGTTAATTGAGCTTTTGTAGGTATTTGGATGCTTAGTATGAAGTTCGGACGCTTTTTGGAAAAGTTTTGTCGACTTTTGCAGCTTTGGAGGTATTTTAGTAGATTCAACATTCAGATTTTGATCTCGAACTCTTCACGAAAGTTAAAGCCCTTTTATTTCTCTTCGCGTGGCCGCCGACGGTGCATGAATCTGAGTTGTATTGATGGAGTTATGGCATTTTTAGGATGGTTTTGACTTCAAATTCACACTCAAGGTCATATTCAAGGGCATTTTAGTCATTTCATAATTTGGTTTTTTGGCCTAACGCCTTGTATCCCTCTGAGTTACCTTCGCGTAGCCTCTGACCGTGCCTAATTCTGAGCTATAACGAAGAAGTTACGACATTTTCCGTAAAGTTGGACAAAGCTGCAGATTGCAGACCTGTAGGATGCGAATTGATTCGGCCAAAATCCAAATCAATTCGGAATGCCCCAGAACACCAGATTTTCATCCCGAATCGATTCGGAATGGCCTCGAATCGATTCGGGCCTGCAGATTTTGTTGTTCTATTATTCACAAGTTTGCCATTGGAATGTTTTGTATATAAATACACTTTTTCTCTCATTTGAGAGGGGGATCTTGCATTTTACACTAGGTTTAGGGTTTGTATGGGAGATTTGCCCTACTCCACCATTTTGGGTGTTTTGCCCATTTTTATGTATGTAAGTTTACTATTCCTTTGTCTCTCTTAATATTTTAGTTGTTTTACCTTATTTCCATGCTTTGTAGTTAGTTAATTTCTTGTTATTTCTTATTTTTATTAGTTTGGTTGTAGTTTAATTAATGTATTGCCCTTAGATAAATAGGGTCGGGGTTGCGTTTCTGCCATTAATGGGTTTGAACCTCGAAAATTAGGTTTCGCGTAAAATTGCGTTTAATTGGAACCGCGTGTATTAAAGTTGGATTTTTATGCATTTAACTTTATTTGTCACCCAACTTTAGTGTTTATAGCGATAATTCGAATTTAATCTGCGGTGACGATTTTTGATTAAATGTTTAATCTCGCAACTTTGGGTTAAATTCCTTATTGTGTGATGTTCATGCTTAATTGAAAATACTTGATTAAATTGCTTTCGAGCCTTAACTATAATTAGTAGTTATTTCGATCCGTGTGGTGGAATGCGATCCCAATCCTCGCTTTACTTTTGTGTAGCTTAACTTATTCTTTTCTGTTGTCACCATAACCAACCATCACCTTTTATTTTATTTATTTTACACTTATATTCCTGAAGTAATTAAAGCAATTAAAATCTAAAATTTAATCACTCCTTGTGGATTTCTTACGATACCCGACTGACCGCTGTGCTTGCTTGTCAAGTGTAGTTGTAGTTTAGTTTTTTTTTGCATTGAGTCAACGAACCAATAACAACGATTTGCGTATTATACGATGCACGGTTCACGTTCGATCACGCATTCTGAACGACGTGGACTTGTTTAGTGACATTTATTTTCACAATAATGGGCTAAATGAGGATCTCTACCTAGATTGTTATTTTAAGATCTGAGTCTACTTATGACCCCAGAGCATCTAAGGAATTAATACGACTGTTGTTCCCGTGAGGCAATTATTGAATGTGGACTTTCTCGAACCTAGCAAGTTTGTTTTGGGCGATCTGTAGATATGTTAACATTCGCCCATCTTTGGCTTTTTAGTTTCCTTATACTTTGTTTGATACCGGCCTTAACTCACAGTAGATGTCAAGGTGACTTACGCCTTAAAATGAGGCTTTATGTAACTCGACGACATGGGCTTCATATTTAGCATCGTCTTTAGATGCTTCAAAGCTAAGTCTGATCCCCTGTTCAATCATAGTGTTTTTAGGAGATATGAGAACAACTCCCACTCCTTCCCCCTTTTTGAATTGGTGAAAATCTTGGCTGATTGATGACTACATCTTTGACCTTAAGAGACTACTCACGGTGGAGTTTTCTCAATTTCTTCTTAAAAGTCTTACACTCTGGGTAAGTAGGGATCGCATGCTACACAATTTTTAGGTCGGTGCCAGGCAAATCATTGTAGGACCATACAAAAATATTCAAAAATTTCTTTAGGAGTTCCTCGAACTGTGACCATTCATGCTCGTAGAGTGTTGACTCTATCATAATCTCATATAAATGGCTACTAGAACCAAGATTAATAATAACAATCTCATCAGAATTTGGTTAAATGGGGTTATGTTGTTTAATTTTTTCCTTATTGAGATCAGTTAAGAATTGTTCATTTATTAGATCATCTTCATCAATTGTTTTATTAGAATAAACATAATTAATATAAGACACAACAAGATACTCAAAATATTCGTTTATTTCATTAGAAACATATAATGGAAATATAAAAGTGAAAACCTCATCAAAGGAGGTCCCGTAATGGAAATAAAAAAGTGAAAACCTCATCAAAGGAGGCCCCATTTACATTCATATCAGTAACAAAAAAAGAAGGGACAAGTTTAGGTTCATTTTTTTGTAGTGAGAGTGCACTTTTGTTCAAACAAAGACATTATTTGATTGAACTCAGTTTTTCAATTAAATCCTAAAATATGCATCTAGGTGTGATTGAAGACAATATGATCATGCAATAACATTCAATCACAAACAAACACATAAATGAGGAAAAATCCCCCAAAGGGGAAAACCCTTTTTTATTTTCACTATAATTTGTAAAGAACGATTTACATGGATTATACTGAAAATAAGAGTGACATACGAAATATCCTTGGTTTCGGTTCCAATGTCGTCGACTGGAATCTCCCGCAAGAACTCCAGATGGGCAGCAATGGAAAGAGTCAGCTTCTCCACAAGTTACTCCAGATGAGTAAAAATGATCCTTTCAAGGTTTAAAGATTCACACATATTTAGGAATGGTTTTGTGAATAAAAAGGCATTAAAACTTAAAAACTTGAAGTCTATTTTCAGGGCTCTAAATCGCAGAAACGTGTACGAAAAAGACTTAGAAAAACGTGCAAATGGGTACAAATATTTATAGAAAAATCGAGGCACTGTCGCTCGAACGACGTAGGCATGTCGCTCGAACGAGATTGTGCGACATCCTCATGTCGCTTGAACGACATAGCGATGTCGTTCGAACGAGCTCGACGACCAAGAAAAGTCCGCTTCTACACTTAGGAATTTTTTTCCTTTTGTGTTAAAAATAAATCAGACTTCGAAAAATATTTTCTAAAAATTTCCCAAATATTTATGCAAATATTAAAAACTCTAATAAACCATTTTACCAATAACGCGAAGTGGAGTAGTGGGAACAGTTGAGCAGCACGTCGCATGAAGCATGATGCAGGTGTGAAGATGGTGAATGCATGGATTCGGATCAAGGCCATCGTGGATGATCGTGTTGACGTGTCGAATGTAGCGGTATCAGACATACACACTGTGATCTAAGACAAATAGAAAATTCCTAGATTCTACCCCAGACATTTATAAAATTATGTCCTTATAAGGAGGTAGACATCAGGGTTCTGGATAGTTAGAGTTGGGTTGATAGGGACACTACGCCAGTTGATAAGTCGTTTATCAGCAAGGATAATCTTTATATACGGGTCCGATAGCTCAACCTTATGTGTATGCCTAATACTTTCTATGATGAATTTCTCATCTAAAACAAACAGATTATTCGACTACCGAGTCCCCCTCTCGAGCTTCCATGTATACATTGCAAATCCTTTAACTACTTGTTTTTTGATGGTCATCCCAGGCGATAACTTCATCTTAAAATCTATAAGTTGATCTAAAACAAATAATATCTCCATGCTCCCTTTTTTTAGTGGGTTCGGATGATGATATATATCCTTATAATGAGAGATAAGGCTTGGTCTGGAGCATTTTTCGAGTGCAGAAGGAAAAAAGGACACATTTTAAGGGGTTTGGGGGAAGTAGCAGATAAAACTGGTGAAATATCTCTCTTTATCATTGAGTATGGTATTTACATTTGCTTGGTATGGCGGTAAGTGGTTTTAATTGGTATTGGGTTTAGGATCGATTGAAGGAGAGATGACCCCCTTATTGATGATGCTTTGAATGGCATTCTTCAGGGGGAAATATTAGTCAGTAATATGCCCGACAATATGATAGAAATCATAACGAGCTTCATAATTAAAGTTCCTTAGAAATGGGTTTGTCAATGGAAGAGAGTCCAAAGACTTAATGAGATTCATCGAACGAAGGGCTTGGTATAATTTTAGGAGAGGATTATGGAGCTCGATCTATTCCCTTCTAGCTATAGTGGGTTGATCTTTTAGCACCCATGACGTAGGAGGTTGAATAATATTGTTGATGATTTAAATAAGTGGTATTATCTAGTTTACGAGTAGTGAACTACCATGATGGCTTCTCTGGATTAGACTCGACTTTCTGATTGCTAACATTCTCTTTAATCTTGACCCCTGCCTCCTGGAGGGTTCTTAAATATGGATATGATTGGCTTTACATTTAGGGTCAAATATGTGGTAGAAAATTCTTCTTCATGATACTCACTTGTTCCTCCTCAAAAGGTCTGTCGTGGTAGAATCATTTTCTCTCCACCTACTGATAAATCTACTAACTGACTCTCCAGTATTTTGTTTAAGTATCTTGAGGCCTTGTCAAGTGACTTTTAACTATTCGTTATATTTTTATTGGGCCTTGAATTCTCGAGTCACATCTTCCCAACTATCAATTTGGGAATCCTCTAATGATAAGGACGATTGAAGAGAGCTTTCTTTAAGAGCCTCTTGAAACATTTGGGACATTATCTCACTGTTGGACCTAATAGGATCATATAACGGTGATGGTTGTGAACATGCACGATGGGAGATCCACTAACTCTAAAAATTTTTTATGTTTAAAATTTTGAATTTTTCCGACAGTCTAGATTTCTAGTAAGGAGACATATGGATGTAATCCATATAGTTGCTTAGGATTTTGAATGGTAGACATTCTTAGATAGAAATCCGAGTTATTACTAAATCTTGTTAAATTCTTTTTTTTTGGGTATTAGTAAGAATAGACATCGATAAGTTAACTCTTAGTTAGACAAGTTTTGGTATTGGAAACTGAGCCGACGGTGGCCCATTAATAGGTGGAACAAGCGGGACATGATGGACTTTTTGAAACTCCTTCGGATATCATATCTGTTCTGGTGAGGACCCATGGCATGAGAGAAAGCAATATCCTATTTGAGAACCTCAGGCGTCTGACCTTGTTTCCTTATATCTCTTGGACATCTGCCTATAGACTGTCGATCTTGGCGCTGAGCTAAGCAAGTACTTCCATCAGATTTGGCTAAACATTAGCGTTCTGATTAAAGTTCTCCATTAGGAATCTCTGGTAAAATCTCTCAGTTTTAGCGAAAGATGATGAGGGTGTGGAACTCCGGGGTGGCTTGATTGAAGATCTGAGCTAATAGGGATCCAAGCTAAGGAGTGAGGTCGCACCTGATAGTGAAAGATTACTTTTATTTTTATTAGAAAAATAATATTTTTAGCATTTTAAAAAAGGAGAAATTATTTTTGGTATTTTTGAGAAAGGGAAGAAAATATTTTTGGTATTTTTAAGAGATGGAAGGAATTTTATTTTGGTATTTTTGAGAGAGGGAATGAAGGAAAATCCCCAATGTAGTTAGTATTATTAGGGTTCGCTTGTATTATGTTCCATATAGGGTGAAAGTAAAATGCTAAACAAGACCCGAGTTTGGGACAGGATTGGGTATAGGGTGCAAGACACTAGTTTACTTATTTCCAAACTCATGAACATGGTCTTGTTTTAAAAAAGGCAGAATAGCACAAAAAATAGGCGTTAAGATGACCTGATATTTTGGCAGAGTTTCACATTGAAATCTTCAAAATAGGAATGAATATATTAGGGTAGACTTCTATATAAGGTTTATGCATTGGGAGTTTAGTGTAAGGGTTCCACCCTTTGGCATGACTTACACGATGTACCTCTTTCCAAAAAATACAATCATTAATCCATATGTGTGGAGAAGCCATTTGATATAACTGAGTGTACATGAATTGCCTCATAATATATCTTGCGGTGATGGTAAGTGTGAGAGAAAATTCGATATACTCAATGTACTTGAATGAGTTTCGTGCTATATACCTCCCGTCGTGACTTCGGTACGTGATACGAAGTAGGGGGAACCATTAAATATACATTGAGGTTATTAGGCCAATGGAAAGTGGGAATAATATCTGTAGACACCCCATTCTGGCACCCCCTAACCTCTCCTTAGGTCCCTAGCACCTCCCTTCATCACTACAAACCTAAGTCATACCCTAAGCACTGACCTAGAGGCCATCGGGCACTGCCAGGCTCCGTTTGACCAAAAGTCAAACTCTTCAGCTCGACTAAAACTGAATGAATCTTCAAAGGGAGCTGAACCCCCTTTCCAACGGTCCGTCCCGTGCGCGATTCTGACTTTCGATACAGACGAATGGCCCGTTTTCCCTCGAAACCTGACCTAGAGGCCACTGGACGTTCCCGAGCTTCGTTTGACCCAAGTCAACTCTTCATCTTGACTGAGACTGAATGAATCTTCAACAGGCGCTCAAAATTCTTTCCAACGGTCCACCCTGTGCGCGATTCTGACTTACGGTACGGACGAACGATCCGTTTTACTCCGAAAGGTCACCAAACGCTTCCTGGCCCTGGTTGACCAAAGTCAACTCCCCAAACAGAGTCAAACTCTTTGGAATATCTAAGTACATCTCCTAACCTTTCCAACGATCTGCCCTGTGTGCGATTCTGACTTACCATGCGGATGAACGATCCGTTTGCGTTCGATAAATCCCCGTCCAAAGGACCGACGAGCACTTCCGAGCCACATTTGACCCAAAGTCAACTACCGAATCCGGGATCAGTCCCAAGCACTTTCGAAGGTCTCTGAATAATCTTTCCATCGGTTCACCCCCTGTCGATTCGGATCAACAGTTTGCGTTTTAGGATCGTTTTTTCGAAGGAACCTGAAAAGACTGCCAAACGACATGTTCTAAACCTTGCCTATCGGTAGTGTGCCTAAAAACACCTGCCGATTGGCAGGACTAGGACTATTACGATCGGTAATTCCTCGGGCCTATAAAAAAGAGGGCTTGACCACATTACAAAAAGGACCCAAGATTGGAAATCCATCACTCTCAGCGAAGTCAGAAAACCTCTCTCGAAATCAGCGTGATTTCTACATCCAAGTCCCTTTCCAACCCTCACTTTTCGTCATCTTTTTCATGAAACTTGGTGAATTAACTATCCTTTCTCATTATCCAAGTTCAAGGGTTGCTCTCCAACATTCAAGATCAAGCTCAAGATCTTCAAGAAGGTCCAACTTTCTCAACTCTCTCTTCAAATTCTCTTAAATTCGCATTAACTTATTTTATTACGTAGCACTTTTATTCTCTCTATCTCACATATCCTAATATACTTTTTATTTAGTATTATTGCACATACCTTATTTACATATAAATAAAACCCAAAAAATAAGAAAAAGAGGGTTTGCTCATTAATTCCAAACGAGAATTCTCACACTTTTCTCATAACTAAAACACCTTTTTACACACACACATACATAAGAGAAGTCCCCGATTGGATTTATGGGATAAACCTAACCCCTCGTTTTGTATACGAACTACGTGGACTTTGATGCCTCTATTGGCTACGTAGGCGTCTCGGGGTAAAATCCGAGATTCGAGTCCTACTTTTCTCCCACTTTTTTTTTTCTAATTCTTTAATTTATATATATATATATATATATATATATATATATATATATATATATATGTTCTTAGTGGCGTATTATTTCATATGTGTTATCGTTCCATTATAACGATCAACGTGAGGATAATCGCATAAATCCTATTTTCTAATATTATTTTTTAGGAACATTCCTATGGATGACTCGCTTTATCTCTTCCATGATACAATTTGAGGATTCCTATATCCACTACTTATACACATGCACACATATCACGGGGAAATAAAGGAAAATAACAACAATCCATGAGAGGCTGCAAGGGCGAAATGGGTGCCTAACACCTTCCCATTTTGTAACTTAGCCTCCGAACCCTACTCGAATTATTTTTTGGTTTCGTATGTATCAGTATGTCTTTGATGCTGTCCTTCGGAATGGCTTCACTTTCTTTTGTCTGTTTTGAATAAAATAGACTGGCGACTCTATCTCTCTACATTTCTTACCTCACACACATCACCGACGACGATCGAAGTGCTCCTGAGAGGGATGCACGGAACCAAGATCCTCTCACATCGGAGATTGAACCCTCTCTCTCCTCTCTTTCGCTCCGCGAGGATTGGGGATTGCCACAGTGGCGACTCCGTTGGGGATTTTTTTAAGAGGGCTAAACTCTATTTACATGGACGTTTTATTTTCTTATATACTCCCCTACTTTGCATGTTACCCTTTTCATGTGTACCTCATGCTTATGCTTCTATTCACACACTTGTACATGATTCTCCATGTACACTTCGCACCACATGCACGTAGGATCACATATGTCCACATGTTGCACGCATCACCCATCCATACTTGGTATACCATTGGTACTTGTACTTTTCTCCCTGTTTGGCATGATCAAGAAAGATACTCTCATCATAAGATACTAATAAGAGAATCATGCATCATTCATAAGACATCAACAAAGAGCATTAGTATTGACCAAATTTTGTCCAGTAACTGGAGGGTCACTTCGTGATGGGCGCTGGTCTGGCAGGGAGCAGTTAGCCTAAGCGATATAACTCTCACCTTCCATTGGCCGAGTACTTTCGACGTATATCGAACGGTTCCCCCATATCGTACCTCTTGACCGAAGTCACGATGGGATGTATATCGTAGGGAACTCGTTCACGTACACCGAGTATATCGAATTCGCTCTCACACATATCGTCCCCATGAGGTATATAGTGAGGCAATTCACGTACACTCAAGTATATCAAATGGCTTGTCCACACGTATCGATTGCCCTCAAAAGCAAGACGTATATCGTGGAAGTCACGCCAAAGGGGAGAACCCTTTCCAATTCACCCAACCAACTGCATACCCACATATAGGTGTCAAGCCAAGGACACACATATTAGAATGTCAGTTTCGACCCAAAACTCTGCCAAAATTCCGGGTTGGCCTGTCGCCCAAATTTTCGCACATTTTTAAAATGGGACCCTGCCTGTGAGCCTGGTTACAAGTCCAACCATAGCTTTACATATGTTACAAACCCAACTTTTCCAAGGCTCGGGTCCTGTCCGACATTTCACTTTTGCATTTAGGATAATTTAATACAAGTGAGAACATAATAATTATAATAATCATGCTGAGACCCGTCTCCCCAAAATATTTCTCCTTTCTTTATCAAAAATCCAAAAACATTTCTCCTTCCTTTATCGAAAATCCAAAATCATTTCTCCTTTCTTTATCAAAAATCTAAAAACATTTTCCCTTTCTTTATAAAAAATCCAAAAATATTTTGTCTTTCAATCTCAAAACGAAAAAAATATCAAAATATTTTTATTCTTTTTCTCAAAAATAAATCCCATTTTACGTCTTCTCAGGTCGATTGTATGCCCTTGGCCTGGCTCCCAATTGGCTTCTGTCTTCAGTCAAATCACCCCAAAATTTCGTCCGTTCCCTTGCTACTTCTTCCGAGTTCGGAATCCATCCACTTTCCATGGAGAACACATATCAAGTACCAGTTGTGCAGCTAGACCTGACGACAGTTTTAGCTTAGCTCGTGTCCAAGATTGACACCTCCAGACCGAGGTCTGAGAGATGCAACGAAACAAGGTCCCTGTTCCTCAAGAGCCCCAAGCGCTATTCCCTCATGTTATGGGTTCACCCGAGCCTATTTGGGTTCCTGAAGAGTATAAGCACTTCCCACGTTCCCCTCCTTCTAATGGGCCACCGCCTGCCCAACTTCCTATGCTAAACCTTGCCCAGTTTGGGTCTAACTTGCTTATGATCATTGATCCAAAAGAGAAAGAGTTGAACAAGGTCAAAGAAGATCTCAAGATGCTAACTAAGAAATTCGACCAAGTCAGAATCTCTGGGAATAACATGGACTACACCCACATGTCTCCTTATCCTAAGACGAGGGTACCCGAGAAGTTCAAGATGTCAAATATCAAGAAATTTGGAGGAAGTGGACCCCCGATTGTTCATCTTCGGAGTTATCACCGTTCTATAACTCTCCTAGGGGATTCTGAAGAAGTTATGGCCTAATTATTTCAGCAAACTTTGAAGTATAGCGCCATACGATGGTTTTTATCTCTCGAAGAGTCCAGAATCCGTAGCTGGGAGGATATAACCCGAGAATTCATGTCACAGTACAGATACAACGAAGAGCTTGAGGTCATCTATCGTGATTTAGCGCTGGTCAAATAGAACTCTGGGGAATCAGTCAGTAACTTCATATCCCGATGAAGGGAAAAAGAAGCCACCATGACCAATCGACCATCTGAGGAAGAATAAGCCAACATAGTGAAGAAGAACTTCTTACCCCATGTCCCAGTAACCATGGAAAGATAATACTATCCCCACTTTCGAGCTCTCAAAGAGGCCTGGAGTAGAAATCGAGGACGGTCTTCTAAAATAGAAGTTGAACCAAAGAAAGTGTCCGAACTGTCCACCCACAAAAAATATGATAAGCCTGTCAGTGCTACACTCTCAACCATCAACAACATCTCTCAACCAACTACCTCGTGGGTAATAGAAAGTCACCCTGTCCCAGTTCGAAAGGAATACACCGAGCTTCATGCTACCCTCTCCAAGGTTTATCAAGCCTTGTTAAGCCGAAACTTCATCAAACCCTTGAACCGCCGTCCATTGCCAAATTCACTTCCAATAAACTTTAAGGCAGATGCCCACTGCACCTTTCACCAGACTGTTGGCCATGCCACCGACCAATGCTTTCACCTTCGAAACATAATCCAAGGTCTTATTGACCGAGGTACCATTTCCCCACCAGCTAATCCTAAGCCAAACACTACTCACACCTACTCAAAAATCATGCCAATGCCATCTTCCTAGAAGAGAATCCAAAATTTGATCCCTCAACTCAATTCACACCCATATACTTTCCCAAACTTCTCCGAATTTGCCCATATTTCCTCCTATACCCTGCTAGCCTCACTGATCAGGCACTACCACTCCTTATGAGAGCATGCATCGCTATCCGTACCCGTTATGAAAATGGAAGAATGGAATTATCAAAAGTGTTAGACCAAATCCTAGATTTTGGGCTGAAATTGCCCTCACAGATGATCATTGATTGCCAGAGGTTCAATACGCTATTCTTGGAAGCACAAAAATGGGCTCAAGAGTTAGACAATTGGGTAGTACCAATCGATGAAGTCAGCCTAGATGACGTTATCCAGATCATGGCATAATTATTCAGGCAAACCAATAATTTTTTAGTATGACAGAGTTACTTGATACTCTGAAGATACAAGGGCACTTGGTCCATTCACCCTTACACCTCCACGCAGAATGGGAGGACCTGTACGAAGAAGCCATTAAAGTTGTGGAATGCATCAACTTTACATGGAAAGACAGAATTTTTGCTGTAGACACCTCATTCTGTTACCCCCCCTAACTCACATTAGGTCCCTAGTACCTCCACTCATCACCGCAAACCCAGGTCATGTCCCGAGCACTGACCTGAAAGCCACCGGGCACTCCCCGGCCCAGTTTGACCCAAAGGTAAAACTCTTCATCTCGACTGAGACTAAATGAATCTTCGAAGGGCACTGAATACCCTTTCCAACGGTTCGTTTGCGTCCGAAACCTGACCCAGAGGCCACCGGGCACTCCCGGGATCTGTTTGACCTAAGTTAACTCTTCATCTCAACCGAGGCTGAATGAATCTTCAAAGGTCCCTGAATATCCTTTCCAACGGTCTGCCCCGTGCGCGATTCTGACTTTCCATGAGGACGAACGATCCGTTTGACTCCGAGAGGAGACCGAGCACTTCCTGGGCCTGGTTGACCAAAGTCAACTCTCCAAACCGGGTCAAACTCTTTGTAATGTTGAAGTACATCTCCTAACCTTTCCAATGGTATGCCCTGTGCGCGATTCGAACTTACCATGCGGACGAACGATCCGTTTGCGTTCGCACAATTCCCCGTCCAATAGCTAGGCAAACACTTTCGAGCCATATTTGACCCAAAGTCAACTCCCGAACCCAGGAGTGGTCCAATGGACTTTTGAAGGTCTCTGAATTAACTTTCCAACGGTATGCCCCGTGTGCGATTCTGACCAATGGTTTTCCCTCGGCGACCGATTTTTCGAAAAATTCTGAAACACACTGCCAAACGGCAGGTTCCAGAACCTGCATATCGGCACCTGCCTGTCGATAGGCAGGAAGGGCTCTAGGCCGATCGGCACTCACCTGGGACTATAAAAGGAGGCCTCCACCTCATTTTCAAGGGGAGCCCAGATCTGATAAAAATCTCTCTCAACGAATCCCATAAACCTCTCTCGAAGGTAGTGTGATTTCAACTTCTAAATCCTCCTTTTACTCCCACTTTTCATCATCCTTTTCATCAAACTTGGTGAATTAGCCACACTCCATCATCATCCAAGTGCAAGGGCTGCTCTCCAACATTCAAGATCAAGATCAAGATCTTCAAGAAGGTCCAGCTTTCTCAAACTCTCTCCTAAATTCTCTTGAATTCCCAATAACTTGTTTTCTTACTTCACACTTTTATTATCTCATCTCACACATCCTAATATACTCTTTATTTAGTATTATTGCACATCTCTTATTTTCATATAAATAAAACCCAAAAACAAGAAAAAAAGGGTTTGCTCATAAATTCCAAGTAGGGATTCTCACACTTTTTCCACACTCTTCTCACAACTAAAATACTTTTTTCTACACACATACACACACACACTCACAAATAAGAGATTCCCCATTTGGATTTATGGGGTAAACCCCACCCCTCATTTTGTATGCGAACTACGTGGACTTTGATGCCTCTATAGGCTACGTAGGCATCTCGGGGTAAAACCCGAGACTCAAGTCCTTTTTGTCACCTTTTACCTTTTCTTTTATCTTCTATTTAATCCATTTTCCTTATATGCTATATACTTGCTCTTAGTGACGTTTTACTCCATATGCGTTATCGTTCCCTTATAACGATCAACGTAGGGGTAATCGCGTAAATCTCATTTTTCTAATAGTACTCTTAATATCTTCCTACGGATGACTCGCTTTATCTTTTCCATGATACAAGTCGAGGATTCCTACCTCCATTCTATACATATACACATGCACACATATCATGGGGGGAAACATAGGGGAAAATAGCAAATATCCATGAGAGACCGAAAGGGAGAAATGGGTGCCTATCACCTTCCCATTTCGTAACTAAGCCTCCGAACCCTTCTCGAATCATCTTGGTTTCGTATGCACCAGTATGTCTTTGGATGCCACTCTTCGGGGTGGCTTACCCTTTTTCTTTTGTCTGTTTTGAGTAAAATAGACTAGCGACTCTGAATCTCTCTACATTTTTCACACCACAAACGACGCCTCCCGAAGTGCTCCCAAGAGGGACGCGCTGGACCCGAAGGATCCTTTCCTCCACGTGCCCACCCGCGGGGATCAGGATCGGGGATGGCCACAGTGGCGACTCCGCTGGGGACATGTGTTTTTGCTTGTGGGCTTGACTCTATTTACATGAATGCTATATTTGTTTATGTTTCCCCCCATATCTGCCTATCCCCCTTTCTCACATGTATCCCATGCTTACGCTTATGTTCACACACTTGTAGAAAACTCTCCATGTACATTTCGCACCACGTGCACCTAGGATCACATGTATATCCCCTTGTTTCACGCATCACCTATCCATACTTGGCGTACCTTTTGGGGTACTTGTACTTTTTTCCCTATTTGGCATAATCAAGAAAGGCATTCTCATCATAAGATACTAATAAGAGAATCATGCATGATTCACACGATATCACAAAAGAGCATTGATATTTGACCAAATTTTACCCAGTAACTGGAGGGTCACTTCGTGATGGGCGCTGGTCCGACAGGTCGCAGTTAGCCTAAGCGATATGACTCTCACCTTCCATTGGCCAAGTACCTTCGACGTATATCGAATGGTTCCCCCGCATCGTACCACTTGACCGAAGTCATGACGGGAGGTATATCGCAGGGAATTCGTTCACGTACGCCGAGTATATCAAATTTGCTCTCACACGTATCGTCCCCATGAGGTATATGGTGAGGCAATTCACGTACACTCAGGTATATCAAATGGCTTGTCCACACGTACCGATTGCCCGCAAGAGCAAGACGTATATCGTGGAAGTCACGCCAAAGGGGGGAACCCATGCCGATTCACCTAAGCAACTGCATATATGCATATAGGTGTCAGACTTAGGACGCGCACTTTAGATTGTCGGTTTCAACCCAAAACTCTACCGAAATTCCGGGTCGGCCTGCCGCCAAATTTTCGCCCATTTTTTAAAACTGGACTTTGTCCGCGAGCCTGGTTACAAGTCCAAATCGTAGCTTTGCATATATTAAAAACCCCACTTTTCCAGGATCGAGTCCCGTCCGGCATTGCATTTAGGAGAATTAAATACAAGTGAGAACATAATAATCATAATAATCATTCTGAGTTCCGTCTCCAAAAACATTTCTCCCTTCTTTATGAAAAAATCCAAAAAACATTTCTCCTTTCTTTATCAAAAAGTCAAAAAACATTTCTCCCTTCTTTATCAAAAATCCAAAAATAGTTTCTTCCTTCTTTCTAAAAAATAAATCTTATCCTACGCCTTCTCAGGTCGATTGCAAGCCCTTGGCCTGGCTCTCTATTGGCTTCGGTCTTCAGTCAAATCACCTCGGAGTTTCATCCGCTCCTCTACTACTTGTTCCGAGTCCGAAATCCATCCATCTTCTATGGAGAATGCATATCAAGCACCGGTCATACAACCAGATCTGCTGACAGTCCTAGATCAGCTCGTGGCCAAGATTGACAACCTCCAAGCTGAGGTCCGAGAAATACAATGAAACCAAGTTACTATTCCTCAAGAGCCCGAGGCCCTGTTCCCTCGTGCTATGGGTCCACCCGAGCCTATCTAGGTCCCGAAAGAATATCAGCACTCTCCACGTGCCCCTCCTGCCAATGGGCAGCCGCCTGCCCAACTTTCGATGCCAAACATTTCCCAGCCTGTGGCTAACCTGCCTATGATCATTGATCCAAAAGAGGAGGAGTTGAAAAAAGTCAAAGAAGATCTTAAGATGCTCACCAAGAAGTTTGACCAAGTCAGGATCTCTGGTAATTACATGGACTACACCCACATGTCTCCTTATCCTAAAGCGAAATTACTCGAGAAGTTCAAGATGCCAAACATCGAGAAATTCTAAGGGAGTGGACCCCCGATTGTCCATCTTCACAGTTATCACCATTCCATGACTCTCCTAGGGGCTTTCGAAGAAGTAATGGCCCAACTGTTTCAACAAACTTTGAAGGATAGCGCTCTCCGACGGTTTTTATCTCTCGAAGAATCCAGAATCTGTATCTAGGAGGATGTAGCCCGAGAATTCATGTCGCAATACAAATACAACGAAGAGCTTGAGGTCACCCGTCGTGATTTAGAGCTTCTCAAATAAAACTCTAGGGAAACAGTCACTAACTTCATAGCCCGATGGAGGGAAAAAGTAGCTACTATAACCAATCGGCCATCAGAGGAAGAACAAGTCAACATAGTGAAGAATAATTTCTTGCCCCATGTCCGAGCAACCATGGGAGGATATTACTACCCCCACTTTTGAGCTCTCAGAGAGGCAGGAGTAAAAATCGAGGAAGGTCTTGCCAAAACAGAAGTTGAACCGAAGAAGGTGTCCGGACAGTTCACCCCCAGAAAATATGACAATCCTGTCAGTGCCGCAGTCTCAACCATCAACAACATCTCTCAGCCAACCACATCATGGGCACCAGAAAGTCGCTCTTCCCCCTTCCGGAGGGAATACACTGAGCTTCATGCTCCTCTCTCTAAAGTTTACCAAGCCCTGTTAAGCCGAAACCTCATTAAGCCCTTGGATCCACGTCCATTGACAAATCCACTCCCAAGAAACTTCAAGACTGACGCTCATTGTGCCTTCCACCAAACTTCTGGCCATACCACCGACCAGTGCTTTCACCTCCGAAACGTAATCCAAGATCTCATTGACCGGGGTACCATCGCCCAACCATCCAATCCTAAGCCAAACACTACCCATAACCCCCTCCCAAATCACACCAATGCCATCTTCTTGGAAGAAAACCCGAATTTCGATCCATCAACCCAAATCACACCCCTATACCCTCCTAAACCTCTTCAAATTTTCCCATATTTCCTCCTACACCCTACTAGCCCTGCTAATCAGGCACTGTCACTCCTTACCATAGCATGCATCGCTGTCCATACCCGTTCTGAAAATGGAGGTATAGAATTGTCAGAGGTGTTAAATCAACTCCTAGAGTTCGGGCTGAAATTGCCCTCACAGATGGTCATCGATTGCCAGAGATTCAGTACACTATTTTTGGAAGCACGGAAATGGGGCCGAGATTCAGAAAGATGGGTGGTACTAACCGACGAAGTCAGCTTAGATGATGTTGTCTAGACTATGGCAAAATTATTCAGGCAAACCAACAACATTTGCAGTATCACTGGGTTACTTGACACTTTGAAGCTATAAGGGAACTTGGTCCCTTCAATCACACATATCCCCACAGAATGGGAGAACTTGTATGAAGAAGCCGTTGAATTTGTGGAATTCATCGACTTTACAGGGAAAGAAAAAATTGTTGCCACCGGATGGGGGGAAGGATTCGAAGATTCAAGCGAAGAACAAGCTTCAGGAGGAGCTGGCCCAGTAGTCGACATATGTGGGATGATCTCATTTGAAGAACTCCTCGGAGAAATAGACAGGGTGGCAGAACAACCTGAGATTGATGAGGAAACAGGATTTAAGTATTTCCCTTCTTTAGTAAATCACATGACCAGATCTGGGAGGCATTACCAAGTTCCAAGCTCGCTACCAGCAAATGACAAGGGGAAGGGCATTGAAAACCTTCCTATGCCAAAGATGACCATTGAGGAGAGAAAGATCCTTGATCAACTAAAGAAAACTCAAGCTAACATCACTCTATGGGGGCTTTTTATGTCTTCCCAGCTACACAAAAATGCTTTAATCAAATTACTCACTAGACCTATAGTTCCTCCCACCACACTAGAGGAGGCGGTAAATTTGGTCGGATCCTTAACCTCTACCCGAATGCTATCATTTTCTGAAGAAGAAATCCCCAGAATTGGGTCGAATCACAATCATGCACTCAACATCTCCGTCGAAGTTATGAGAAAGGCCGTGCCACTCTCTCTTGTCGATAACGGATCCGCCTTGAATGTTTGCCCACTGAGAACCTTCAAATGTTTAGGCCTGAAAGAAAGCGACCTTGCTCCAACCTCCGCCGCTGTGCGTGCCTACGATAATACCCGTCGTGAGGCGATGGGATCCATAAAACTTACCATAGGGGTTGGACCTATAAACCCTGTCATTGAATTCCAAGTCATAGACATCCTAGCTTGTTTCAACCTGTTGCTCAGACACCCCTGGCCCCACAATATCAAGGGTGTGTCTTCCTCACTCCATCAGAAATTGAAGTTCTTCGCCGATGGGCGAGTCATCACCATTTTGGGAGACGACGAAAATGTCAAGGGTGCAAGCACCAGCAGTCCAATTCTCGAGATACAGCACGGGTCAAATGATATGCTCTTATCAGGATTTCGAGTCGAGCCATTCCTACTCCCGACAGGGGACGGTTTCAAAGAAAGGGTTTGTCCAGAATATGACCCTCATGGCAATGTCAATGTGATTAAGATGTTCAGAAACATGCACTTTATGCTCGGGCTGGGGCTAGGGCAAAGGCAGCAAGGGATACTTAAGCCCATCGAACTGAAGAAAGCTTTCCCTCTTTGCGACTTGGGGTATCAACCATCAGAACAAGAGCTCAGAATGATCTGTCAGTCTCGACCAAAGAGAAGATCAGACTGTATCCGAACTATCTCAGGAGACTCCTTAAATGGACGATTCATCAAAGAAGGTGAGGATTTCCCCTTTTGCGATTTTCCAGAACCATGGTATGACCATACTGATAAGAAGATGAAGCCTGGAATGGAGATATTTTTCCAATATAGCTACCCATGGGCCTAAAATTTCCTACACCAAGTACAATCGCTCATCAAAGATATCGAAGAGACTAAGGAAAGAGATTCCGAAGATTCCTTCAACTTATAGATACTGGGGCTGGCACTCTGCATGGTTCATTCAGGCACTACATCAATGGACCCATCCCGTCTGATTAAAACTGCTGATACACCTCTCCTCAACTAGCACGCTGCGCCAGTTCTACCTCTTGAAATCTCCCCTAACCTCAATGTTTACCTTGTTTCTTTTTGTTGTTGTCTATCCTTGCTCAAATGTAATCGAGACCTCTTTTGATGAGGTTCTCAATCCTGTTTTTCCTATCAATGAAATAAACGAAGATTTTGAGTATCTTGCTGTGCCTTACATTCTAATCGAACTTTTGATGATGATGATTTTGCAAATGAACAATTCTTAACTGATCTAAATAAGGTTAATAATAAACAACATAACCGCGTTCAAGTTAATGAAGAAGAGACTGTTGTTATTATTCTCGGTTCTAGTAGCCAACTGTGCGAGATTAGGATAGGGGCCACCCTTGACAAGCATGAGCGCGCACAACTCGAAGAATTGCTAAAAGAGTTCGTGGATGTCTTCGCATGGTCCTACGACGATATTTTCGGTATTGATCTTGAAATAGCTCAGCATGAGATCCCCACTCTCCCAGATTACAAGCCAGTTAAACAAAAGTTGAGAAAACTCCGCACCGAATGGTCGCTCAAGGTCAAAGAAGAGGTGGTTAAACAGTTGAATGTGGGTTTCATTCGAGTGATCGAATATCCCACATGGCTAGCCAACATTGTACCTGTGCCGAAATCAGGAAGAAAGGTTCGAATGTGTGTGGATTACAGAGATTTAAACAAAGCCTCTCCGAAGGATGATTAGTCGCTACCTAATATCGACATAATCGTGGACACCACAACCAGTCATGCTCTCAAGTCATTCGTCGACGGGTTTGACGGATACAACCAAATTAAGATCCACCCAGACCACCAAGAGAAAACCGCATTCATCACCCCATGGGGGACCTTTTGCTACACCGTTATGCCATTCCGTCTCAAGAATGCTGGGGCTACCTACCAAAGGGCTACCACAACCATCCTGCATGATCTGATTCACAAGGAGGTCGAGGTTTACGTGGATGATATGATTATCAAGTCTAAAACTAGAGAAGGTCATGTTCCCGCTCTCTGAAAGTTCTTTGAACGACTGCGACAGTATCATATGCGAATTAATCCACAAAAGTGTGTCTTTGGCATAACAAAGGGAAAACTCTTGGGATTCATGGTTAGCGAAAAGGGGATATAAGCAGATCCTGCGAAGCTAAAGGCCATACTTGAGATGCCGCCACCCCGAACTGAGAAATAAGTTCAAGGTTTTCTCAGGAAATTACAATATATCAGCCGGTTCATCAGCCAGCTAACCTCCATTTGTGAACCAATCTTCAAGCTCCTCCGAAAGGATTCAACCAAGGTTTGGAACGAGGCCTGCCAAGAAGCTTTTGATCGAATAAAACGATATCTGACCCAACCTCCAGTACTCATGCCACCACAGTCTCGTCTCCCTTTACTCCTATACCTAACCATAACCGACATTGCAGCCGGAGCTTTGCTAGCCCAATACCTTGAAGACTCCCGCAAAGAAAGATCCATCTATTATGCCAGTCATAAATTGGCCGGGTACGAGGTCAACTACACTGCTTTAGAAAAGGCATGTGTCGCACTTGTCTGGGTCACCCAAAAGTTGCGACACTACATGCTCTCCTTCCCCATCAAGCTCATATCCCAAATAGACCCCATCAAATACCTGCTTGAGAAACCCGCCTTATCCAACCGACTGGCCCGATGGTTGATGCTACTAACTGAGTTCGATATCGTGTACGTCACACAGAAAACTGTTAAAGGAAGAGCCATCTCTGACTACCTCGGTGACTACCTTATAGAAGAAGCAGATGTTTGGATCTCCGAATTCCCAGATGAAAATATCCTCTGCACCACTCAAGACCGCCTTCGATGGAAAATGTTCTTTAATGGAGCTGCCAACAAAAAGGGATATGGCATTGGGATACTTCTGGTCGCCCCAGATGACTCCCACACTCCCATCACCATGAAATTGGATTTCCTTTGCACCAACAACATGACGGAATACGAGGCATGCACAGTGGGCCTCAAAGTTGCTCTCGAAAAGGGTATTCAGTACCTTGATGTCTACGGGGATTCTTCCCTCATCATCGATCAAGTGCTCAGAAAGTGGAAAGTCAAGGACGAAAAGCTCCAATCCTTCCATACCCACTTAGAAGAGTTAGCCTCTCAGTTCCGGGATATAACCTTCCATTACCTACCCTGAGCAAAGAATAACCTAGCCGATGCTCTCGCCACTTTGGCCTCCGTGGTCGACATGACCGAGGGAATACCAATGACCCCCTTCCTAGTTCAAAAGCAAGACAAACTGACCCATTGTTGCCATGTGGAGCTTGTCTCCACTGAGAGCCTGAACCAGCCGATTGTTGGTACTATGATATCTGGTGCATCCTCAAACATGGTAGGTATCCCGAGGGTTCCAACAAGAAGGATCGAATAACCCTCCGAAGACTGGCCGCCCAGTACATCATCTGTCATAAAGCTCTACTCAAGAGGAATTTCGATGGAACTCATCTACACTGCATCGCAGGGGCCGAGATTGAGAAAACAATGCAGAAAATCCACAGCGGGGAGTGCGGACCCCACATGAATGATCACATGCCCGCCAAGAAGATCATCTGACAGGGCTACTATTGGACCACCATGACCCAGGATTGCACCGCCTATGTTCGGAGATGCCCTAAATGCCAACAGTTCTCCAATCTCCAACATTTGCCTCCACGAGAATTATACAACATGACCTCTCCCTGGACGTTCTCCACCAGGGGTATCGACATCATAGGGAAGGTTACACCAAAGGCTTCAAACGGACATGATTTCATCCTGGTTGCCATCGATTACTTCACCAAATGGGTCGAGGCTGAGTCATACGCGGTATTGAATGCCAGAAAGTGGCCAAATTCCTCAAGAAAAATATCATCTACCGATATGGGGTCCCGCACGAGCTGGTGTCAGATAACGGGTTACAATTCGAAGCAGAAGTCACAGAAGTTATCAACGAGTACGGGATTTATAGATACAAATCTTCTCCCTACCGACCTCAGACCAATGGTGAAGTTGAAGCCGCAAACAAGAACCTCAATGCCATCATCAGCAAGATGATCGAAATCTGTAGGGATTGGGCTGATCGGATCCCATACGTCCTCTGGGGTTATCGAACCTCAATCCGAACCTTTACTAGGGCTACCCCTTACTCCCTGGTCTACGACATGGAAGTAGTCCTACCTGTGGAGCTGGAAGTACCCTCGCTATGCGTCATGCTCAAAAGCAAGGTTAGTGAAGAAGACTGGTGCCAAAGCCGTCTTGATGAGCTATCCCTCCTAGATGAAAGAAGATTAAAAGATCTTTATCACATACAGGGGTACCATCGCCGAATAGCGCTATCATTCAACAAGAGAGTCAAGGACCGTGGTATTAGGGAGGGGGATTTAGCCCTCAAAGAGATAATAGAACCCATTTGGCACCCCAGAGGAAAATTCAAGCCCAATTGGAGCGGCCCTTACATTGTGACGAAAATCTTGTCTGGCGGTGTCGCCATGCTCACTGACCTAGATGGGGAAGAGATGGCTCGTCCAGTCAATCTGGACCGTCTCAAGAAATTCCACCCCTAGTTCGAAATCTCGGCTCGCTACGACTCTTCTCATCCCCCTTCTATTCTAAAAAAAAAAAAAAACTCTTCATTTCCCTCTACCCAGAACTACGTGGGCCTGATCCTCTACAAAAACTATTTTAAAACTTTTCAAAAAAACCCAGAGGTACGTAGGCAACTCATACATCTTACATGAGTGCGGCCCTTTCTTTTTGAAAATTCTATTCTTTTCTTACCTCCGAGAACGACGGTTCATTCTAAAATTATTTGAACAAAAGGATTATGTATGCCTTAGCGATCAGTATAGATAATTCAAAATACAAAACTCATCAAAAGGCACAGCTGGATGATCAGAAACTTGTTTATTTCATTAATAAGAAATTATAGTACGGATTACATAAGAAAAAGGAACAGATAACTCCCTTCCCCGCCACCATAAAAAGCCAAATAAAATCCCCACATACATTCCCTATTACATAAATAAACTCCCTAGGAGTCCTACCCACAGTTACCCGAAGAGCCTGCACCCTCATCATCTACATCTTGAGGACCCCAAGTTTCCCCTGCTTGAATAGAGTGCCACAAACATTCCATGGATCGATGAGCCTTAACCATCTTCGAAAAGACCACAACACCCCCGTCCATGGAGTCAGATAAAACAAACCATCTTTGACCAGTCTACTACCAACATCTTGCTGACTACTTTCCTCCACAACCACCTCATATAATCTTTGGGGACATGACAAACCTTCCCGACAGACTGAGAAGGACAGGTCGACGGACGCTGATTTTCCCACAGAGACCCATGCAACAAACGCAGACACTCAGTCAAATCTTATACTGGAAAGAAATTTGGGGTCCGAGGGGGCACGACCTGCGCCCATCCAAATTGGCGCAGAAATCGCCAAGGGAAATAAAAAGAGGTCTGTCTGAGACCAACCAGCCGCACATATGAATACTCTCCTAGCTCCAGAACAGGCTGCAACTGTCCCCACCAAGACACGGACCAATACATCCCACGAGCCCCGTGCTCCACAAACCAATTCTCCCAATTCTCAACATACATGCCAACGCGGATGAAGTAGCGCGAAAAGAAGTTGGGTACATCCGACAAAGGATATTCTGGAGGGGTCGACAAGCGGAATCTTTCAGACAACCACATGAACAACATCACAGGGCTACCCCTTAAAAAGTCAGAACGACCTTCTCTCCAGGCATCCAGGCCTTTCAGAGTCTTTGCCAATATCACCGTCGTTGGGTTGCGACGGTATGACATCCATGAAGTAATGGCTGCAAGTTGTGGGTCCACTTTCACCTCCCCAATCACCAACATCAATTTTGAAACCAGGCCCAGAACAACGGCTCCAGCATAGTCGACATCACCTACTTACCACAAATGCACGGACTGCAGCACCATCGGGAGGGAGATCATTCCTCCAGCAACTAATGACCTTGCCGTCGAAGGCGAGGTATGAAGAAGCCCGACCAACAAATCCCTAGAAGAATGGGAAAATTTGGGCAAAGCTGCAGTAGCACTGGGATTCACACCTAGTATGGTAGAAAATTCCTCGTAGGTAGGACAAACTTCTTCCAACCCAAAGCAGAATACATGGTCTTCGGGGTACCAGAATTGTACTGCCGCTATCAGTATATTCCACTCAAAAGGTCGATTGCGCCACAAGGAGACTCGACGCATGTTGAAAGAATCATAGTCGACATTATAAGAGCACATAGCTTCCAAGGCTTCAAGGTAATTGACGAACTCAATGCTACCAGGGAGAGCCATCTTGTAAGACTAAAAGATAATGGGTAGGAAGATGAGGATGCAAAGGTGTGATGAGAACACTCCACCCTTCTCCCTTTTTATACTTAAAAATCCTCACAAGGGACATAATCCCTGCAGAAATCGGAGGGAATCCTACCCCACAAGGTACCAAAGACTGAAGAGGGTACCAATAAGAGCCTTCAAATGATGGGACTGGACTGAACTACCGATAGGCAGGTCAGGGCGCTTGCCGATCGACAACCCCCCATTTTTGGAAATTTCCTCCTTTCCTCTTTTGTCAAATCAGAAAACTCAATAGAAATAAATTGATATTCTCAACAGAATTTCAAAATCCCTTTTCCCCCCTATATAATTTCCCTTTTTAATTAAAATTTTCCTTCGAAAAATTCCAAAAATATTCCTTTTTTTACGGTCTCAGTAGCAAAGTAAAAAGCGCATGTGCATGCACTCATTCATCATTAATAAAAGATAATAATAAAAAAACTCCCCTTGCATTGCATATATTTGTGTTCTGTGTTACATCAGTTTTGCAGGAAACAAGAAAAGAAAAGCCAAAAACAACGGGACTCAGCCCGGACCCACATTTCATTCCCTCTCTCTCTCTCTCAAGAGCTTCCACCCCCTCGACGCGCTCTCTTTCCCCTACGACGAGACGACGCACCACCACTACCCGAGCCCGAGTCCTCTCCGGATGAAGAAGACGGCACCAGGCAAGAAGAAATGAGAACCGCGTACCGAATGTGGGCAATCGTCGATGATATCCAGTCTCTGATGTCTCTCAGCCAAGTGGTCGACACCCGGACTTACTGCAAGGAAAAGGCAAAATCAGTATCAAGCAAAAGAAATTAAAAAGAGGAAAAGGACCGAAAGGTTTACCGCAGGATGAAGGACCTCCTCTGTCAAACCCAGCTCCTCCGGATCCATCGCAAGAGGATGGTGCAACATCGTCACTATCCCTCCATCAGCCCGCCGGATGTTGTACGAAGGAGTGTGCAACCGCACGAAAGGAACTTCTAAAGTCACCGCCGTAGATGTCGACGGACCGCCGCTGCTATGGGAGGACCCCACTGGTCGACTCGAACTCCCAGGAAGGAAAGGTAAGGAATCATGTATGCTGGGCGCCATCAACCAGCTCGTCACAATGTCCATATAGTCATATGGCGCAGCCGTATCAGTGTATAACGAGTAGGACTCACCGATCATCGCCGTGATCCTCTCATCCTCCAACAGCTGTCGCTCCGGCTCATAGACGTAGGAGGCTGCGCGGGTAGCACCACCACCTCCCCCTCGGCAATTTGGAGAACTACCCTCTCCTCGAGATACCAGGAATGGCCGAACTCATGCGCCAACAAACGCCTCATCTGCACGTTCACCCCAGTCATCCCCGTATCCTGAATGGTTTTCCCCCAAGGATGAAAGGTCACCTGAAAATCCCCAACCAGGCATGAGTCAATACAAGATCAGAAGGTGCAAAAACCAAGACTGAAAAGGAAAGGACCTTACCCGACCACTGGTCAGGTCATTCAAGACCTGACGCACCGCCTCCAGAGAGAGAGATCCCTTCGACTGTCGGTTGGCCTTACGCCATCGATACAAGCGACAGAAGTCCCCAATAGTGTCTTCCTTCAGAGCAATCAGTGGGGTGTTGCACCCAATCACCTCATAGAACCACGTCTAAATTCACAAGCAAAAAGAGACGCATAAGGAAAATGTGAATGCATGAAAGGAAAATGCGAATGAATTAGATGAAAATGCGCAAAGTAAAGAATACCTCAAGGAGATACGTGGCTCCAGTAAAAGTTTGCCGACAGCACCGGCTGAATGCATCCAAAGAAGAGTAAAGGGTTGCCAAGGTCAGACTCCCCCAATCATAGAAAGGGATGTTCGAAAACATCCTCAAGTACGGAAGAAACCACAAATGGACGACGTCGCCGCTCGACGCCACCATGAAACCTCCCAGCACCAATAAGATGAACAACCGGGCCATCTGCCTCACTTACAGCCCGTCTTCCACATCAATCTCCCTGCTCAACAGAACCTCCTTCAGCAAGGACAACCGGATAGAATCCCCGGAGACTATCCTCCCCACATCACCAAGTGCCGCATGCACTGCCTCCGGCCTCACCCGCAAGGAGCGATCCACCTCTATCTGCTCCCCGGCACAATCCAGCCCCAGCAGTTGCTGCACATCTATGGGAGTCACCGTCATCTCCCCGAATCCAAAATGAAAGGTGTGGGTAGTGTCCCACCACCTCTCCCCCAAAGCGCACAAGACCGTTGTCGAACGAGGCGTCTCATCCAGCGCAGACGCCAACCACCCAAAACCTGCTGATGATACCATCCAATGCACCACAGGTGGGAGATGCTCCCAGACATCCTTGAGCCCTGTCGTCCCACGGGCGCGCATGTTATTCAAGGAAATATCAGACTGGAAAAGGAAAAATCTCATCAAAAGTCAAGAAAGAAAGAAAAATACCCAAAAAGAAAGGAATGCCAAAGGTCAGGTTACTTACATAACCACCGGGAATCACTCTCGAAGAACGATGATGAGATGGCTCCCGCAGCAAGGTCCGCTCGTCCGCAACCAGCTCAAATGCATCGAAAACATTCTCGTTCCCCAAAGCAAGGGGCACCCTGTCCCTCCAATCCACATTCGTCCAGTCATCAATGGTCAACCACTCCCGGTGGACTACGGTGCTCACAAAGGCGGCCATTTCTTAAAGATCGGAACGTTAGAACAATTCACAGAGAGAAATCGCAGAAAGAGAGAAGGCAAGAAGCTGTGAAAAATGAAGGGGATTCGCCCCCTTTATATAGGATGCCAAGCGCCATGCCGATCGGAACCTCCCCCTTCCATACCGATCGGCACTGACCCCTTGCCTTCTCGAGGTAGTCCAAAAGTCCGTGCCACTGCCGAATGGCTCCCCTCAGTCTATGCCGGCCTGCACCCCCCTTAAAATTTCGTACAGAAATTCCTGGAAAAGGCCATAAACCCTGAAAAATCCCCAGAAAATTCCTAAAAATCCTCAGAAGGATTTAGAACGTTTTCATCAAGAAAATTTCGCACTCCTTCAGGTGAAACCTCTTTTTTCCCCCACAGAACTCTCAAAATCCAAGCGAATGACCTCTCGAGCAATGTGCCCGGACCACCTAATCATTTCCTCATCAGAGTTTACAACCCCAAACCGATTATCTCCCTAACAATCAGCTCCTCCGCTCAAATCAAAGACACAAAGCCTCACCAGCCATAGGCTACCCGGTGTGAAACAATATCACATGGTACTTTTCCCAGCGAAATTAAGAAGAATCACTCGCCCCAGGCGATCTCTCCCAAAGGACGATCCAAAATCTTCCCCAGCTCATTCATCGTTCCCCAGCAGAACCTCAAATCTAATTCTTATCCCCAACGAAACCCCTCTTCCCCAGTAAAATCCTCAAAAGCTAAGTGAAAACTCCTCCCGCAAAGCTCCGAAAAATCCCTAAGGATCACCTGGTCACTTCCCCAGCGGAATTCTCTTACAACACCCAAAATAGGTTATTCCCCCCCTGCGAGGTCTCCTAAAAAGCTTCCCCAGCTATCAGCTCCCCAGCTCAAATCGGAATCACAAAGCTCTTTCCCCAGCAAAATCAAAATCTAATCCTCAACCACTCCTAGGTCAGAATTGGCTCCGGTCTTGGATCGTCACCTGAGTTAGGTCAGAATTGACCTCGGTCCTCGGTCGTCACCACTTTTGGGTCAGAATTGACCCCGGTCTTGGATCGTCACCTGAGTTAGGTCATAATTGACCTCGGTCCTCGGTCGTCACCACTTTTGGGTCAGAATTGACCCCGGTCTTGGATCGTCACCTGAGTTAGGTTAAAATTGACCTCGGTCCTCGGTCGTCACCATTCTTGGGTCAGAATTGGCTCCAGTCTTGGATCGTCACCTGAGTTAGGTCAGAATTGACCTCGATCCTCGGTCGTCACCACTCTTGGGTCAGAATTGACCCCGATCTTGGATCGTCACCTGAGTTAGGTCAGAATTGACCTCGGTCCTCGGTCGTCACCACTCTTGGGTCAGAATTGACCCCGGTCTTGGATCGTCACCCTAGTTAGGTCAGAATTGACCTCGATCCTCGGTCATCACCACTTTTGGGTCAGAATTGACCCCGGTCTTGGATCGTTATCTCAGTTAAGTCAGAATTGACCTCTGTCCTAGGTCGTCACCACTCGTGGGTCAGAATTGACCACGATCTTGGATTATCACCTGAGTTAGGTAAGAATTGACCTCGGTCCTCGGTCGTCACCACTCTTGGGTCAGAATTGACCCCGATCTTGGATCGTCACCTGAGTTAGGTGAAAATTGACCTTGGTCTTCAGTCGTCACCACTTTTGGGTCAGAATTGACCCCGGTCTTGGATCGTCACCTGAGTTAGGTCAGAATTGACCTCGGTCCTCGGTCGTCACCACTCTTGGGTTAAAATTGACCCCGGTCTTGGATCGTCACCTGAGTTAGGTCAGAATTGACCTCGATCCTCGCTCGTCACCACTTTTGGGTCAGAATTGACCCCGGTCTTGGATCGTCACCTGAGTTAGGTCAGAATTGACCTCGGTCCTCGATCGTCACCACTTTTGGGTCAGAATTGACCCCGGTCTTGGATCGTCACCTGAGTTAGGTCAGAATTGACCTCGGTCCTCGATCGTCACCACTTTTGGGTCAGAATTGACCCCGGTCTTGGATCGTCACCTGAGTTAGGTTAAAATTGACCTCGGTCCTCGGTCGTCACCATTCTTGGGTCAGAATTGGCTCCAGTCTTGGATCGTCACCTGAGTTAGGTCAGAATTGACCTCGATCCTCGGTCGTCACCACTCTTGGGTCAGAATTGGCCCCGATCTTGGATCGTCACCTAAGTTAGGTCAGGATTGACCTCGGTCCTCGGTCGTCACCACTCTTAGGTCAGAATTGTCCCCGGTCTTGGATCGTCACCTAAGTTAGGTCAGGATTGACCTCGGTCCTCGGTCGTCACCACTCTTAGGTCCTCAGAACGGACCTCGACCCTCTAATTGGTCACCCTCGCTCCTTAGGTCCTCAGAACTGACCTCGACCCTCTGAATTGGTCACCCTCGCTCCTTAGGTCCTCGGAATTGACCTCGACCCTCTGAATTGGTTATCCCCAGCACGTTCCTTAGGTCCTCATAATCGACCTCGACCCTTTGAATCGGTCATCCTCGCTTCCTAAGGTCCTCAGAATCGACCTCAATCCTCTAAATTGGTCATACTCTCTCGAAAGCATCATGCGGTGTCTAATCGACGACTATCATTTGTTCCAAACTCACCCGTCAAGGGGCTCTATAGACACCTCATTCTGTTACCCCCTAACTCGCCTTAGGTCCCTAGTACCTCCACTCATCACCGCAAACCCAGGTCATGTCCCGAGCACTGACCTGAAAGCCATCGAGCACTCCCCAGCTCAGTTTGACCCAAAAGTCAACTCTTCATCTCGATCGAGACTGAATGAATCTTCAAAGGGAACTGAATACCCTTTCCAACGGTTCACCCCATGCGAGATTCCGACTTACCATGCGGACGAACGGTCCGTTTGCGTTCGAAACCTGACCTAGAGGCCACCCGGCGCACTCGGGCTCGGTTTGACCTAAGTCAACTCTTCAGCTCAATCGAGGCTGAATGAAACTTCAAAGGGCCCTGAATACCCTTTCCAATGGTCTTCCCCGTGCACGATTCTAACTTTCCATGCGGACGAATGATCCGTTTGACTCTGGGAGGCCACCGAGCGCTTCTCGAGCCCGGTTGACCAAAGTCAACTCTCCAAACCGAGTCAAACTCTTTGAAATGTCGAAGTACATCTCCTAAGCTTTCCAATGGTATGCCCCATGCACAATTCGAACTTACCATGCCGACGAACGATCCGTTTGAGTTCGCATGATTCCCCGTCTAATGGACCAGTAAACGCTTCCGAGCTATATTTGACCCAAAGTCAACTCCCGAACCCGGGAGCGGTCCAATGGACTTAAGAAGGTTTCTGAATTACCTTTCCAACGGTATACCCCATGCACAATTCTGACCAACGGTTTTCCCTCAGCGGCCGATTTTCCGAAAAAGCCTGAAACACACTGCCAAACGGCAGGTTCCAGAACCTGCCTATCGGCACGTGCCTGCCGATAGGCAGGAAGGGATCTAGGCCGATCGGCACTCACCTGGGACTATAAAATGAGGCCTTCACCTCATTTGCAAGGGGATCCCAGATCTGATAAAAATCTCTCTCAACGAATCCCAGAAACCTCTCTCGAAGGCAGCGTGATTTTAACTTCTAAATCCTCCTTTTACTCCCACTTTTCATCATCCTTTTCATCAAACTTGGTGAATTAGCCACACTCCATCATCATCCAAGTGCAAGGGCTGCTCTCCAACATTCAAGATCAAGCTCAAGATCTTCAAGAAGGTCCAGCTTTCTCAAACTCTCTCTTAAATTCTCTTGAATTCCCAATAACTTGTTTTCTTACTTAGCACTTTTATTATCTCATCTCACACATCCTAATATACTTTTTATTTAGTATTATTGCACATCTCTTATTTTCATATAAATAAAACCCCAAAACAAGAAAAAGAGGGTTTGCTCATAAATTCTAAGTAGGGATTCTCACACTTTTTTCACACTCTTCTCACAACTAAAACACTTTTTTCTACACACATGCACACACACTCACAAATAAGAGATCCCCCATTTGGATTTATGGGGTAAACCCTACCGCTCGTTTTGTATGCGAACTACGTGGACTTTGATGCCTCTATAGGCTACGTAGGCATCTCGGGGTAAAACCCGAGACTCGAGTCCTTTTTGTCACCTTTTACCTTTTCTTTTATCTTCTATTTAATCCATTTTCCTTATATGCTATATACTTGCTCTTAGTGACGTTTTACTCCATATGCGTTATCGTTCCCTTATAACGATCAACGTAGGGGTAATCGCGTAAATCTCATTTTTCTAATAGTACTCTTAATATCTTCCTACGGATGACTCACTTTATCTTTTCCATGATACAAGTCGAGGATTCCTACCTCCATTCTATATATATACACATGCACACATATCACGGGGGGAAACATAAGGGAAAATAGCAAATATCCATGAGAGACCGAAAGGGCGGAATGGGTGCCTAACACCTTCCCATTTCGTAACTAAGCCTCCGAACCCTTCTCGAATCATCTTGGTTTCGTATGCACCAGTATGTCTTTAGATGCCACTCTTCGGGGTGGCTTCCCCTTTTTCTTTTGTCTGTTTTGAGTAAAATAGACTGGCGACTCTGAATCTCTCTACATTTTTCGCACCACAAACGACGCCGGCTGAAGCGCTCCCAAGATGGACGCACGGGACCCGAAGGATCCTTTCCTCCACGCGCTCGCCCGCGGGGATCAGGGTTGGGGATGGCCACAGTTGCCACCTAATGGGGGCGAGAATTTGAAGATTCAAATGAAGAGCAAGCTTCAGAAAAAACTGGCCCGGTAGCCGACATGTGTGGTATGATATCATTTGAAGAACTCCTCAGAGAAATAAATAAGGTGGAAGAACAACCCAAGATCGACGAGGAAACAGGATTCATGTTCTTCCCTTCTTTGGTAAATCACATGACCAGATCGGGAATGCATTACCAGATCCCAAGATTACCACCAGCCAATGACAAAGGGAAGGGCGTTAAAAACCTTCCTATGCCAGAGATGACCCTCGAGGAAAGCAAGCTCGTCGATCAACTGAAGAAAACTCAATCTAACATCACTCTATGGGGGATTTTCTTGTCTTCCTAGCTGCACATAAATGCTTTGATCAAGTTTCTCACTGGACCCACAATTCCTCCTTCTACCACACCAGAAGAGGTGGTAAATTTAGTCAGATCCTTGACCTCTACCCGAATGCTATCCTTTTTCGAAGAAGAAATCCCCAGAATTGGGCCTAACCACAATCATGCACTCAACATCTCCGTCGAAGTTATGGGAAAGATCGTACCACTCTCTCTTGTTGATAATGGATCTGCCTTGAATGTCTGCCCATTAAGAACTTTCAAATGCTTAGGACTAAAGGAAAGTGATCTCGCTCCAACCTCCTCCGTGGTGCGTGCCTACGATAATACTTGTCGAGAAGTGATGGGATCCATAAAACTTGTAATAGGGGTTGTCCCTATAAACCCTGTCGATGAATTCCAAGTTATTGACATCCCAGCTTATTTCAACCTATTTCTCGGATGACCTTGGCTCCACAGTATCAAGGGTTTGTCTTCTTCGCTCCATCAGAAATTGAAGTTCTTCACCGACGAACGAGTCATCACTATTTTGGGCGACGACGATAATGCCGAGGTTGCAAGCACTAGCAATCTAATCCTTGAGATACAACACGGGTCAAATGATATGCTCCTATCAGGATTCCGAGTTGAGCCACTTCTACTCCCGGCAGGGGATGATTTCAAAGAAAGGGTTTGTCCAGACCCTCATGACAATGTCAATGTGATTCATATGTTTAGAAACATACACTTCATACCTAAACTGGGGCTAGGACAAAGACAACAAGGGATAATTGAACCCATTGAAATGAAAAAATCTTTCCCCTTTATGGTTTGGGGTATCAACCGTTAGAACAAGAGCTCAGAATGATCTGCCAGTCTCGACCACAAAGAAGATTAGACTGCATACATACTATTCCAGGTGACTCCTTGAATGGACGATTCATTGAAGAGGGCGAGGACCTCCCCTTTTGTGACTTTTCGGAACCCTGGTATGACCATACAGACAAAAAGATGAAGCCTGGAATGGAGATCTTTTTCCAAGATAACTAACCATGGGTTAAAAGTTACCGACACCATGTACAACCACTCATCAAAGATACCACAGATTCCGAGGGAAGTGACTCTGAGGATTCATTCAATTTACAGATACTGGGGCTGACACTCTGCATGGTTTATTCAAGCACCGCATCACTGGATTCATCCAACCTGATTAAAGTTGCTGATACACCTCTCCTCAACTGGAATGCTGCGCCGGTTCTACCTGTTGAAATCCCACCTAACCCCAATGTTTACCCTATTTCTTCTTCTATTGTCTATCCTTGCTCGAATGTAATCGATACCTCCTTTGATGAGGTTCTCTACGCTGTTTTTCCTGTCAATGAAATAAATGAAGATTTTGAGTATCTTGCTGTGCCGTAAATTAATTGTTTGGATTCTAATCAAACTTTTAATGATGATGATTTTGTAAATGAACAATTCTTAACTGATCTAAATAAGGTTAATAACAAATAATATAACCGTGTTCAAGTTAATGAAGAAGAAACTGTTATTGTTAACCTCAGTTCTAGTAGCCAACTGTGCGAGATTAGGATAGGGGCTACCCTTGACGAGTATGAGTGTGCACAACTCGAAGAATTACTAAAAGAATTCGTGGATGTCTTTGCGTGGTCCTATGACGATATGCCCGACATTGATCCTGAAATAGCTCAACATGAGGTCCCCACTCTCCCAGACTATAAGTCGGTCAAACAAAAATTGAGAAAGCTCCACACCGAATGGTCGCTCAAAGTCAAAGAAGAAGTGGTCAAACAACTAAATGTGGACTTCATTCACGAGATCGAATATCCCACATGGCTAGCCAACATAGTGCCTATGCTGAAATCAGGAGGGAAAGTTCGGATGTGTGTAGACTACCGAGATTAGAACAAAGCCTCTCTAAAGGATGATTACCCGTTACCCAATATCGATATGATCATGGAAAGCACAGCCAGTCACGCTCTTAAGTCATTCATCGATAGGTTTGTCGGATACAACCAAATCAAAATGCACCCAGATCATCAAGAAAAAACCATTGTCATCCCCCTATGAGGAACCTTTTGCTACACCGTTATGCCATTTGGTCTCAAGAATGCTGGGGCTATCTACCAGAGGGCTGCCACAACCATCATGCACGATCTGATTCACAAAGAGGTCGAGGTTTATGTGGACGATATGATTATCAAATCCAAAACTAGATAAGGTGATGTTCCTGCCCTCAAAAATTTCTTCGAACGACTACGACGGTATCAGATGAGACTCAATTGACAGAAATGTGTCTTCGGCGTTACAAAGGGAAAAATCTTGGGATTCATGGTCAGTGAGAAGGGGATAGAAGAAGATCCTGCCAAGATGAAAGCCATACTTGAGATACCACCTCCCTGAATGGAGAAAGAAGTCTGCGGTTTCCTTGGGAAATTACACTATATTAGCCGATTCATCAGCCAACTAACCTCCATCAACGAACCTATTTTCAAACTCCTCCGAAAGGATTCAACCAAGGTTTGGAACGAGGCCTGCCAAGAAGCCTTCAATCGAATCAAATAATATCTGACCCAACATCCGACACTCATGCCATCATAGCCTGGTCTCCCCTTGCTCCTATACCTAATAATAACCGACACTGCAATTGGGGCTTTGCTAGCCCAATACCTTGAAGATTCCCATTAAAAAGGGCCATCTATTATGCCAGTCGCAAATTGATCGGGTGTGTGGCGCTTGTTTGGGTTACCCAAAAGTTGCGACACTACATGCTCGCCTTACCCATCAAACTTGTATCCCGAATGGACCCCATTAAGTACCTGCTTGAGAAACCCTCCTTATCCAGCCGAATGGCTCGATGGTTGATACTCCTAGCCGAGTTTGATATCGTGTACGTCACACAGAAAGCCATGAAAGGAAGAGCCATCTCTGACTACCTCGCGGACTACCCCATGGAAGAAGCTGACAACTGGATCTCCGAATTCCCAGATGAAAACAACTTCTGTGCTGCTCAAGACGACCTCCGATGGAAAATGTTCTTTGATGGTGCTGCCAACAAAAAGGGATATGGCATCGGGATACTTCTAATCACCCTAGATGACTCCTACACTCATATCATCATTAAGTTGGATTTCCCCTGCACTAACAACATGACTGAATATGAGGCATGTACGGTAGGCCTCATAATTGCTCTCAAGAAAGGTATTCAATGCCTAGATGTCTATGGGGATTCTTCCCTCGTCATCGGTCAAGTACTCAGAAAATGAAAGGCCGAGGACGAGAAATTCCAACCTTTCCATGCCCACTTAGAAGAACTAGACTCCCAATTCCAAGATATCACCTTCCATTACCTACCTCGAGCAAAGAATAACCTAGCCGATGCCCTTGCTACCCTAGCCTCCATGATCGACATGCCCGAAGGAATAACAATGACCCCCTTCCTAGTCCAAAAGGAAGACAAACCAACCCACTGCTACCACATTGAGCTCATCACCAAAGAAGATCCCGAGCTAGCCAATTATTGGTATTATGATATTTGGCACCTCCTTAAGCATGGTAAGTATCCTGAGGGTTCCAATAAGAAAGACCAATCAACCCTCTGAAGACTGGCCGCCCAGTACATCATCTGTCACAAAGCACTATTCAAGAGAAACTTCGATGGAACCCATTTACACTGCATCGCAGGGGATGACGTTGAAGAGGTAATGCAGAAAATCCACAGCGGGGAATGTGGGCCCCACATGAACGGTCACATGCGTGCTAAGAAGATCATCCGATAGGGCTACTATTGGACCACCATGATCTAGGATTGCACTGATTATGTCCAAAGATGCCTCAAATGCTAACAGTTTTCCAACCTTCAACACCTGCCTCCGTGAGAATTATACAACATGACTTCTCCCTGGCCGTGCTCCACCTGGGGTATTGGCATCATATGGAAAGTTACACCCAAGGCTTCCAATGGACATGAACTCATCCTAGTTGCCATTGATTACTTCACCAAATGGGTTAAAGCAGAGTCATACGCAGTTCTGAAAGCCAAGAAAGTAGCCAAATTCATCAGGAAGAACATCATCTGCCGATATGGGTCCCGCACGAGCTATAATGAGATAACGGGTTATATTTCGAGGCAAAAGTCACAGAAGTGGTCAACGAGTATGGGATTTAGAGACACCAATCTTCTCCCTACCGACCTCAGACCAATGGTGCAATCAAAGCCGCCAACAAAAACCTTAAATCCATCATCAGTAAAATGATCGAAAGCTATCGAGATTGGGCCAACCGAATCCCATACGCCCTCTGGGGCTATCTAACCTCAATCCAAACCTTTACTGGGGATACCCCTTACTCTCTAGTCTATGGCATGGAAGCAGTCCTACCCGTGGAGCTGGAAATACCCTCGTTGTGCATCATGCTTGAAACCAAGGTCAGCAAAAAAGACTGGTACCAAAGCCATCTTGACGAGTTGACCCTCCTAGATGAAAGGATATTGAAAGAACTATACCATATACAAGGGTACCATCTTCGTATAGCACGATCATTCAATAAGAGAGTCAAGGACTGCGGTGTCCGAGAGGGGGATTTAACCCTCAAAAAAATAGTAGAGCCCATTTGGGACCCCAATTGGAGCGGCCCATGCATCGTCAAGAAGATCTTGCCTGGCGGTGCCGCTATGCTCGCCGACCTAGATGGAGAAGAGATGGCTCGTCCAGTCAACCTAAACCGTCTCAAAAAGTTCTACTCCTAGTCTGAAATCTCGCTGTGCTATGACTCTTCTCATCTCCCTTTTATTCTAATTTTTTTTTCATTTCTCTCTACCCAGAACTACGTGGGCCTGATCCTCTACAAAAACCATTTTTAGAGAAATTAAAACCTTTCAAAAAAACCCAGAGGTACGTAGGCAGCTCATACATCTTATATGAGCACGTCCCTTTCTTTTTCACAAAAAAACTATTCTTTTCTTATCTCCGAGAATGACAGTTCACTTTAACATATACTTGAACAAAAGGATTATGCATGCCTTAGCGATCGATATAGATAATTCAAAATACAAAATTCATCAAAAGGCACGATCGGATGATTAAAAACTTTTTTATTTCATTAATAATAAGTTACAATGCAATTACATAAGAAAAGGAACGGTTAACTCCCTCCCCCTTACCTTCCTAAAAATCCAAATAAATTCCCAAATATATTCCTCATTACAAAACAAACTCCCCATGAGTCCTACCCACAACTACCAGAGGATCCTGCTCCATCATCATCATCATCATCATCATCATCATCATCATCATCATCATCATCATCATCATCATCATCATCATCATCATCCTGGGGTCCCCAAGCTTCCCCTACCTGAATAGAGTGTCGTAGACGCTCCATGGACCGATAAGCTCGAACCAGCCTCGAAAAAACCACAATACCTCCCTTCATGGTATCGGATAAGACAAGCCACTTTTGTTTGGTCTCCACTACCAACATCTTACTGACTAATTTTCTCCACAACCACTTCATATAATCCCTAGGGATATGCCAGACTGTCCCAATAGACTGGGAAAGACAAGTCGACGAACGCTGACTCTCCCACAAAGAGCCAAGCCATATGCGCAGACGCTCTGTCAGATCTTCTACAGGAAAGAAATCTAGTGTCTGAGGTGGCACGACCTGCTCCCAGCCAAATTGGCGAAGAAGCCGCCAAGGGAAATAGAAAGAGGTCTGTCTGAGACCAACCAACCGAACGTACGGGTATTCCCCCATCTCCAGAATAGGCAGCAATTGTCCCCACCAAGGCACCGACCAGTGAAAATTTAGAGCCCCATGCCCCACAAGCCAGTCCTCCCAGCTCTCAATATCCAGGCCAACACTGATGAAATGGCACGAAAAGAAGTTGGGTACAGCCGACAAAGGATATTTCGGAGGAGTCACCAGGCGGAGTCTTTCAGATAACCACATGAACAACATCACAGGGATACTCTTTAGAAAGTCAGAACGACCTTCTCCCTTGGCATCCAGGCCATTCAAAGTCTCTGCAAGTATCATCGCCACAGGATTGCGACGGTAGGACATCCATGAAGTAATAGCTGTAAGTTGTGGGTCCACCAGCAGTCACCAGTAGTAATTTCGAAACCAAGCCCAGAATGATGGCTCCGACATATCCAGCATCACCACCCCCTGCAAATGCATAGACCGTAGCACCGTCGGGAGGGAAATCATTCCTCTAGTAACCAAGGATCTACCCGTCGAGGGCGAGACACAGAGAAGTCCAGCCAACAACTCTCGAGGAGATCGAGAAAACTCAGGCATAGCAACCGCCACAATAGGATTTACACCCAATATGACAGAAAACTCCTTATAAGTCGGATAGACTTCTTTCAAGCCAAAGCGAAATACATGGTCTTTGGGGTACCAAAATTGGACCACCCCCTTCAGCATGTTCCATTCTATGGGCCGATTGCGCCATAAAGAGACTCGACGCATGATGAAAGCATCGTAGTCTACGTTGTAGGAGCACATTACCTCCAAAGTCTCGAGGTAGTTGGCAAACTCAACACTACCAGGGAGAACCATCTCATAGAATAAGAAAGTAGGAATGTGAAGGTGTAATGAAAACACTCCACCCTTACCCCTTTTTATACTTGAAAACCCCCACAAAAGACACAACCTTTACAGAAATCAGAGGGAATCCTTCCCCACAAAGTACCAAAAGGCTGAAGAGAGTACCAATCACAGCCTTGATTGATTAGACTGGACTCACCCGCCGATAGGCAGGACAAGGGACTTGCCGATCGGCAACCCCCCCACTTTTGGAAATTTTCCTCTTTCCTGTTTTGTCAAATTCAGAAAACTCAATAAAAATAAATTAATATTCTCAAACAGAATTTCAAATTCCTTTTTCATCTTTATATAAATTCTCATTATGAATAAAACTTCCTTTCGAAACTTCCGAAAATATTTTTTTACGGTCTCAACAGCAAAGTAAAAAGCGCATATGCATGCATTCATTCATTCATTCATCATTAACAGAAAATGATAAAAAACTCCATTGCATTGCATAGATATTTTTCTGTGTTACCTCATTTTTGTAGGAAAATAAAGAAAATTAGAAAAACAACGGGACTCAGCCCGAACCCACACTCTCTCTCACTTACTCTTCCCCTCTCCCCTAAGAGCTTCCATCTCTGCGACGCGCTCTTTTTCCCTTGCGGCAAGATGACACACCACTGCTACCCGAGCCAGACTCCTCCCCGGATAAGGCAGACGACACCAAGCAAAAAGGAACAGGAAGTGCATCCCAAATATGGGCGGTCGCGGAAGATATTCAGTCTCTAATATCCCTCAGCCAAGTGGTGGACACCCTGACTTGCTGCAAGAAAATTTAAAAAAATCCGTATCAAGCAGAAAGGATCAAAAGAAAACAAAAAAGGAAATGAGAAGAACATAAAAGTATACCACAAGACGAAGAACCTCCTCTGTTAAGCCCAACTCCTCCGGGTTCATCGCATGAGGACGATGCAACATAGGAAGCATCCCTCAATCAACCCGTCGGATTTCGTATGAAGGGGTATGTAAACGTACAAAGGGAACCTCCAAAGTTACAGCCGTCGCAGATGTCGACGGACCACCACCGCTATGGGAGGACTCCACTGGCCAACTCGAACTCGCAAGAGGGAAAAGCAGTGCATCATATATGCTGGTCTCCATCAGCCAACTCATCACAAAATCCATATAGTCATACGACAGAGCTATGTCGGTATATAACAGATAGGACTCGCCAATCATCATCGCAATCCTCGCGTCCTCTGGCAGTAGACGCTCCCACCTCATAGACATAGGGGGCCTCGCAGGTGGCACCACCACCACCTCCTCATGAATCGGTCAGACCAACCTTTCCCCAAGATACCAAGAGTGGCCAAACCCATGAGCTAACAAATGCCTCATCTGCTCATTCACCCCAGTCGACCCCGTGTCCTGAACAACCGTCCCCCAAGAGTAAAAGGTCACCTGAAAAATCCCCAGTAGATATAAGTCAATACAGAATCAGAGCACACAAAGACCAAGATTGAAGAAGGAAAAACTCTTACCCTATCACTGGTCATGCCATTTAAGACCTGACACACCGCCTCCAGAGAAAGAGACTTCCTCGACTGTCGATCGGCGTTTCGCCACTAATACAAACGATAAAAGTTCCCAACAGTCTCATCCTTCAGAGAAATTAACTGAGTATTACACCCAATCACCTCATAGAACCACGTCTGCCAAAGATAAAAATACATAATCAAAAAGAGACGCACAAGGAAAATGCGAATGCATGAAAGGAAAATGCGTAAACTAAAGAATACCTCAAGAAGATACGTGGCTCCAGTAAAAGTCTGTCGGCATCATCGACTGAATGCATTCAGAGAAAAATAAATGGTCGCCAAAGTCAGGCTCCCCCAATCATAGAGTGGGATGTTCGAAAACATCCTCAAGTATGGAAAAAACCATAAGTGGATAACGTCGCCTCTTGACGCCACCAGAAATACCCCCAACACCAGAAAAATAAACAGCTGGGCCATCTGCCTCACCTGCTGCCCGTCCTCCACATCAATCACCTTACCCAGCAAAACTTCCCTCAGCAGGGACAAACGGATAGAGTCCCCAGAAACTATCCTCCCCACATCACCTAGCGCTGCCCGCACTGCCTCCGGCCTCACCCGTAGGAAATGATCCACCTATATCTGATCTCCATCACAATCCAGCCCCAGTAGCTGTTGCACGACTATGGGAGTCACAATCATCTCCCCAAATGAAAAATGGAAGGTGTGGGTAGTGTCCCACCACCTCTACCCCAGAGTGCATAAGACTGCCGTCGAACGAGGCGTCTCATCCAGCACAGACGCCAGCCTCCCAAAGCCTGCTGACGATACTACCCAATGCACCATAGGTGGAAGGTTCTCCTAGACATCCTTAAGCCCCATCATCCCGTGGGCATGCATAGTCGACAAAGAAACATCAGACTGCCAAAAGAAAAACCTTATCAAAATTCAAGAAAAAAGGAAATCAACAAAAGAGAATGCCAAAAGTCATCTTATACTTTCATAACCACCAGGGTGCACCACCCTAGAAGAGAGATGATGCGAAGGCGGTCAAATGCATCAAAAGAGTTCTCACTCCCCAAAGCAAGAGGCGCCCTGGCCCTCCACTCCACATTCTCCCAGTCGTCAATATCCAACCACTCCCTGTGTACCACAGTGCTCACAAAAGCAACCATTTTTTAGATTACGAAATGTTAGAATGATTCACAGAAAAAAATCACAGAGAGAGAGAAGGCATGAAGCAGTGAAAAATAAGGGGAACCCGCCCCTTTAATAGGATGCCAAGGGTCATGCCGACCAGCACTGCCCCCTAAATATCGATCAGCACTGCCGTTTTACCTTCTCGAGGCAGTCCAAAAGTTCGTTCCACTGTCCAATGGCACCCTCCACACCATGCCGACTGGCACCCCCCTTAAATTTTCGTACAAAACTCTCGAAAAATACCAGAAAACCTTAAAAAATCCTCAGAAAATTCCTAAAAATACCAGGGAAGATTTAGAACATTTTCACCAAGGAAATTTCACACTCCCTCATGAGGAACCCCAAATTCCCTAGCAGAACTCCCAAAAGCCAAGTGAATCTCTTCTCGGCAACATCCCCAGAGGACCCCTGAAGTATCCCAAAACCTCAGGTTATCTCCTATTCCCCTGAAGTATCCCCGAGCAAAGCGTCCAAACCATGGACCACCTAATCACATCCCCAGTGGAATTTACAGCATCAAATTGGTTATTACCCCGCAAAGCCTCCAAAAGATATGAAGATTTCCCCAGCAATCAACTCCCCAGCTCAAATCAAAATCATGAGGTAATTTCCCCAACAGAGTTCCTTGAGAACATCTCAACCTAAGCCCTCAGAATCGGCTTCGACTAGCAGAATTCGTCATCTCAACCTAAGCCCTCAGAATTGGATTCGACCCACAGAATTGGTCATCTCAACCTAAGCCCTCAGAATTGGCTTCGACCCACAGAATTGGTCATCTCAACCTAAGCCCTCAGAATTGGCTTCAACCCGCAGAATTGGTCATCTCAATTTAATCCCTCAGAATTGGCTTCGACCGCAGAATTGGTCATCTCAATTTAAGCCCTCAGAATTGGTTTCGACCCACAGAATTGGTCATCTCAACCTAAGCCCTCAGAATTGGCTTCGACTCGCAAAATTGGTCATCTCAATTTAAGCCCTCAAAATTGGCTTCGACCCACAGAATTTGTCATCTCAACCTAAACCCTCAGAATTAGCTTTGACCCGCAGGATTGGTCATCTTAATTTAATCCCTTAGAATTGGCTTCGACCCACATAATTTATCATCTCAATTTAAGCCCTCAGAATTGGTCATCTTAATTTAAGCCATCAAAATTGGCTTCGACCCATAGAATTGGTCGTCTCAACCTAAGCCCTCAGAATTGGCTCGGACCCACAGAATTGGCCATCTCAAATCAAGCCCTAAAAATTGGCTTCGACTCGCAGAATTGATCATCTCAATTTAAGCCCTCAGAATTAGCCTCGACCCACAGAATTGGCCATCTCAATTTAAGCCCTCAGAATTGGCTTCAACCCGCAGAATTGGTCATCTTTACCTAAGCCCTCAGAATTGGCTTTGACCCGCAAAATTGGTCATCATAATTTAGGTCCTCAAAATCGGCCTCGACCCTCTAAATCGATCATCCTCATCTTTAGGTCCTTAGAATTGTCCTTGGCCCTCTGAATCGGTCATCCTCATTCTTTCGACCTCGACCCTCTGAATCAGTCATCCTCATTCAAAAGCATCATGTGGTGTCTATTCGATGGCTTTCGTTTGTTCCAAAATCACTCGTTGAGGGGATATATAGACACCCCATTCTGGCACCCCCTAACCTCTCCTTAGGTCCCTAGCACCTCCCTTCATCACTATAAACCTAAGTCATACCCCAGGTACTGACTTAGAGGCCATCGAGCACTCCGAAGCTCCGTTTAACCAAAATTCAAACTCTTAAGCTCGGCTGAGACTGAATGAATCTTCAAAGGGCACTGAACCCCCTTTCCAACGGTCCACCCCGTGCGTGATTTTGACTTACAATGCGGACGAACAACCCGTTTTCCCTCGAAACTTGACCTAGAGGCCACCGGACGCTCTCGAGCTCTGTTTGACCCAAGTCAACTCTTCAGCTCGACTGATACTGAATGATTCTTCAAAGGGAACTAAAATACCTCTCCAACGGTCTGCCCCGTGCGCGATTCTGACTTACGATACTGACGAACAATTCATTTTACTCTGAAAGGTCACCAAATGCTTCCAAGCCCCGGTTGACCAAAGTCAACTCCCCAAACCGAGTCAAAATCTTTGGAATGTAGAAGTAAATATCCTAAACTTTCCAACGGTCCTCCCCGTGCGTGATTCTGACTTACCATGGGGACAAATGATCCGTTTGCGTCCGATAAATCCCCGTCCAAAGGACCGACGAGTGCTTCCGAGCCACATTTGGCCCACAGTCAACTCCCGGACCCGAGAGCACTCCAAAGGAATTTCGAAGGTATCTAAAGTACCTTTATATATGTTCACCCCATGTGCGATTTGGATCAATAGTTTACATTTTATGACCATTTTTCTGAACGAACCTGAAAGAGACTGCCAAACGATATGTTCCAAACCCTGCCTATCGGCAATGTTCCTAAAAACACCTACCGATTGGCAGGACCAGGACTATGCCGATTAACAATGCCCTAGGCCTATAAAAAGTAGGTCCTGACCTCATTGCAAAAAGGACCCAAGATCGAAAATCCATCACTCTCAGCGAACTCAGAAAACCTCTCTCGAAGTCAGCGTGATTTCTACATCCAAATCCCTTTCCAACCCTCACTTTTCATCATCTTTTTCACCAAACATGGTGAAATAACTACCCTTCATCATCATCCAAGTGCAAGGGATGCTCTCCAACATTCAAGATCAATCTCAAGATCTTCAAGAAGGTCCAAATTTCTCAACTCTCTCTTCAAATTCTCCTAAATTCGCATTAACTTATTTTATCACTTAGCACTTTTATTCTCTATATCTCACATATCCTAATATACTTTTTATTTAGTATTATTGCACATCCCTTATTTTCATATAAATAAAACCCAAAAAATAAGAAAAAGAGGGTTTGCTCATAAATTCCAGACGGGAATTCTCACACTTTTCTCACAACAAAAATAACTTTTTACACACACACACATACATAAGAGAAGTCCCCGATGGGATTTATGTAATAAAACCCACCCCTCATTTTGTTTACGAACTACGAGGACTTTGATGCCTTTATTGGCTACGTAGGCGTCTCGGGGTAAAACCCAAGATTCGAGTCCTACTTTTCTCCCACTTTTTTTTAGGAACATTCGTACGGATGACTCGCTTTATCTCTTCTATGATACAAGTTGAGGATTCCTATCTCCACTACTCATACATATGCACACATATCAATGGGAAATAAAGGAAAATAGCAACAATCCATGAGAGACTAGAAGGGTGGAATGGGTGCCTAACACTTCCCATTTCGTAACTTAGCCTCCGGACCCTACTCGAATCATTTTTTGGTTTCATATGTTTCAGTATGTCTTTGATGATGTCCTTCGGAATGGCTTTATTTTCTTTTGTCTGTTTTGAGTAAAATATACTGGAGACTCCATCTATTTACATTTCTCACCTCGCACACATTGCCGACGACGGCCGAAGCGCTCTCGAGAGGGATGCGCGGGACCAAGATCCTCTCACCTCGGAGATTGAACCCTCTCTCTCCTATCTCTCCCTCCGTGAGGATCGGGGATGGCCACAATATCACTTAGGTTAACTGCACCCCTTAAAGCAAATAACCCTTCACGAAGTGACCCCCCAGCACGGGACAAAATTTTGGTCAAAATGTCCTGCTCCCATGAAGTAGTGTGCAAAAATGCATGAGTCATAATTACTTTTTATGCAAAGTTTTATGTATGCTAAGGGGAGTAGGTATTATTAGTAAGGATGAAGTAAAGTATGGGAATATACATGGATGACATGTGAAGGATAGATAAGTATATAAGGAGAGTACTTCTAACAAGTATGTATAAGTAATATGAAGCATAAAGTATATACAAGGCATAATGATATATATAAGGTGTGAGACATGTGAATATACACAAGTGAGAGAGATATATGTACAAAGTGACAGTGGCATGGAAACATATGAGAGTGATAATAAAGTATCATGAAAACATGTACAAGGCATAATGAAAACATATGAATATCCACCTTAATCTCACTTGCACACCACTTCACTTTATTCTCACTTGCACACCACTTCACGTGAATCATGTGAATATACAAGTGGGAACAATCATGGACATTTACAAGTGACATTGAGCATGTGAAATGTGAATAATGAGAGTGTAACACGATAAGTATATAAAAGTGCGAGTGAAATGTGTGAATAGATAATGATTACACAAAAGTGAATAAAGCTTGAAGCATGTGATAAAAAATGAGGTATATAAATCTGATGAGAAAAAAGGAGCATGATTGAGAGAGTACTATACATGGATATCATGATATGATCAAGGCACAAATACAACATGTAAGTATGAGAGTAAGAAGAATATACTAGTGGAAATAAATGCACATGTAGAAAATAGAAAAAAGGAGAAAGAAGAAAATAAATCCTATGTAAAATAGAGTTTAGTCCTCTAAAAATAAAATCCATAATAGAGTCCCCACTACGGACATCCAAAATTTAACAGATATACCTAAAAAAGAACGATGGCGTGTGGGGATCAACTAAGAAAATCCTCTTTTAGCCACTTGCACGATATTCGCGGGCTCCCACAGACATAAATTGGTCGTCATCAAGGGTTGAAACAAAATTAACCAGTGGAGTCGCCAACCTATTTTTGTCAAAACAGGCAAAAGATGTAACCATCCTCGAAGAAATATCATCAAAGAGAAATTGATGCATACGAAAAAAGCTAGATCACATGTCCGGGGATTAATTTATAGAATAGGAAGGTGTTAGGCAACCATTTTCCCCCTTCGATCTCTCATGGGATATAATAATGTTCTTCTATTTATTAAAAATGCAAATTGTGTGTACCATGTGTGTGGAGTGAAATAGGTAAGAAAGTAAATCGCCATACCCATGTCAAGGAGAAGACGGGGACAAGTTATTCTAAGGAGTATAAATAAAAAAGGAAGAAAATAATCTAATAACATTAAAGTAAAAAGTTTGAATGAATAAGATTGGGACCTTTTATGAAGATTAAATTCTGACTTTGATGGTGGCGTAGGATGATTTTAAGGGTGTTGTAATGGTGGTAAAGTGGGTAAGAAAGGTGTGGTGTGTGGATGATGTAATGAAATGTTGGAGGAATGTTTTGAAAGTAAAGTGTAAAAGTATATGGACTAATTTTGAAGAAAGGATGTCCTGGGATCTTGAAAAGAAGGTCCTTGACGATGATGTCATAACTTCCTTAAGTAGGAAACTTTTAGGGCTGAGGGGCTTATCGATTGACATAGACCTTGACATGCCTATTGACATACCCCTAACTTGTAGACTAAATAAAATACCATTATGTCGATAGGTAGAGGTCTAGGGGAGCCTATAGATAGTTCAAAATGGACATTTTTGGAAAAAGGGGCATAAATGTGAACCATAAGTCCTATTAGCTCACAGATATGACCGTTGGAAAGAAGATTTAGAGCTCTATAAAAGTTCATTAAGAAAATATCGAGTTCGAGAGTTAACCAAAGTCAAACAGAGATTTCATACGAAGGGGACTTAGTATTATGAGAGGTCACCCTTACAACTTGAAACTGGGAAGGTTCCTATATAGTGGTCAAAATAGCAAGACTGAGGTTCTATTACCTTAAAGGCATGGATGGATTCCAAATTGCACACCCATGGAACATAGAGGACCTTAAGAACCACTATCAATGATGTATTATTCTACTTGATTAAAATGAAAAGAGATCTTTTTTCTACCTATGATGTCTAAATACATTGTCTAAATATGAGTTACAAGGAATAAAGCATTGGATCTAAACATATGGTAGAGGTCCACGACACCTCATTTTAAAGACTTTTAGATTACAAGGCTTCAATCATTGACTCCTAAAGTCCCCAAGTTCTTAAACGAGCCAATAAGAGTTATAAAACTTCAATCCTAGGCTCCAAATGCATGATTGAGGTCCAATACACCTCAGGCTAAAGAGTCAAGTGCAAGGCTTTAATTATTAGCTCCCATAGCCCCAAGGTATATAACATCAATCAAGTGTTGCAAAGAATTAATCATTGAGTCAAATTAATAGTCAAAGGTCGTAGGGACCCAAAAAGGCTGAAGGGATAACTAAGACTTTCATCTTTAATTCCACCAAAACTGATTAAGGTCCAAAGACCCATGACAGTCAACCCAGAGGTCTGTTATGCACCAAAAAAGAATTTTCAAAGGGAGCAAAGTCTACAAAAAATCAAAAACCCTATCAAATTATGTTTCTCAACCCTATTTTTAAATAAAACCAACTTCAAAGTATTAAAAGTACGTCTTTATCATCACGAATAGGAATTTAAGACTTATAAAAACTTCCATTATCAATTTTTTTTGTGGGTGGGGGGTTAAGTGCATACACATAAATTTTCTTATCCAAATTATAGTTTGTACAAAAGTGTTTGGTCCTAACCCCGCAAACTGAGTTTCAGAGGTCTTAGGACCCTTAGTGGAACCTCATACTCGTGACAAAATGGTTTCATCTTTGTAAACAAAGGTTAAGAGGTGTTAGGATAGTAAGTTTAACCACAAATTTCAAGTCCAAAGGTCTTATGAACCATTGCGGTACTTCATAGTTTAAAACTTCCAAGTCCAGAGGTCTTATGGCCCATTGTGGGACTTCAAATTTTAAAATTAGTAAAGCCAGATGTCTTAGGACCCATTAGGGGGATTAAGTTTGTAAATATATAAGTCTAAATTTTAAATCTAAGGTCTTAAGACCCTTAACAAATTTATCTTTTGGCCTTTATACCCAAAAATTTTGGGGGGCTACGTGTTCATACAATTTTTTTTGGCCTTCTATCATAAAATGGGTACATTACTTGTTTCTAAGGATTTATGACCCGCTTCAAAGCCTTGGTTTTGTCTTCATAAACTTCACAATAATTTGGCAAAAGTCTTAGTACCTTTAGATTTAATTTAGTAAAGTAGCTACTCAAGTTATTTTGCTTTACCAAAAAAATATTGGAGGGCTAAGGGGTAGTGCTACCTAATGGAAGACCTCAGACAAGTGAATACTGTGAAAAAATTCCTTACTAAAGAAAAATTAAAGAAAGTACAAAGCAATGAAAAGTAGTGAAAAGGTCAAAATTTTAGAAACCAATCCATTGTCATTGTCATTTCCATTGCCATTGATAGAGAGATGGAAGATTACGATAAAAGGCCCACTCCCTAAGAAAGTTCAAAATAAAAAATAAACAAATACATAAAAGCCTTATCAAGGCTTAGGATTGATAGGGGTTTCCTGTAGGAGATATTCACTGTACTTATTCAAAGGGATTTACCAGATTTTTTTGGAGCTTTATCTTCTTGGACAAGAGAGACAGAGGCTCCGCCAGCACCATCACCGCCATTGTTGTCATCACCAGACAGGGAGGCTTCAGTAAATGGATTAAAGACGTCTACATCAGGAAAGAGCTCTTGGACATTATCCATGCAAGCCTTAAACCAAGAGTTATACTTCTGAAAAAAAATCTTGTAGGTCTCAAACTGAAGTCAAGAATCCAAGTTGCTCTTCATCGCGGCATGAATCCTTCCCTCGAGCTCGGTATTTGTCACTAGGACCTCTACATAAACCTTGTACAACTTTTGTCCCTCAGAGGTCAATTGGTCTTGCTCACCAACTACTTCAAAAGATGCATATCCTACTTAACCTAAATAACTCTTTCTTGAGCACTCTAAAGCTTGAGGATTTGATCCTACAGGGCCACCACTATCACATTATGCTCAATTTTATCCAAAACATGGGATTTCTCAACTTTAGAAAATAATTCCGAGTAGCATCGAGAAAAGAAGCATTTTCCCTAAGAGTCTTCACGTTAAAAAGATTTTCCTATTCTAGTCATGTGATCTTAGACCTCAATCCTGTAACAACCCGTATTTTTAATGATTTAAATAATTATGTGATTAATTATTTTTGTTGGATTAATTGAACTAAAATGTGAGAATTTAATTGTTAATTAATTTGGATTAAAATAATTATTAACTAGCGTGCCAAGGGTTAATACTTATTGTTTAGAATTATTGAATATTACTATGTGATATGTAATATGGAATTATAATATTTGATAAATTATCGGAAGTGAGAAATACGACAGTTTGATAATTTAAATCCGATGCGCATGTGAGTCGTGTCGAGACTAGTTGACTGGGATAAAAAGAGAAATTATTTTTATTAACTCGTATGGTCATTTAGAGTGTTCCTTTGAGTCCGGGAGGATCAAGATAGTAAAAATAGTATACCCGGTTGTTTAGTTTGGGTCCCGGGGCAATTTTAGGCCTAACCAACGTCCTGAGAGGGCATTATGGTAAATTGTATTTTTGGGTTTAATTAATGGTCGAAAATTGGGAATTATTTTATCACCCAAAAAAAGTCCGTTAGGGTTGAGAGATACAGAAAGTAAAGAACGGCCATAAAGGGTATGAGGGAGAACCAATTTCCAAGAGGGAAGGCCAAATTATCACCACCTTACACAACCACCACCACCAACGCGTAGATCGAGAAGAGAGGAACGCGTCTATACCAACATCACCAAAGGATTCACACCTTCAATTTAAGGCAAGTGTTTATTCCTTGCTTTCTTTTAGCAATAATCCTACTCATGTTAGAGTAGGTGAAAGTAATCATGATTTACATGTTAATTGGGTGAAAATTAGAGATTTAAATTATGATTAAAGATTAGGTTAATTAGTGGTTGAAATTTCTTCATGTATGTAGAGGATTAATCACGAAATTTAATTATATATTGATGAATGAATCTGGATTGATTAGGTTCTTTAATTGAAAATTTGGAAACTAGGGTTCATATGAATTAATTTGGGGATTTCATATAATTATGATGATTCATGACGAATTAATGAGCCTAAGATGTTAGGAATGATTTATAACTTGTTAGGTGTTGATTGGGATTGATGATGAGGTGTTGGGTGATGAATCTTAGAAGTTTTTAGGGTTAAAAATGGTGAAAAACGTTGCAATCTGGGCAAAGAGACGAACCAGTACGTGTCGCGCGAAGTCATGCGAAGCGTCGTTCAAACGACATGTGTTATCGTTCGAGCGAAAACCCTTCTGGTTTGAGCGACGTAGTGAATTTTAAGGGATTTTCTTAGAGTATAGTTTTGAGTTTACTTGTTTATTAGAGTGAGAGAAACTGCCAGATGGTAAATTTAAATAGGACAGAATTTTGGGAAAGTACGTGCAAATTATTACTTTAATTATTTCGGTATAGAGAATGTACTTTGGAGGTTACAAGAGAGATAGTAATCTAAATATTTATGTTATACGTAGTGTTGAGATTAAAATGCGTATGAGAAGTATATATGTAGGTTGGGAAAATACCTATAAATTTTAATAGGACGTGTGTATGCCTATTATGCGATATTATTGCTAAGAGCACTTATGGGTGATAACCCGGGGGTGCAAGAATCTTATAATTAAGCGCACTAATGAGTGATAACTCGGGGGTGCAGAAACTTTATTGTTAAGTGTACTAATGGGTGATAACCCAGGAGTACAAGGATATTATTGTTAGGTGTACTAATGTGTGATAACCCGGGGGTACAAGGATGATTATTGTTAGGAGCACTAATGGGTGATAACCCAGGGGTGCTGGATTATTATTGATAGGTGCATTAATGGGTGCTAACCCGGGGGTGTAGGATTCTCTTGATAGGTGCACTAATGGGTGATAACCCGAGGGTGCTGGATTATTATTGATAGGTGCATTAATGGGTGCTAACCCCTGGATGCAAGATTTTCTTGATAGGTGCACTAATGGGTCTTAGCCCGGGGGTGCAGGATTAGGATATATATATGTATAGGGATGATGTGACTATATATATATATATATATATGAACTTGTGAATATTTCTATGGTGTGAAATTAGTAGACTTCGTAATAATAATAATCATTACATTGCGCCAAATGGTCTTAACCTAAGGGTGCAGGATTAGTGTACATATATAGGGATAATGAGACTATATATATATATGAGTGTACTTGGAGAACTTTCTGCTTTGTGAAACTAGTAGATAAAGTGGAAATGAGAAATAAAATAATCTTAGAGGATAAAAGATTAACCATTTGAACGGTGAATAATGAAACTTAGTATGCGAGATAAACTATTTGAATAGCGTATTGTATGGGCGATACGGGAATACTACTAGTGAGCATAGTTAGTATTAGTATGGTTTCTGACTAGTTAGACTGGGTGGTATAACTAGGGGGAGATTAAATGTACGTTAGGCATGCAGAATAGATGAGAGGTGAGAAACCCATGTGAGATCTCGATAACTAACATGCGTATAAGACTTGTTTTAAGAACCAGTTTTAAATACTTGCTAAATCATTTTTAAACCTCGGGCTCTGATCCGCTTCTTGTATATATTCTCTCTTTTGCTATATATATATATATATATATATATATATATATATATATTAGGTGCTCAGATTGTCAGACGTGCTGCAGCTGTTGTTGAAGTTGTAAGTCCTTGCAGTAGACGCATATCTAGACTTCTTATCTAGGGCACATGTCACCCACTTCTGGTTCCTTCATCAGATATATTGTATTCAGTTTAGTTTATGTTTTGGAGTTTTGAACTGGGAGTTTTACCCAGTCTTATTTATTTCAGTATATTATTCATATTCAGTATTTATTATATTCTTATGTGTGGTGAATGATTTATATTTTAAGACTGAATGAAAATGGATTTACTTGGTTTTACAAATTGGAAATGTTTGGCACCTAGCTTAATTTTATATTAGGTGATTAATATGGTTTAATATTTTTCGATAGTGATGCTAAGAATGAACCAACTGAATATCTAGTTTTAAATTGGTAAAGGACAGATCACCCTATATTTAATTGGGCAAGGTGTCACAAAGCCAACCCTCTCTTTCTTTTGTACAACCATCTCAATCCTCTGGTTGGTAATTATATAGTTTAGTTCCATTTAAATGAGACCGAACTTAATAGCCATCTCTAAGTTTTTGTTTTATCCCCTTGGTTATCCACAACATCAACCAGAAGGGCATCTGTCCGGTGCTGAGCTTATAAAAAAAAATAAAAGAATGACAATAAGGGATAAGGAGCAAAAAGGCACTAAGTAAAAGTAAAAAAATATGTAAAAGTACCTTTCTTAGTAGATGGACCAGTTCTTGAGCGTTGGTAGTGGTCCCTCGCGCTTGGCCATTATTTCAGAATAGTTTATTTTGGCCAATGAATGAAGGGCATCTGCGATCGAGGTATGGGGTTCATATCCTTAATTGAAGGAGGCCTTGAATATTCCTTCACTCCCAAGGTCATTAAATTTCCCCTCGGCTCAATAGGTGGCCCCTTGGTCTGGCTTGAGGCCTCAGTGACACCCTTTATACCCCATCCTTCTAGGGAACACCACCATCTCTTTCCCTTTATCCAGGGGTAACATAAAGTTTATGTAATTTTTAAAACTAAGGGATGAAAGTCATTTGGAATAAAATGATTATTTTGAGTTTCCCTAGAGCTCCCACCTACCCCCGATTATGCTTGCAGCAAAGGAAAGATTTAGCCATAGACCCTAGCACAAAACTTCATCGGAGCAGACTTCAGCTTTGTTTCCTAAACTAACTTAATGACAGGGGTTGAATGTAATACCCCGTAATTTTATTTATTTTTATTTAAGGGATTAATTGAATTAAATGAGAATTAATTGGGAATTAATCTGGATATAAATACTAGCGAGATGTGAGTTGGTATTTGATTATGATGTTAAAATTGAATATTTTTGAGTATATATGGTAATATATGAGTATTGAAAATATTTAAATTGTTAAGAGACAAAAATACGCCAAATTGGGAAATATAGTTGGAACGCGCGTGTCAGTCGCGTCAGGAATGAATTTATTTAAATTGAAAAGTAGATTATATTTTTATCAACCGAATGATCATTTTGAGTGCGCCAACGCGTCCGGAAGGGTCAAAATAGTCAGAAAACACTAGCCGGGGGTTTAGTTTGGGTCCCGGGGCATTTTTAGGCCAAACCGACAACCTAGAAGGGTATTTTGGTAATTTAAAAAATTGAGGAATTAAAACCCACGAATTTTAGAGTTCATTTTTATATTTTTAAAGAGGCCACTAAGGCCATTACCAGCAAAAGGCAAGAGAGTGGGCTATGGGAGTTTTGAGAGGAGTTAGAGAGAAGTTAAAAGAAGTTCCACCAAACCATCTTCCATCACCAGCATTTTGAAAGGAAATTATGACCGGAAAGAAGAGAGAGAGCCAACCTTGATCATCAACAATGAATCAGAACATAGGATTTAAGGCAAGTTATTTGATGTCATTAATTTCAATGAATATTTCCTCCATGTTTAGTGTAGAAACCTTATGCTTTGAAAGTTTTGGAGAAAACCCAATGGAATTGTTCTAGAAACTCTTAATTTTGGTTAGGAATTGCATGTAGAATGATTTTGGACGAGATTGGTACCCTAAAACTTAACTTGGATGATTTTAAAAACGGATTTATGATGAATATTTAGGTACGATAAAATTCTGTGTTCATGTTCATAGGGTTTGGGGTAAAATTTGGGGATTTATGATAATTGCATGCAGATTAGGAGGATTTGACCCCAAAAACACGTTAAGAAGCACCCTAGGAGTACTTAGAGTAGTTTAAAAAACATTAAAACGTTATTGGGATTATTTTAGAATGGAATTAGAGAAGAGAAAAATGAAGAAAAACGAGTTGCGGTAACTGCTTTTGAGCACAGTATAACAAAGCAATTGCTCAATTCAATCAAGACTTTGACAATATGAGTGAGCAATACCCTTCTCGCGGCTATTGGAAGTAATTTTTGCATTAAAATATGATTATCATGTCTCTTTAATCCCGAAATATTTCTTTCTTGCATGTTCACGCACCGTGAAATGTTCGAAGAGTAGCCATCAGGAACTTTAACATTCTGCAACACTTTTAAAAAAATCTCCTTCTCTTTGTTACTCATCGTGTACTCTGCTGGGGGGAGGTACTCTAGATTTAACCCTCGTGGTTGAGGATGTAGCTCTGATCTAATACCCAATTTTTTTAGATCTTTTCGAGCCTGTAAATTGTCTTTTGTCTTCCCTTTAGTACCCAACAATGTAAACAGGACATTATCGCAAACGTTTTTCTCAATATGCATGACATCAAGATTATGGAGAATAATATTATCCTTCCACTATGGCAATTCAAAAAATATGCTCTTTTTTTTCCAACCAAATCTACATTTTCGAACTACCTGTTTACTTTTTTCTAACGCCTCTCTTTCCCTCCTTCTAAAGACATCTTCCATCTTATATTCACATTCAACGTCAAGATCATTCAACTGTTGCAATACTTGTAAGCCCGAAAGTTTAAGTGGGGCTGGACGTAATTCTACCCTCCCATTAAATGGTGCCTTCTGCCTACGAAGCCTATGGCGCGAGTCTAAGAATCGACGATGACCCCAATAACAGAACTTCTTACCCTTATCTAATCGCATTGACTGGTGGTCTTCGTTACAGCAAGGGCAAGCAAATGTACCTTTTGTGCTCCATCCCGATAACATCGCATAAGCGGGGAAATCGTTAATGGTCCACAACAACGATGCATGCAACTGAAAGAACTCCTTACTTGACGCATCGTAAGTGCGTACACCATCAACCCATAGCTCAATCAACTCATCAATCAATGGCTATAAAAATACATCAATCTTATCTCCGGGTCCTTTTGGTCCATCTATAAGAATAGACAAAATCAAGTTAGGTTGCTTCATGCACAACCATGGAGGTAAGTTGTAAATAATGAGGATAACTGGCCATGTGCTGTGCTTAATGCTCATATTACCAAACGGATTAAATCCATCAGCAGCTAACCCAATGTAACAACCCTCGATTCTGGGAGGCTCATTTTATACTAATTTTACCGCATAAGGTAATTATATAAAATTTGGTGACTGGAGTAAATATTAATTTAATGAATTGAAAGTTAATATTTACTAGATTGATGCATATTTACTGTATGTGAAAGTAAATAACATCAGGTTGCATGTCAGTAGTGTCATGTATTTTAAATGGACTTTTAGTTTAAATTATTTTGGAACTCGAAATAATTTATAAAATTTCCGGATGCCAGTTTAGAGGGTGTAGTTAGTCTCGGAAGGTGCGAGACAGTCAAAATAAGTGCCATATTGTATTTTTGTGTTTCGGGCACTTTTACCTGGTTTTAGCTTATATGCGTATTTGCGAGTCATTTTAATGTGGTATTAACCATTTAAGTTGGGAGTTTTAACCTAAGCCACGATTTTAGTCTTCTAAATCCCTTATTTTCCCCATTTTATGTCTTGAACATAGAGAGAGACAAAGAGAGAAAGAAGAGGAAGAGAAAAGAGGAGAATGAGAGAGAGATTTGAAGATGGAGGATTTGGGATTGCTTCTTCTCCAAAAAAATCTGAGATATCAACCCTAAGGCAAGTTTTCTACTTGCTAATATGTGATTTAAGATGCATAAATTGTATGATAGTTGTGTATTTACATTTATGGCTTAAATGTAGAATTTGTGGGATTTAAACCCTACTCTTGATTTATGTTGAAGAAATTGTGGGTTTTGATGGTTAATAATCATGTAGATTAGTTTGGGGTAGATTTTTGTTGTTGGATGTGTATGAAAAGGAAGAGATTTGAAGTTTGGAGGATTTAGGGTTCATAACCCTTCGTAGCCATTTTTGGCAATTTTGCAGGTCCGAATCGATTCGACCCTTTGGGCGAATCGATTCGCTAAGGGAAATTTGCAGGTCTGCATAACCCGAATCGATTCGGGTTAAGGCCGAATCGATTCGGTCAATTGCAGAAAGTTGGTTTAATAGTCCGAACCGATTCGCTTTTTGAGCGAATCGATTCGTTTTCCTGCTGTTTTTGAGTTAATTTTATAACTCAATTTTAATTCTTTTCTTTAAATATAGGGATTAGGAACCTTGTTGAATGAAGTAAACTTAAAGTCCTAGAGTGTGAGATGAGTTAGTTGTGTGCCCTACATTAGGAATGGGTTATGTGGGGATTTTTTCGGGGTTATGCCTATTGAAGTTAGGGCACTTTTCCTTCTAGATGATTTGTATATAAACTAGGAGATGTAGTGTCATGTCCGGGAGACTTTAGAAGCTTAATTAAGCTATACTAGTTTTGATGGTTTATATTACCACCCCAAAAGAATGTTGGGAGATTTTAAAAGTTCGATTGAGCTATGTTAACCTTGGTGGTTCATCATAACGCCATAAAGGTGAGTTTGGAGAATAAATTGAAAGTTATTTCATTCCTTCGAAAGATGATAACCTTGGGGTTTTTAAATAACCTCCTAGAATGCTTGGAGATAATGAAGAGTTTATTTACTCCTTTGAGGTTGTAGAGTTGATATAAGCTATCGTATGACTATGGATGGTAAGTTAGATTATTTGCAAAATAAATAATAACGGTTTCGAATAAAATGATACATATACGTGGAAATGGAAATGAAATGGTAATGGTATTGATATTAGTAAATGATAATTTACTTAACCCTGAAACCGGTAAATAATGGTTTACTTAATTTTCGATATGATAAATAAAATGGTTTAAACACACCTCTATAAATGACATCATAAGGGAAGTCCGCACGTGAGGTGAAGCCCCCTGGCTAATGAATGCAGGGTGGATATAGTCCTAGGCCATGGGAGCGCTTATGGTTGTATATTTTTCTGTGCTGGTAGGAAGATTCCGGGTGTGGTCTTGGCTACCACGCAGGCTCATGGCCGCTTCCCGACGTCTTGCGATATAGGTGCCTAGGTTGTCTAATGATAGGCCCTGGAAGATGATGGTCATTTAGGGGCGCGCACAGTGGGGAAACCCGGACGGGCGGTCTTAGAATTCGTTATATGTATATAATTATAGCAGTTCATAATCAAGTGGGACTTGATGTATTTGATATGCCATAAGGGCATGATGGAGTGCCTTAAAGAGCACATGTAAATGCCACAAGGAGCATTTGAAAATGATTATTTTCCTGATAAGGAAAGGATTTTTTTTACAAAAGGTAAAATTGAGATAAAATTTCCTTAAAGAGCAAAAGATTGTGATTATATATATACTTCCTGCTAAGGAAAAGATATATGAAATAATTGGTACATTTGGTGAAGTTTTTAGTTTAATGCTTCTTATTTTTGTTCCTGCTTAGCTTATGTTTTAAATTGTATAGGTTGCTTCTTATTTCTCTTTTTTCACGATTTATCATACATAACTGTTATACTCTTTATTCATCTGGTAATCATATAGAACCGGGCCCTGACCTGGTTACATTTCTTGTTGCATATTCATCTTGTTTCTGCTCAGGTACTCCGCCGCAAGGATGCCTGATTTGAATTCCTATTCCGATGTTTTCGACGAGCCGTGATGCATTGCGGGTATTACGGGATACATTTGGTATAGACGTTTTCATTTTCATTCTAGTTAAGATCAAGTCTTTTATTCGGGCGAGAGGCCCAAGCTTTTGTAAATGTCTAATGAAATGTAATAAGTAACTTATCGTACTTGTGTATTTTGGTTTATCAGTTTAGTGACCGGTTACATATTGGGTCTTTTTATTGTATTCTTGTTGTATTATTTATATATGTCTTGGGTTTCCCTTATCTTTCAGGAATCGGGTTGTTTGTTTTCATTTATTTACTTTCAAATCAAAATTTTTGGCAACCCGTTTTTCTGAAATATTGGGTGGTTATCCTGGATACTCTATATTTTTATTATGATGCTGAGAATGATTCCATCCATGATTCCGTAATATTGGAGTATTGGGCTGGCCACCCCTTATTTTGGTGAGCGGGTTGTCACACCCAAGTCTAACATTGCGAATCTCCCTCGCAAAAAAGGGTTTTTCTCATTAAAAGTTTTCCAAGCAGGAGAGTCAGCGGGATGTCTCATTACACCATCGTCGATCCTTTCTTCAGCATGCCATTTCATTAAAGGAGCTGAATAGGATGACCAAAATAATTTCTGCAATCTCGGTTTCAAAGGGAAGTATCTCATTTTCTTTACGGCTACCTTCGAACCATGGACACCATCAATACTTGAGTCCTCATCTTTATATCGAGAAGATCCGCATATGCCACACTTTTCAAGACCCTCGGTTTCATTACAAAACAACATACAGTTATTTGGGCATGCATCCCATGTCTCGTACTTGAATCCCAAGTCTTTTTTTAGCTTGTTGGCTTGGTAGAAAGACTTGGGAATTCTAGCATGCGGAAACAACCTCCCCAAAAATTTCAATAAAGCCGTGAGAGAACAATTTGTCCAACCATGAAGTTGCTTCATTTGCAAGAGTTCAACAACAAATGATAATTCGGTAATCCCAGGCGGACAATTTTCATAAAAGTCGCATTGAGCCTTTTTCATAAGACTATAGTACTCTGGAACATCTCCGTCAGATTCAAAGACATCTTCGGTGTTATATTCCTCCTCATGCATATTGTCATGCGCGTGGGAAATACCTATTCCCTCTTGAACCATTGTAACCATGTTATCTCGAGCACTCAGTTCAACAGGTATATGTATATCATCAACTAACATATCATCCCCCGGAGTATTTATATTGCTTCTTACACCACCAAAAGTTTGTCCGTGAAAAATCCAAACCTTAAATGTCTTGTCGAAACCATGCATCTCAAGGTGATCTCTCACAGTTTGTCGGGCGTGGTACACTCGATTTGCACATCTCTTACAGGGGCAATAGATTTTTGTTGTCTCAATGTTTTTATTAGCATATGCATAGTTAAGAAATCCTTCAATCCCATTAATGTATTCCTTTGAACACCGATTGCGAAAATCAATCCAACTCTTATCCATGGTTCCCATCTATGAATCTAAAAAAAAAAATGTCAGTAAATTTATATTTCATAATATAAAGATAAAGAGATTAATAATGTTTTCGTAAGATGATGAAAAGCTAAAAAGATTAATAATGGCAAACATGAATTCCTAAAAAGATTAGCACATAAAAGGAGAACAAACTATAAAATAAGAACATAATTCATCACATCAATTTAAGTATTATTATGGCTAACTAAACCGAGCAATTCAAATTTGAAATATTGAAGTATTAATGCACACATGATAATGGAAAGTATCAAACAAAAATTCACACAATCAACTAATTAACATCTACATCACTAAACATTTACACATTAAAAAACTCACAACGCACATACCCATTTTCATCCTCGTTTGAATCCGTATGCTCATTTTCTTCTTCACGTGGCACAAACTCGTCATCATCACCAATGATTTTTTTTTTACTCTTTGAACCACTTTTTTTATTTTTATCTTTGTTTTGAAGTGCCGAATACAATTCATGTATTCCCAATTCCTTCAATTTTGCTCTATTCTCTTCCTCTTTTCTTTCTCGTACTCCTTCATTGTCACAAACTTTTTCTGAGAAAAGATATGTAATTAAAGAAGGAATGAGACTCATACTACTTCTTTAACATGTTAATTTCATTTCTATACTTGCTCCCAAAGTAGTTGTAGAACTTTAATGACTCATTTGGTTCGAGGTTTGGAAAAGGAATTTAGAATTCCCCTCATCTAGAATTACAATGTTTGGTTGGAAATTTGGGAGGAACTTAGAATTACTGGAATTTATAATTCCAACAAAATTGGAATTCTCATTTCCCCTCTAAAATGGGGGAATCCTATATTCCTGAGCATTCTAGTTTACTTTTGTGGTGAGACAAAAATACCACCTCACAAAAACTCACACATACATTATCTCTCTCTTACACACACACACACTCTCTCTCTCTCTCTTTCACACACACACACATATACACACTCTCTCTCTCTCTCTCTCTCTCTCTCACACACACACACACACACACACACTCTCTCTTTCTCTCTCATACACATACACACACACTCTCTCTCTCTTTCTCTCTCATACACATACACATAATCTCTTTCTCTATCACACACACACGCTCTCTCACATATACACACGCTCTCTCTCTCTCTCACACACACACACTCTCTCTCTCTTTCTCTCACACTCTCTCTCTCTCTCTCTAACACACACACACATATACTCTCTCACACACACTCACTCACACACACACACACACACACACACACACACACTCACCACACACTCGCGCGCACACACTCAAATCAAGTAGAAGGGTATTTTAATTAAATGATATTTATTCCTAATATGGGAAAATAATTTAGATGCCGAAAAAAAAGAATTCCCGTTCGAACCAAACAATGGAAAGGAATTCAAGGTTCCAGGAACTTAGAATTCCTGGAATCAAGAATTCCCATCCCTTTTCTAAACCTCGAACCAAACGATCCCTAAATCATTTTTATCCTTGCCTTTAGCTTTGTAGTAATAAAACCCAATATCATTTAACTTCATTCTTAGAAATACATAAAAAAAAGATCTACCAATCATAAATTTACATCAAAAACCTAATCAATCGTTCTACAAACCTCAAATACATAAAAAAAAAAACACATTAATGGTTTGGGAGAAGAATAATTTTAGGATCTTTGAATAATTGGTTCATGCATTTAAGAATTTCTTTAAAAATTAAATACAAAATTATTATAGAATCATTGAGCCAACATGAACCATAATGCTATATAACATCAAACAAAATAAATAGCCTATTATAGATCTTCTTATTAGGTCACATTGAAAGCTACAAAAAAAAATTAAAATCAACAAATAAGCATCCACTCTTTATTTACATTTTATATAAGTATTACACATATGGTTATTTATTTACAGTTTTATGTATATGGCAGCATTAATTATGTCTAAAGAATAATTTTTGATCACCCATTGTTACCATTGTGCAACAGACTATTTACAGTAGCATATTTTGAAGAAGAAAAATAATAAATAAATTAATAACAATAATTTCTATGCTGTTTTCCTCAAAAAAAAAAGTAAAGATGAAAACTTACCATGAAAAGAAAATAACGGGAGAGATAATGCAGCTGGGGGAGGGAGAGAACGCAGCTGTGGTGGTGGGGGGGGGGGGGGGAGTGCCGCTGTGGGTGGAGAAGAAACGGCCGCGGGTGGGTGGGTGGGTGGGGGGACGGGGGGCGGTTTGGATTTGTTGGAGACGAGATTTGGGTCTTTGGTTTGTTTATGTTTTTTGTTTTTCATTTTTTTTTTGAGGTGGGAAGTTAGGTTAAAGTGTTAGAGCGGGAGATGAAAACAATTAGTGGTGGGAATCAATTTTTTTAGCCGTCTTATTTGGTTTATCTTTTGATACAGTAAGTATTTACCGTCTCATTTGCTTTACTTTATAAGACGAATATAATTAATCGTATCAAAAAGTGACCTTTTTTGAGACGGGTATAATTAACCGTATCAAAAAATGACCTTTTTTAGACAGATATAATTAGCAGTCCCAAAAAATAATAGTTTTTGAGACGGCTCATTATATCCATATAAAAAAGTATGTTTTAAAGACTATATTTTGTCTGTCTCAAAAAATAGGGTCTTAAAAGCAACTTTTTTTTTTGTAGTGATTTGAGACGCTACATCATTTCATCCATGTGCTTTACATTGATTGGAGTCTTTGAGATGTGATTAGTGATATCTTTCTACATGTTTGACTCCTATTTTCTTTTATTGCACACATGCACGGCTATATTTGATTATTGTACTTGTATATCACGTATTGGCTTGAGTGTTTCCATCTCAATTTGTCTATACAACTGTCAATATGCGATAAAACTTGACAAGATTGAAATGCATGTAAAAACCATTTTGGTGAGACTGTGTGTTTATTTGAAAACGGGGAAGGGCTGTGAAAGGTTCACTTAGCCTTTGTGATTCTAAGCCACCGTTAAAAAGGACCTAAAAAATTGAGAAATTTTATTATCCGGGGTCCAAAGAGGTTAAAAGAGCCCGGAAAAATTTAAAGGCAATAAAAATCAATATATGCCAAATATGGGCCATTAGGTTTCACCATTAATTCTCCAAAGTTTGAGAATTTAGAACGCCTCTATTCAAAATATATATCTGAGGGAGTTTGGTTGGAGACTATAAACGGGTTTGCACTTCCTTGAAAGTCCTGAAAAAGCATAAAATAGTTTTGGACGTTATTGGTGTGGAAATCACTTTGAGCTTTGATTTGTTGATTTGATTAAGTCAATGTCTCATATTACCACCTTTTTTACACCAAAGGAAGATTTTGAGTTCATTCGTTAGGAGTATCCAATATTCATCGTGCACATATATCATGTTTATATGCGTTGATTTTCCTATCGAATTTGATCACACCACTACATTTACACTATCATCGACTTGGTTGTTTTTGTGTTTATTCATGGTGTGACTTCTTATAGTTCGTATGAAAAATTTTAAAAAATTAAAAAATAGAAGTTTCTTTCCTTGTGACACCCCGACCTTGCTTGTTTGAGTTATTCTTCTCATTTGTCTATTTGGGGACATCATAAAAAGCGGGAGAAAGAATTATCAGATTATGGGGGAGTTTTGAGTGTTTATCATAAATTGGTATATATGTTTATCTCATTTCAAACTCGATACATCACTTGGTATTTTGCCTTATATCATGTGTGTAGGTACGAAGATTAAAGATCAATTGATTGCACACCCTGATGAGAAAAGTTTTGATTATTTTTGAAGACTTGAAGAGCAAACGATGAAGACTTATTGATTTGTACCTTTTCAGTTTTGGGTTCATGGATGGGTAGATTTGTATAGGCAAATTTGTTAGTTGATAATTTGGATTTTTTATGTATGTACCGGCATAGACATAGGGGAGATTGGTAAGGACATTTTTGTCCATTATCAATTTATATATCATACGCCGTTACACCATTGAAGAAATTCAAGATCGCATCTACATCAACAGATCCGAATATCAAAAGCATCTTCATCTTCGAATCAATTTTCTGGTAAACCGGACCGGTCCGCCCATTTTAAAAACGAAATGATCCGCCTCCGGACCGATCTGCCTCTATACCGGACCAATCCTCTTTGCATCAAAACCAGTATACCCTGGATCGCATGCAAACCGAAGAAGCCCCTTTTAAAAATGAATCGATCCAAGGTCAGACCGATCCGCTTATGATAAAATCGATCAGATTTGCTTGAGATTTTTTCGGCCCATGTTTCCTTATGTAAACCAACTTCGGGGAGTTGTTTTCTAAGAATTATATAGACGATTTTAAGAGTCCTAAATACTCTAAGTCTTCACCTTTTTGAGTTCTGAGACTCATGGTTTGATTCACACAACTTTTCATACCTTTTTGAATCCTTTGTAACCCAAGAACACAACCTTGTGTTTGTTCAACCCTTGTGGAGAAGACCGTCCTTCTTCTTCTTCATTGCTGCCCTCCTGGAAAGGGAATATTCCAGCCTCCGACTATAGAACCGACACCCGCGGGTATTTCTGTGTCACTGTATTTTTACTGTAATCCGTGTAACCGTTCCTTACAATATTATAGTGAGAATAAAAGGTTTTGCCCCTTTGGGGGATTTTTCCTCACATGTGTGTGTTTGAATGTTCTTGCATGTTTCATCATCCTATTCAATCACACCTAGATGCATGTTTATGACTTAATTGATAAAAACCGTGTTTAATTAAATAATATCTCTATTTGAACGCACGTGCACTCTTCACACACACACACACACACACACACACACACATATATATATATATATATATATGAATGTTTTATCCTAATTATGTGTGACAATAGTGAGACTAGATAGTGTGTATCTAAATAAAGATTAATCTACTTATGTGTGATATTAGTAAGACCAGATAGTATGTATCTAAAGAACGAGTAATCTTCTAAAGAATAAATAATAGTGAGATTAGATGGTGTACATCTAAATAATGATGAATCTACTAATGTGTGATTAGTAGGAAGATGGATAGTGAATATCTAAAATAAAGTTTAAATAGAGAAACTTAAATGGTAAGGCTTGATCAATAACATACGTGAAATGGTAACTTGGGTTTAATAATAACATAAGAGAGATGTTAATTATTAAGGGTATTCGATAGCGTACTGTATGGGCAGTATGGTAAGTTAAGGAGAATCTTAACTAAGGATTTAATGGTAATTAAGGGTATTCGGTAGCGTACTATATGGTCGGTACGGGTGAGCTATATTGATTTGAGATTCATTAAATATTGGTAACCTAGTTGTATTGGGTAGAATGACTAGGCGGGGTTGAGTAGAAAACGTTAGGTGTGCACTATAGATGAGAGGTGAAGAACTCAAGGGAGTGTTCGCAGCCTAACATGTGTATCTAATAATTGTTCATTTAAATTGAAATTTAAATGTTTGATAAGTATTTTCAAATGATTTTTTACTTGGGATCTGACCCATACTTGCAAAACTTTTTCCAAAAATCTTTTAGGTGTGTAGCCACATGGCGCCAAGCAAGATGATCCGTTTTAGGGATGCATAGCTACAACACTTGTGGATGCTTGCAGAATTTGGACTAAATCGCTTCAGCTGATTCATTCCTAGTGTAGGGTGCAATTCATAATTTCACCCGGGCGTGTTGCCCTCAGTTATATCATTTATGTCAGTAACACTTTGTATTCACATTTTTATTATGTTGGACTTTTATATAGGATTTGTGAACCGAGGCTTGATTCGGTATTATTTTATCTCAGTCATTTATATTATGGATGGATTTATATTACTATTTCATGGGATTTTAATAATGGTAATAATGTTCCGTTGTTGTTGTTGTTTAATAAAAAAGATAAAAAATTTCATTGGCTTTTTGAATACTAGGTGGTTAGTAAAAAGTTTAAATTGTTTTCGACAGTGATGCTAAGAATGTGGTAAGGCTTGAACAATAACATATGTGAAATGGTAACTTCGGTTAAATAATAACATGAGAGAGATGTTAATTATTAAGGGTATTCGATAGCTTACTGTATGGGCGGTACGGGTAAGTTAAGGAGAATCTTAACTGAGGATTTAATGATAATTAAGGGTAATCGGTAGCGTACTATATGGGCGATATGGGTGAGCTAGATTGATTTGAGATTCATTAGATACTGGTAACCTAGTTGTATTGGGTAGAATGACTAGGCGGGTTTGAGTACGAAGGTACAAACTATAGATGAGAGGTAAGGAACTCAAGGGAGTGTTCGCAGCCTAACATGTGTATCTAATTATTGTTCATTTAAATTGAAATTTAAATGCTTTCTAAGTATTTTCAAATGATTTTGACTTGGGCTTTGACCCATACTTGCAAAATATTTTCCAAAAATCTTTTAGGTTTTAGCCATAGGGCACCAAGCAGGATAATCTATTCTAGGGATGCGTAGCTGCAGCACTTGTGGATGCTTGCATGATTTGGACTTAGTCGCTTCAGCTGATTCATTCCTAGTGTAGGGTGCAGTTCAGTATTTCACTCAGGCATGTTTCCCTCAGTTATATCATTTATGCCAGTCAGATTTTGTATTCAGATTTTTATTATGTTGGACTTTTATATAGGATTTATGAACTGAGGCTTGATTTGGTATTATTTTATCTCAGTCATTTATATTGTGGATGGATTTATATTACTATTGCATGGGATTTTAATAATGGTAATAATGTTCCATTGTTGTTATTGTTTAATAAAAAAGATAAAATTTGACATCGGCTTTTTGAATACTAGGTGGTTAGTAAAAAGTTTAAATTGTTTTCGAGAGTGATGCTAAGAATGAACCAAATGAGAACCCTATTTTAATTTAATAAAGGCCTGATCACTCGATATTTAATTAGGAGGGGTGTCACAGATGGTATCAGAGCATCAGGTTCTAGTGACCTTAGGATTTGTACGGTTTTTTACATTTCAGCTTAGCGTCTTTGATGTAGAGCCTTATGATAAAATTGTTGTACTCCTTTATGTACGTGCAATTATGTTCTTCTACCAATGATTTTATATTTGAGGGTGAACTTATAGATATCTTGATATGTTTTCAGATGCTACCTAGGAGAGAGATACTGGAGAGGCCAATGGACAGGGAGGACGCGAGGGAGGCTCAACAGGTGCCACAAGTACCACCGCCATAACCACCTCTGGGGATGATATCGACTGCACATGTGGAAGAGATTGTGGCCTAGGTAGTCAGCCTAGCCATGACTTCCATGGCCATCTATTTTCTGAGGAATCAGCCACAACCATTAGTGGCACCCGATGTTCAGGCCCACCTGAGGCCGTCAGAATGGCAGAGAGTGAGAGAGGCATTTCAAAAGGGTCACCCACCAGAGTTTAAGGGTAACTCGGATACAGCAGTGGCCAGATAGTGGAAGAAGAACATGCAGCGCAACCTGTGCATGATTGAATGTAGTGTTCTTAGCTACGTTCAAGTTGGTGGGAGCAACTTTGCAGTGGTGGGAGTCTGTGACCATAACAGAGGAGAGATATGTGATGACTATTGGAGAGTTTTGGGTGCAGTTTGACTGTAAATACTTTCCATTCGCTATTAAGATAGAGATAAGGCGACAGTTCCTCAGTGTGTCGCAGGGAGATAGGACCGTGGAAGAATACGAAGAAGAGTTCATTCAGTTAGCAAATTTTGTGATAGATGAAGTGAATACTGAAGAGAAGAGGGTGCGTAAGTTTATAGGTGGACTTACCTGGAAGATCCAACAACACTTGTTAGGTAATTTGGAATTGAACCTTATGTTAAGATGGTTAATGCAATGCTACTTCATTGTTAGAATTAGCGCATGCACATGTAGATTATCAAAAGAGAAAATTAGTCCAGTTAGAGTGGAACGTTTGATAGGATTAGTGCCGGTGGGGCACAAAAACAACAGGAGCGGGATCACCAACAAGGGAACCAGGCCAAGAGGTTTAGGTATAGGGGTTATTAATCTGAGAGAGGTGGATTCAGGCAGTGTCACTAGGACACTCAGCAGCATTTAGTTCCTTAGGGCATGGAAAGGGAGGACAATAAGGACAAGAACAATGACAAAGGGGATTCCCTGGAAAATGTTTTGTATTGTGGATATACGGGACACAGGAAGATAGATTTCCCTGAGAGAGGCAGCGGTAATTGCAGGATGAGGTTCTGGATGTACAACCACTTCAGCAGTTCATAGGTTAGTTCTAGTATGAGGAGGTCGCTCTGGAATCCAGTGACCAGACAAAATAGCTAAAATATGGAGGTAATATTTTATTTTTATCCTTATGAGTATGGGATTTGTTCAGGTGACATGGGTGAGTCACTATATATGATTGTTAACACTAGAATTCGTGAGTGAGTCGAATTTAGTGGGGGTGTTGACCGAATAACCTTACTGTGTATTTATATATATAATTACTGTGGGGGTAGTGGTGCTTTTTGGTGTCGCCTACGAGAGAGAGCGGGTGTGTGCACTAATAGGACATTTATATTACGTGTTAGTTTACTGCTTTTGAAAGTTATGAGAATAGAGTAGACTATTTTTCGAGATTTGACTGATTAGCGATGGGTAAAGCGATCGTAGATTATGATAGTGAGATCTCATGTTCGCTGTCCCAGGGTATGATTTGTTTTTGCAAGGTATAACCTGAAAAAGGGTTAAGCCTATATATATGTGTACATATATGTCATAATATATTGTGTAGTAGAGTTTTTTTTGTATGTTGCCTAATTATAATTGATCCTGGTGTGTAGGGACGATTACTGATGTGACTCTGGGTGGACTGGCTTATTATCGAGCGAAGAGATATAACTCGTGACTTTTTAGCTATGAGAAACTAGTAATAGTAAGAGCGTTGTGATATATATTGTCTTGTGTAGCATGAGAGTGGATGGGTATACTTTTATTTCAAAAGACGAGTATTTGAGGGTACGTACTATGGACTGAGGGCTTAATGGATCTTGACGACCGACAATGTTAGGTAGTAGTGTATCGAGAGTTTTTCTAATTTGGATTTCGCTTTGCGAGACATCCCACGTATGAAACTTAGCACAAAGTTGGAAGTGGGGATATGTTTGGCCATTAGGACATGGGTTTAGTACCTTGGGCATTGTTCGTTTATACAGTTATATCTGAGGGATAATAACTATGTTATATTTGAGGCTAGTGGTGCAGTTATGCATGGGTATAGGGTGTATGGGCGCCTCGGGTAGTAGAATTATGTGAATATTATCTGCAATTAGGGGATAGTAGAAAAGTATGAAGTGGTCTTATAAATGGATGATTTAGGTAGCGCAGAAACCTTGGAGTACTAGACTTACCCAAAGTTTTGAGGACGAAATTCCTTTGTAAGGGGGAAGTATGTAACACCCTGTACTTTTGGAGAATATGGAAATTAATTAAATTGGTGATTTAAGAATTTATTTAATTTGGAGAAATTGTTTAATTCAGTGATTTAGATTTAATTAATTCAGTTTAAGTTTAATTTCACATGTGTCGTGTTTTGAGGTGGAAATAAGATGATTTTATAAAGTGACTAGGATGGTGATTTTGAGGTCACAGATGGTTCCGAAAGGGTCAAAATAGTCGAAAGAGTGTATTCGGGCGTATAGTTTGGGTCCCGAAGTGATTTTGGACCAACCCGGCACCATTTAAGGGCATTTTGGTCATTCGAGAGTTTGAGGTATAGAGAACTCTGAAAATATAAAGTTTATATCTGCCATTAGAGATAGGGAACTAGGTTTAACACAAATCTAAAAGAAGAGAATCCATAGGAGAGGAAGAGGAGGGAAGAACCAAGCTTCCTACACCGTTTTTTGCCCTGAACGCGACATAATCGAGATCGGAGTGAGGGGAGAACCACCACACCGTCATCCCAATGAATTTCATACATAATATTGAGAGGCAAGTATTTAAATGTGAATTTATTTTAAGCAGGTTATAATACCCATGTAGAATAGTGTTTAATTTCATGTTCTTGGAAGAAAAGAATAATTTTTAATATATGTTTGGGTAGGAATTGCATGTAGAATGATTTGATATCAGTAGAGGATAATAAATTAGATATTTTGCGTTATTATCCACGAATTTAATCTGGGTTTTTGATGTATAATGGTGGAAGAACATAAAACCTGGGGTTCTGAGGATTAGATGATTAAATCCATTCTTGAATGTTATTCGTAATGTTTTGATGCAAAAATTACGTTAGAAATTGTCCTGATACATACGGGAAGGGTTTGGGCAATTGATTTGGAGTTTTGTGGAGAAACATGGAAGTTATAGGTGTGTTAATGGTGAAAAATGGATTTGCGAAACGAAGAAGACGAACTACAAAGCGTCGGACCAGTTCGGTTCCCAGAAATGTAAAATTTCCTTTTAGCCTAGAACTCCTAAATTGTTTTCGAGAAAACTTTTGGGATATTGTTAGAATGTAATGAGGGGTCTATTATATTGCATTAGGCCATGATAGGGTTATGGGAATTTAGTTTGACAGAGAGAATTAAGATGATGATTAAACAGGATTAAACGACAATGTAATTAATTCGCAATAATGAGAATGTAATTACGGGAAAGCGTGAGTGAGCTTATGGCATGAACCAGTAGGGTTAGGAAGACTTAGCTACTGAATAGAACGAGGGGTAACTGGGGACCTTAGAGTAGAGTATCATACTCCATTAAATTCAATAGTGAGAATAATCATATATCGAATATATAGTGAGTATTCGAGAGATAAATACTAAGTACGGATGATTATTATAGGTTGGGTGTATACCCATATAAATTTATTATTATAGGTCGTGTGTGTACCTATACGGAATATATATATGGATAGGTTCTGTGTATGCCTAGTATGTGCTTGTGTGTAGGTGAATATACCTACGCTACTTGCTATCACAGAGGTCCCGCATAGTGGGAAATCCCACCTTGATGATTCCAGTGAGGTCTAGATTTGTGCCCTAGAATATAATGTTATTAGTGGATAGCTATGTCAGATGAATAATGAAGCTGACATGTCGTTTAGGTACGTTAGGTATGTGCGCATCCCCAAAGACTTAGCACTATGTTCATCTCCAATATGTGTTGCTTTGATTAATGGTTCGAGGAGATATTACTGAACCGATAGTCCTTGATTTAGTATGAGAGGTACTTGGACAGATTGCAGAGTATGCGAATGTGCATTACGGTATATATATATATATATATGGATGTTTTATCCTATTTATGCGTGAAAGTAGTGAGACTAGATAGTGTGTATCTAAACAAATGTTAATATACTTATGTGTGATAGTAGTGAGACGAGATAGTATGTATCTAAAGAACGAGTAATCTACTAAAGAGTAAATAGTATGGAGATTAGATGGTGTACATCTAAATAATGATGAATCTACTAATGTGTGAATAGTAGGAAGATAGATAGTGAATATCTAAAATAAAGTTTAAGTAGAGAAACTTAAATGGTAAGGCTTAAACAATAACATACGTGGAATGGTAACTTGGGTTTAATAATAACATAAGAGGGAAGCTAATTATTAAGAGTATTCGATAGCATACTATATGGGCGGTACGAGTAAGTTAAGGAGAATCTTAACTAAGGATTTAATGGTAATTAAGGGTATTCGGTAGCATACTGTGATACAACGCAAATATTATGTATTTCACCCGTTAACCTACGCGTTATTAACCCCCTCGGGTATCTTAATCCCTATATTTATGATCGTTAACCAGAAAACCTCATATTTGTATAAATACATGCTTTGTAGCAATTAATTGAGCTTTTATTGGTATTTGGATGCTTAGTAGGAAGTTCGAACTCATTCTGGTGAAGTTTCGTATAACTCCGCACGTGCAAGGTCAATTTACTCATTTCACAGTTTGGTCATCTGGTCTAACATCCTCATGGAAGTTGTATCCCTCTGAGTGAGCTTCGCGTGGCTGCAAACGGTGCGCGATTTCGAGTTCAAACAAAGAAGTTACGATGTTTTTTGCGGAAGAGATTTATAATGAAATCAAAACAAGGGAACTTGGTTGTGACCTGATGGATGGATCGATCGACTGTTGGGGTTGATGGATCGACTCCTATTGATTTTAGAAATCATTGGAGATAGTGTGCAAGTTTTTTAACCATCGATCAATCGACCCTTGGGTTCGATTGATCGATCCCCTGATATTTTGACAACTTTCTTCCTTTTCATTTCTTTCTTCTTTATTTCTTTTCTAACTTACTATATAAAAGATTTTTTTGTTGTAATAAGACATATACTTAGTTTTAGAAGATATTTTAAGTTAGGGTTTGGTTTTGAGAGCTCATCTTCATTTATTCTTGGGGTGACATCTTTTTGGGTTTGTAAGTTGAATTATTCATTATCATCTCCTTTAATATAGTTATGTTCTTCATTTTCCTTGCCTGTATAATTAGTTTAATTTAGTTTAATTATTGTTTTAATCTATTTATTTAGTTTAATTCATGCTTATCCCTTAGATAAATAGGGCCGGGGTTGCGTTTCCGCCATTAATGGGTTTGAACCTCGAAAATTAGGTTTCGCATAAAATTGTGTTTAATTGAAACCACGTGTATTAAAGTTGGATTGTTTTGTGTTTAACTTTATTTGTCACACAACTTTAGTGTTTATAGCGACAATCCGAATTTAATCTGCGTGTGACCATTTTTGATTAAATGTTTGTTCAAGCAACTTTGGGTTAAATTCCTTATTGCGTGAAGTTTATGCTAATTAAAATGCTCGATTAAATTTCTTTCGAGCCGGAATTCTGATTAGTAGTTCTTTCGATTCGTGTGGTAGGATGCAATCCCAATCCTCTCTTTACTTTTGTGTAGCGTAACACTTTCTTTCCTTTTGTCACCATAAGAACCTATCACCTTTTCCATTTTTATTCTTGAAATTATAAATCAATTATAATCTAAAATTCAATCACTCCCTGTGGATTCGATCCCTACTTGCCGCTACACTTCCATATTTAGTGTACCAAGTTGTGGTATTTGTTTTGCATTGGGCGTAAACACCCAATGATGTGTTTTAAATTCAAAGTTTACGCCGCATAAAAAATGGCGCCGTTGCTGGGGAGTGTGTTTTAGATTGTAATTTTTTTATTATTTCCTAGTACTTTTCCTTTCATATTTGTATTCTTTATTTTCTCTTTTTTTTACTTGTACTAGATTGTTTCAAGAAATTGAGATTTTGGTGCTTGCCGCTTTTGTGAATTGCCTATTTTTGAAATGTCTCACCGTAACTCTTTAGGTAATTTTAATTGTTCTGCTAATAGTTCTCAAGGTTATACTCCCAAGACTATGCGTGAATGCCTACAAATTCTTGAGTATGAGAGTCCTGCCCGTGAAAGTCAAGAATTTGCAAGCAATCCTCCATAGCCTTTGGAGGAAACTTTGCATGGAGAGAATAAGGAATTGAATGATGACATTGAGATTTATTATGCTTGAACAAATAGAAAAAATTTCCAACTCGATGATATTATTTCTTCTTCACAAAGTCGGGTTGTGGTTGAAGCTTGCCTTTCACTTCCACCCCTTTTTGAGGATGAAATAATTGAGAGTGATCCAAGCACTCTCGAGTTCCAACCTCTTTTAAATACTTCCAATTCTTTTGAAGTTATGTGTCCTTCCCTTCCTTCATTCCCGACTATTTGCGAACCATTAATTTTATCACAAGAATCGGTTGAAAGTCTTGAGGATTTTGACCCAATTCTTGAACAGGAATGTTATTTTGAGATGGCTCATCTCATAGGCTAATTACTAACACTATTCCCACCTCCCCTTCCAATTGAAAAACCTTGGGATGTGATTTTAATTTATCCGAGATCAATGTGGTATTGTCACCCTTAAAATCCAAACCCCCCATCATCCCTCTCAAACTTTTAATTGATGATGGTTCATTTCTTTCACCTTACACATGCCTTCTGTTGTTAAAATGGAATTCTTATTTTTCGAAAGTCATGTTCGCTTTGGAGGGTCCACAGTTGATCTTTAAAAGTCAAATCCCTTTTTGGGTGGACCCTCAACTATTTAGACTTCTAGTGTATAGTTAGTGTAATTAGTCAAACTTTTTGTTATTGTTTTCATTATGCTCGGTACTAACTCATTTTGTAGATTCGTTTGGACTTGCGCTTATTGGAGATCACTCTAATTTCAGGTAATATCGTTCTTTTCCTCTCTTTGTGTTGTGTTCTTAATGCGCATTGAGGACAATGCAACATTTATGTTAGGGGGTGTGGAATATTCTATCCATTTCATGTGTAGTCCATTGATTTGCTTACTTGTTAGTTACTAAGTATGCCTTTTTGTTAAAATTGAAACATTTTTAAAAATATTTTCTTTCTTTTTTCTCCTTTGTTGGGCATTTTGCCTTGTTTTCGATGATAAATTTCAATAATTGCCCGATCCAATAGACAATTCAATGATGCATGTTCTCGATTTTAGAAGTTATTAGACTTTAGTCCACAAATTATTGATATTATGAATAACTTCATGAATTAAACTTTATCCCATGAGCACATGCTCTTTTCTTGTTGCATTGTATATACTTACACCAAGTAAGCTGTGTACCTTCCATCATTTGTGAGTGTATACACTATTCTTTCCTCATTGAAAACGTTGAATTCGTCGGTAATCTCACTATTCTTTCATTTGATCGTTCATTAATTGAGTTTATATCTTGAAATGTGTTACTTGAGCATTATTTTCAAAATTGTTTTGATTCAATAATTGCGTGAACTTTATGAAATGATCATAGGCTATTTTTGTTATATCACCCATATTAGCCTTGACCTCACCTTATATTTCCATTGTTAACCCCTTTGAGCCTAAATATAGCCTTTCATTTCATCATCCAAAATCCCATAATCAACTCCACATTGGAGTTTTAAACCATACACATTACCTTCCATACCTTTGTTTGGAATGTTTCTTAGGATTTAATGATGTTCATGTTTTGTGGTTGCAATTTAAGCATATGAGGGTGAGAAAAGAAAAGAAAAGAAAAAATGAAAAAAAGAGAAAAACAAAAGAAAAAAGCAAAAGAAAAAATAAAATAAAAGTTAGAAAAAGAAGAAAAGAAAAGAAAAAGAAAGTTGTATATATTGTGTATATAGTTCAATAATCCTTGTTTCTCTCCAATTGTTATATCTAATGCTTGTTTGGAACTTATTTTCCAATTTTGAAATTGCCTAGAATTTTTCATTAATCCAAGTTTTTATCCCAAACACTTTGAATCCATATATATTTACCTTTCATTTCGTACCTTAACCCCAAACCTACATTACAACCCTATACAAGTCCTATGTGATCTTAGGGTGAATTTAATTTAAAAGTTGAAATAGTTTTGATAATCTGTGAAAATGCATTTCGCTTCCTTTAATGAGCGGTATCTTTCATTGAGATTACAATTTTTCATTTTATATATAACATTCTTTATTTGTGACATTTGCGCGACCTAGTTTCCATTTACATTTACTCTTTATGCCCGCATGTTCCGTGTGTTACCTCCCTGTTTCGAGTGAATTCATTTGATGAGCGTAATTCCCGAGAGGATTGAATATATGCATGCTTTAATGTCATTTATTCGGATTATTTAAGCTTTGACTAAATCATGCTATGCATGTGCTCTCCCCCTCTCACTTTTAAAGTTTCAATTCTATGAGGTGCATTTAACCTGTTAATAACAATAGACTTTAGCTTGAATTCGTTCAATAAATCTAATAACATGTTTGAAATATTTTTCGTTGCTAATGAGTTTATCGCATGTTGGGTTGGGCATATTTTGATGAAACCATATGATGTTTGTGGGTTTCATCCCTGAAAACCCTCACGAGACGAAACTCGTCCACTAGGGTAACCTTGGGGCTTAACAGCTTATTGCATATGATAAATGCAATCGTGTTTCCTACGAAAGTGGCTTTTATATTTTTATGCTTTTTATCCCACTTTTTTTTACTTGTCTCCAGTTTTGGTTTTCTTGTAGTTCTTATTATTTCCTATTTCATTGCTGGGGACTAGCAATGTGAAAGTTAGGGGGTGTGATACGATACAAATATTGCGTATTTCACTCATTAACCTACGCGTTATTAGCCCCCTCGGGTATCTTAATCCCTATATTTATTCTTGTTAACCAGACAACCTCAGATTTGTATAGATACATGTTTTTCAGGCGTTAGTTGAGCTTTTATAGGTATTTGGATACTTAGTATGAAGTTCGAACTCATTCCGATGAAGTTTCGAACAACTCCGCATGCACGAGGGAAATTTAGGCATTTCACAGTTGGTTCATCTGGTCCAACATCTTCACGGAAGTTGTATCCTTCTGAGGGAGCTTTGTGTGGCCGCAAACGGTGCGCGGTTCCGAGTCCGAACGAAGAATTTATGAGGTTTTTCGCAGAAGAGCTTTATAATGAAATCAAAACAAGGGAACTTAGTTGTGACCTGATGGATCGATCAATTGACTTCTGGGGTCGATCGATCGACTCCTCTTGATTTTGGAAATCGTTGGAGACAGTGTGCAAGTTTTTGAACCATCGATCAATCGACTCTTGGGTTCGATCGATCTCCGGATATTTTGACAGCTTTCTTCCTTTTCATTTTTTTCTTCTTTATTTCCTTTCTAACTTACTACATAAGAGATTTTTTGTTGTAATAAGACATATACTTAGTTTTTGAAGATATTTTAGGTTAGGGTTTGGTTTTAAGAGCTTATCTTCATTTCTGCTTGGGGTGACATCCATTTGGGTTTGTAAGTTGAATTATTCATTATCATCTCCTTTAATATAGTTATGTTATTCATTTTCCTTGCCTAGATAATTAGATTAATTATTGTTTTAATTTATTTATTTAGTTTAATTTAGTTTAATTCATTCTTAGCCCTTAGATAAATAGGGTCGGGGTTGCGTTTCCGCCATCAATGGGTTTGAACCTCGAAAATTAGGTTTCGTGTAAAATTACGTTTAATTGAAACTACGTGTATTAAAGTTTGATTGTTATGTGTTTAATTTTATTTGTCACGTAACTTTAGTGTTTATAGTGACAATCCGAATTTAATCCGCGTGTGATCGTTTTTGATTAAATGTTTATTCAAGAAACTTTGGGATAAATTCCTTATTGCGTGAAGTTTACGCTTAATTAAAATGCTCGATTAAATTGCTTTCGAGCCAAAATTCTGATTAGTAGTTGTTTCGATCTGTGTGGTAGGATGTAATCCCTATCCTCGCTTTACTTTTGTGTAGAGTAACACTTTCTTTCCTTTTGTGACCATAACAACCTATCACATTTTCCATTTTTATTCTTGAAATAATAAATCGATTATAATCGAAAATTCAATCACTCCCTGTGGATTCGATCCCTACTTGTCTCTACACTTCCATATTTAGTGTACCAAGTTGTGGTATTTTTTTTTTGCATTGGGCATAAACACCCAATGACGTGTTTTAAATTCAAAGTTTATGCCTCATCATACTATATGGGCGGTATTATTTTATTATGATGGGCTTTTATATAGGATTTGTGATCTGAGGCTTGGTTGGGTATTATCTTTTCTCAGTCATTTATATTCTGGATGGATTTATATTACTATTGCGTCAGATTTTAATAATGGTACTAATGTTCCGTTGTTGTTGTTGTTGTTTAATAAAAAAAATAAAATTTGACATCGATTTTTTGAATACTAGGTGGTTAGTAAAAAGTTTAAATTGTTTTCGACAGTAATGCTACGAATGAACCAAATAAGTATCTTGTTTTAACTTAATAAAGGCCTTATCACCCGGTATTTAATTAGGCGGGGTGTCACACTATCTGGGTTTAATTTGGTGTAAGAAAATCTTCATTAGGTTTCCAATGCGTGAGGATAGTATGATAACTTGTCATAAACTCGATTGTGATTCTATCAAAAGTTTGCATTTTAATCCTTTTTATGTGTAGATTATCTTGAGAGTTTTTGTGACAAAAATATTTCAAATGAGAATCATCATAAATTGTGAATGTATTAGGAGTTTTCACGAAACCAAATTTATACACATTTATGGGAATTCTAATGTGGGAGTGTTCAATGTGTAAAATAATGTAAGAGTTCATCTTTCATTTTAAGTGAAAGTTCCATTATCAATGTTAAGTGTTCATATTTCAAAGTTCCATTATCAATGTTCACAGGTCTTCATGTTTTGTTCTAGACAGTTACTCCTTTTTATAAACTTTATCTTTGCTTTTGGTTGAAGGTAAACCATCAATCTCTTTCTTTGGATATCTACCATAACCCTTTATGATAAGATGGTTTAAATAATATTTTCTGGATTACCTTTTCAATAATGATTTTTCTTTCTTTTAGAACCTTTTTCTATTTCTTCATGGAGTTTTCTAAATTAATTTCTTTTCATAGTCAAGAATATTCAACCAATTATTTTCTTCAAATCATTTTTTTCAATATTCTTTTGAAACATATTCTTATCACAAATATCACCTTTTCAACAATCTTTTCAAAATATGTGTAATGTAACTATTTTATATTCCAACATTTAAGTTGTTGTATATTCATCATTTTCACATTATTGTATTTTCAATCATATGGTTATAAGTTGAGATGTGATGAAGTTTTTAAGATCAATAATCACGTTTATATCCTACATGTGTTACTATGATTGTTAGATTGTGCGTGTATTGGTTTCTAGAATTTATGTGCATCATGTGTTTTAGTAGCAAGGGAGAAAAAATAAGCATTGAAAAGTTAAGGACATAAGTTACCCAGTTATAGATTCTTAGAATATTGTCTCAAGCTTTGGATGTCTCCTCATCACTTGCCTTATTTCTCTTTCATCGTGAGTGTCCCTTCTCCATACATCCCATTTTTCTCCATTCTTAGCTAATTATTACCTTCCTTGCATATTTCCACTTGATTTTAGTCCATTCTTTGTCTATACTCACGAATTTCCACTTGCATATGATCTTCTTTGTCTATACTCATGAATTTTTCTTCTCCTTAATTTGCAAACATCACACGTATGATTATTTTTACCATAATGTGTGTAATGAGAATTTGATGAATGAAATTCACAACCAACATATGTATAAAATTCACAATCAACATATGTATGATTTTTTCACACGTATGATTATTATGGTAAAAAGAATTTTTCTTCTCCTTAATTTTTTTCTATGTTTAGTCGGGCATGCCTTTTTTCAAAGGCGTGGTGTTTTTTTTTTAAAAATGCAATGGTCATTATGTTTGATATTTTTGGGTTTTGTGTTTTATCTTTTTGGTTCCCAAATTTTCTTTTCGAAAATGATTCCTTCTTTCTCTTCTTGTTTTTGTTTTCCAAAAAGTAACTTCAAGCTTTTGGTACTTTTTTGAACTTTTACAAAATATTCTCTTAACAGAACAACTTATTTTCTTAATCGATTGTTTTTTATTTAAAGGAATGGAAGGTATTTACTTTTAGCTTTCTTTAAATTATCAAACTCCTTTTCGAGTTCATCATTTTCTAATTTCAACCTCTTGTTTTCTTTTGCAATACTTTCAAATTCAAGTTGTGTCCCCTTTTCATTTGATTTTACCTCTTATTATCCTTTTTTAATCTTTTAATTTCAATAAGGAGTTTCTCATTTTCTTTAGTTGAATATTCATTTGAAATGTAAAGATCTCTAGTTTGTTTTATTAAAGCGATGTGCTCATCAATAAAGTTTTTATATACACTCATTGATTGATCATAAAAATATTCTATTTTTATCAAAGAAAGCATAATATCCTTTTTAGTGACACCTTTTAGATCTAAACATTTGGTAGAGTAAGGTTTTACCTCATGGGTTTTTTATGCTGTGAACATGATGAAATTTCCATTTCCTCTTTGGATTAAGAATTTAATGATTCCTCCATTATTTCTTCTTCTTTTTACATTTGTATCTTTTGTTCATTTGATGAACTCAATGTCACTTATTTTTGTGGAACTTTATTTACGCATTCTTTTAAAAGAGTATCCCAAATATCGTTGGCTTCTGAGCAATGTACTACCTTTCCTATAGCAACTATATCTAAAGAATGTGAAAGAATTATCATAACTTCATCATTTAATTGAAGTCTCTTTTTCGAGCTTAATCTATATAAAAGAGGTCTTGTTGTCACTTATTGCTTTCCAAACATAGTAATCAATGGATTGTATAATCCAAGAGGTTTTAATTTTCCATGTTTTGAAGTCTTTTCTTTAAAAAACGAATATATCATATCTTCCCAAAAATCATTGTGAAATGCTTGCCATTTGTTTTTTTTATATTTATACTTAAAATACACTTTTCAAATAAGTATCTACTAGCTAGGACCTGATACTAATTATTCTCCCTAAAATATACCCAAGAGGGTGGCGATGAATTAGGTATATGGGTTTAGTGGAAAATTTAAAACTTTCTTAACTTTGTGTAAATATTAATTTCAACATGATAAATCAATTTGATAGTAAAAAAATAATATAAAATAAGTATAAGAAGTTAATAGAAAGAGATTAATGAAACTTTGCAAATTGAGGTTTTAATGTGGTCCGGCTACTACCTACATCCACGCTCGAGATGGTACTTGAGAACTTCACTATCTTCAATTCACTTAAGATGGAATCAAACTCCTTGTAAGGAATACCACCTTTCAACCCGCAATGAATAAGACACTAAACTCATCCTTTCCTAAGCGGTACCCACACAATAAGCTAAGGTCTTTAAATGCCTTGACTACCCTCAACAATGGCACTACCGGACGAGAAGATACAATGAAGTTTAATCGTAATCAATAATAATGAGATCCATAACCTAAATGTAATGCAAAGTAGCTTTACTAAAATAATTGGTGAAATGGGTTTACTTTCTCTCTCTAGAAAAGTAAACAATTAAGAGTCACATGTATAATTCTCAAATGGGGTTTTGGGTAAAGTTTTAGGACAAGTGGCTATTCGGATTATAACTTTGTTAAAGAGGGATTGATGTTTGAGCTTTTGGTTCAAGTGGGGTTTCTTGAAGCTTTAGCTTTAATGGAGTTTTTGGGTTTAAAACTCTCAAATGGGTTTTCCTAATTTCTCTCTTTAGAAACTCAAGGATGGAAGGACGCACGCTAGAAAATGGAACTTTACTCAATGGGATTATTGTTATAAGATTGTGTCTTTTGGTATGGAGGTAAGAAGGTTTATTTATAGTGTTGGGATCCAACAAGGTTTGGTAAAAATGTTAGTAAAGGTTGATGGTAGAGGGATAAAAAACTGGGAAGATTTACGAAATACATTTTTGAAATCTCTGACACTTTTAGTTGACTAAACCTTTGTTTTTTCGCCTAAAATTCGTATGGTTGAAACTATGCCTATATTAGTGAGGTGTCCTAAAAAGTTTAGGTGACTAAACTTTGACTTTTAGTCAACAAAATAATTGTTTAATTGACTAAACCTCCAAGGTTTTAGGATATTTGATGTTGGGTATTGGTCCCTACATTTGTGAAGGTTTAGGGAACTTTTGGGTGGGTTTGGGTGTGTAAGTTTTTAAGTTTTTTTTACCTTTGTACAATAGTTCCTCAAGTACAACAAGAAACTTAGTAATGATTATTAGAACTTTAGAAATTTCTTTTGAATTGATTGTGTTGCTTTGTGTGATATTGAGCGCATGTATGCTTGAACTTGATCTTGCTTGGTTGTGTGATGTGGATATAATCATGAAATTTCTTGGTTGATTGCATTGTGTCATGTGATGATGATAATAAATGTATGACTGGTTGATGATGAACTTCACTTGAAGCTTGAAGTATGAACTTTAATAGGGTTTGGCGATGCTTTGAATCTTCATCGTATTGCTTGTTATCTTCATTGTGTAGCTAGGACATGGTTACATGGATGGTATGTTCCTTATAACATATCTTATAATGTATTGAGTGCTTGTTTTAATCTCAAGTGAATTAGAGAGAAGATAGTGAAGTGTAATCTTATATTAATTATGTTATCATCATACAAAATCCTTTTTGGTTGAAATAGATTTGGTTTCATACCACTAATTTGATCCACTTGCATTGGATACTCCCATCCATCTTAAATGCATTTAAATAACTACCTCACACCACCTTCAAACCCTTTAGACAACACTTTACCATCTTGTTGACGTTGTTAGACCTTAGAGACATAAAAACCATGCTATGATAGTCCAATCATTTTTTCTCTCTGAGTTGGCATATAACTAGGAGGACGGGGAAAGGTTGAAGACACGTTTAAGTCATCATAGTTCTAAAGAATAAAGAGCATTAGCTCCTCTAAGTGTTATCTCTAGTTCCAGAATCTATCAACCCAGTTTTATGAGTGTAAAATCATAGTTTGGATAATTTCCAGTTATGATACATATTGTACTCCTTGTTAAGTCCTAAATTAATACTCAGGAATCCTTAGAGAATTTTATTAGTTACTTCCTAATGTCCTTTAAATTAGTTACAAAGGCCGCAAGGCCATAGATTCCCTTGGTCAAAGTCCAAAAGGTCTCACAGATTGTAATAACTCTTTTATGATCTAATAATAATATAACACCCTTTAACAGTGGATATAGGACCCTCTTCTAAGGTCCAAACCACTTTAGATAATTATCTTACACTTTGACACTTTTCCCATTTAAACTGTTTGAGGTCCATAGGGGAGCACCTGTTGGCTTTGAGTTCACTCACGATTGCAATATGCACCAGTGCCTAAGCCTAATTTCATGGGAAGAACTCTTATTAAGTTAATTAGGAAAACATAAAACACACTTTAGACAATTGAGAATACCCATGACAACTTGAGAGAAGAGGATTAAGGATTGAAGATCTTGGGTCTTGTGAAAATGCGTGTGCAGTATTGATTGAAATAGATCCGCAGTTTCCAAATAGAACTTATTTAATTGGATGTCTAAATTTTCTAAAACCAAATACCAATTAAATTAGTTTAAGTTGGAAATTGCGAATCTATTTGAATCAATACTGCACACACATTTTCAAATTGGTATCAGAGCAGGTTACGCTAATTTATCGTGTATTCCTATTTTTCGCAAACTTGTACGATATTGATTTTTGTTTGAAAAATCTGACTTTTTGAAAGTTTGTCGCAATGTTTCCAAACGAGCACTTATATGATCGAATGCCTATTTTTCATGGGTCCAATTATGCGTATTGGAAATTGAGAAGAGTGCGCTTGCATTCAAATAAGGAAGTTATTTAATTAAATTCAATTTTTATCAATTAAGTCCTAAAAATGCATCTAGGTGTGATTGATGATGATAAAATCAAGCAAGAATAATCAAACACACACAAATGAGGAAAAATCCCCCAAATGGGAAAAACCTTCTATTTTCACTATAATTTTGTAAGAAAATGGCTTACACGGATTACAATGAAATATATGTGACACATAAATACCCTCAGGTGTCGGTTCTGTTGTCGGCGGCTGGAATTATCCCTTTTCAGTAGGGTAGCAATGAAGAAGAGAACGACTTCCTCACAAATTACTCCAAATGAGTAAAAAATCCTCTTGAAGGTTTAAAGATTCACACACATATATGGGAATGGTTTTGTGAATCAAAAAGGTTTAGAAAACCTTAAAAAGATGAAATCTTATTCTGGACAGTTTTTTGTAGAATTTTGAGATTGCAGAAAGACTTGAAAAACATGTAGAAGGAGAATGGATATTTATATGAAAATCGAGGCGGTGGCTCGTTCGGACGAGAAAGCCATGTCACTTGAACGAAGGACAAAAGTCGTTCGAACGAGATCACGCGACATGCTTATCTTGCGCGAACGACATTCAAAGTCGTTTCAGTGAGCTCGTCGTTCAAGGCACTTCGCTGCTACACCTAGAAAAATTTTTGTTTTTGATAAAAAATAAATCCAGACTTCAAAAATAATTTTCAAAAAATTTTCCAAATATTTAAAGCTCTAATAAAACTTTTTATCGATAAAGCGTAGTGGAGTAGTGGGAATGAACTGAGCAGCACGTCACATGTAGCATGATGCATGTGAAGATACTGGGTGCATTGAATTCGGATAAAGGCCGTCGAGGTTAATCGTGTTGACGTGCCAAATGTAGCGGTATCAGGCATACAAACTATGATCTAGGAGAAAACAGAAAATTCCTAGATTCTACCCCGGACATTTATAAAATTATGTCCTTACAAATCTCCCCCTATGTCTATGCCGGTACATACATAAAAAATCCGAATTATGCAATCAAATGACATACAAGATAATATCCCCATTAAACCCTCAAACTGAGAATACTAAATGGCATGTATTTCAAATCTTCAGCTCTCCAGAAACTTCCAAAGCTTTTCTCATCAGGGTGTGCAGTCCCATAATGAACAATGTTGTACCTACACACATGAGATAAAGCAAATACCCATGACAAGCAACAGTTTAAAATATAATGATATGAAAAAATTGATGATCAAATTAAGCTTAAGCAAATCATTCATAAATCAACCAAACACCAAAACAAACAATTCTCCCCCATAATTCTTCTCCCCCTTTTTATGATGTCCCCAAATAGACAGTTATGAGAAGCATAAATGAATGCACATGGAGAATGACAAACGAGAATAAACGGCTATTTTTGTATTTTTCAAAAAATTTCACAGAGAATGTACAACAAAGACTCACACCATGAAAGAACACAAAAACAACCAAGTCGATGATAGCGTAAATGAAGGGGTGTAAACCAATTCAATAGGAAAATCAATGCATAAAAACATGACATATGTGCACGATGAATATCGGATACTCCTAACGAATGAACTCAAAATCTTCCTTTGGTGTAAGAAGATGGTAATATGAGACATTGACTCAATTAAATCAACAAATCAAAGCTCAAAGTGATTTCCACACCAATAACGTCCAAAACTATTTTATGCTTTTTCAGGACTTTCAAGGAAGTGCAAACCCGTTTATAGTCTCCAACAAAACTCCCTCAGATATATATTTTGAATAGAGGCGTTCTAAACTCTCAAACTTTGGAGAATTGATGGTGAAACCTAATGGCCCATATTTGGCATATATTGCTTTTTATTGCCTTTAAATTTTTTTGGGCTCTTTTAACCTCTTTGGACCCCGGATAATAAAATTCCTCAATTTTTTAGGTCTTTTTTAACGGTGGCTTAGAATTACAAAGGCTAAGTGGACCTTTCGCAACCCTTCCCCATTTTCAAACAAACACACAGTCTCACCACAACGGTTTTTACATGCATTCCAATCTTGTCAAGTTTTATCGCATATGGTTAGTTGTATAGACATAATTGAGATGGAAACACTCAAGCCAATATGTGATAGACAAGTACAATAATCAAATAAAGCCGTGCATGTGTGAAACAAAGGAGATAGGAGCCAAACATGTAGAAAGATATCACTAATCACATCTCAAAGACTCCAAACAATGTAAAGCACATGGATGAAATGCTGTAGTGTCTCAAATCTCTATCAAACAGTCACATGGATAAATGGAATAAAGTTGTGACTCGGCTATCTTAAATGCTCATTCATAAAAGGTGCAAATAAAATACAAAAATCTTTTTGTGCTTTTCTAAAATTTTTATAAAATGAAAATATTTTTGGATTTTTTTAAAGAAAAATTAAATAGTTGTAAAATAAAGCAATAATACGTATAAAACAAACTAGCAATAGGAAGCATATGATATGAACATGAAAAAGCATCCTATCGTAGACATAGACCAATCCCTCAGTCAACTGTGCAAATTCCCAAAGACTTCCTAAGACTCTCAAATCTAAGGGCATCTAAAGGTTTTGTGAAAATATCAGCTAACTGACGGTCGGTGGGTACGAAACTCAAGGATACGACTTTCTCCTCAACTAACTGACATATAAAGTGATCGTGTATCCTAATGTGCTTTGTGCGCGAATGTTGGACTGGATTGCGGGATATGTGTATCGCACTCGTGTTATCACAGGAAATAGTGATGGTGTCCTGTGAAATCCCATAATCCTCTAACATTTGCTTCATCCACAAGAGTTGCGTGCAACAACTCCCGGGGGTGATTTACTCAGCCTCCGCGGTGGACAAAGAGATGGAATTTTACTTCTTGCTCAGCCAGGAGACAAGAGTAGAACCAAAATAGAAACACCCACCAGAAGTTCTCCTACAACCATCTACATCCTCGGCCCAATCGGCATCCGAATAGGCGAACAAACGGTCATCGGTGTCAAAGGAATACCAAATACCATATGAGAGAGTCCCACTCACGTATTTAATAATACATTTTAGAGAAAGTAAATGTGGCTCTTTCGGGGACGCCTGATATCGCGCACAGACTCCAACACTAAAGGATATGTCGGGACGACTGGCAGTCAAGTAGAGAAGACTAACTATCATACTCCGATACAAGGTTTTCTCTACGTCCTTGCTTGAAGTGTACTTACTAATCTTGGTAGTGGTACTCATAGGCATACGTGTATGCTTAGCGAAGTCTAACCCAAATTTCTTCACTAGGTCTCTAGCATATTTAGATTGGGAGATGAACATCCCATACTCTAGCTGACGAACCTGGAGACCAAGGAAGAAAGTAAGCTCACCAACCATGCTCATCTCAAACTCACTTTTCATCTCCTCCTCAAAGTGATAAGCATATTGGGAGCATGTGGATCCAAAGACTATGTCATCCACATAGACCTGGGCAACCAAAATAGCACCGTCATCTCTCCTGATAAATAACGTCATATCAACTCCCATCTCTTGAAGCCACGAGCTAAGAGATAGGAAGTAAGTCTCTCGTACTAAGCACGGGGTGCTTGTTTCAAACCATACAAGGCTTTTCTCAGATAGTAGACGTGATCCAGGTGCTTAGGGTCTTCAAACCCTTTCAGTTGTTCCATGTAAACCTCCTCCTGTAGAATGCCATTTAGAAAGGCACTCTTGACATCCATCTGATATAATTTGAAGCGCAGATGACATGCGATGGCGAGTAGTAAGAGGACAGACTCAAGCCTCGCAACATGAGCAAATGTCTCCCCAAAGTCTACACCTTCTATCTGTGTGTAGTCTTGAGCGACCAACCTAGCCTTGTTTCTGATTATTGTACCATTTTCATCCATTTTCTTCTTGAAAATCCATCTGGTACCTATCACATTAGTCTCACTAGGTCGGGGGACAAGTTCCCAGACATTATTCTTTTTGAACTAAAGCAACTCATCCTGCATAGAAGATATCCACTTTTTATCCTTGAGTGCTTCTTTGTGATTCTTGGGCTCGACTTTGGACGTGTAGCAAAAATGGCTAACAAAGTTCTTGAGGTGAGCACGAGTCTTAACCCCTAGAGTGGGATCACCAACAATGGCCGAAGGGTCATGACTCTTGCGAACCCAAGCAGGTGTGTCCCCTAACATGGGAGTAGGGTCCACAGAGTGTGGGTGAGGTACAAGTAAATTACTGCCAGAAACATCCTCATCCTCACACTGAAGGCTAGAATCAATAAACGTCGAAGGTTCGTCATCTTGCACGGTGACGTTTATTGACTCCATAACCTTAGAGCTCTTCAGGTTAAAAACTCGGTACGCTCTACTATTCAATGAATATCCTAACAGTATTCCCTCGTCGCTTCAGAATCAAACTTTCCTGATTGCTCTCTATCCCATAAGATGTAGAATTTACTCCCAAAAACACATAAATATGCAAGGTTGGGTTTCTTGCCAGTCCATAAATTATAAGGCGTCTTAAGAGTGTGTGGACGCAGATAAACCCTATTCACCGTGTGGCATGCAGTAGACACTGCCTCTGACCAAAATCTCTTAGAAACCTTACGACCTAGAAGCATAGATCTAGCTATTTCCTGGATCGTCCTATTTTTTCTCTTAATAATCTCATTTTACTGAGGAGTCTTCACAGTAGAAAACTCATGTTTGATCCCAATGCTATCACAGTAAAGATCTACCTTTGCTTCCTTAGATTCAGTGTCGTTTTCACTACGTATCCTGTTAATAGTGACTCCGTGTTGATTTTGCAGGACACGGAACTTGGTCGTTAAAAACTCCACATCATCGAATTTCTCCCTCAGGAAACCTACAATCGAGTATCTGGAGAAATCATCCACCATCACGAGGATATACCTCTTACTACCCAAACTCTCAGTACGAGTAGGACCCATAAGATCCATGTGAATAAGCTCAAGTACACGAGAGGTGGTAATGGAATGCAACTTCCTATGGGGGCTACAAATTTGTTTTCCCAACTGACAGGGTCCACAAACCGTCAAAGTTGGCTTTCCAAGTGATGGTAAGCCACGTACTAGGTCCTTTTTAGCTAAACGAGATAAATCTCTAATGTTCACGTGACCTAGACGTTGGTGCCACAGATCCATAGGAGTGATCGTGGCGCTGTTGCAGACAAGTGAGGATGTGGGCTCAGTCCTATAGAAATTATCCTTTATCCTCACCCCTCGCACTAAAAGTTTACCGTCTTAATTATAGACATTACATGCGTCCCGATCAAACTTTACGGTGAAGTCAGCGTCGCACAGCTGGCTAATGCTGAAAAGGTTTGCTTTCAAACCTTTGACGTACAAGACATTCTCTAGCTTAGGAAATCCTGGTAACTCTACAGTACCACGTCCTACAATGCTAGACTTGGTCCCATCTCCAAAGGTGACTCTGCCATCCTGATAGTCCTCAAGAGACGTAAAAAATGAGGCATCACCTGTCATATGTCTGGAGCACCCACTATCAAAATACCACTGTGAGGTATTATGTGCTTTGAGAGCGACATAAACAACAAAGGCCTTTTTATCTTTCTTAGGTACCTAAGTAGAGGTGACCTTTTTTTTACCTTTATTGTTGTTGGTTTTAGCCGGAATATGAGAAGCATTCACTGACGGTAAAGACATCCGTCGGAATTCCTCCATCAAACTCTATGATGTGGCAGCTAAAAACTCAACTCGCTCTCTCAGACTGGTAAAATCATCAGTATGCTGTGGTGGAGCAGTAGTACGTCGTGTCCGACCCATACTATAGCAAAACTCCCTGAGGTGGCCTTTTCTTTTGCAATATGTACAAAAGAACACAGTCAAAGGCGGACCTTAGTTTGTTTTTCTTGGTCGAACTCTCCTTCGAGGTTTTTGACGATGGCCATAAGGAGTCGTAGTAAACTCAGGAATTGGTCCAGGTGCAATTTGGGACGTAGAGACACCATCATAACCTATTCCCTGCCTATCACCAAAACCTAAAGCGGGGCCGAGGAGCATCTTTCCCATCTTCCCAGATCTGTCCTTGATTTGAACCTTGACTTCCCGTGCTCTCTCAAGATCATGAGTAAGATGGGCTACAAGGGCTTCAATTTTCTTTTGAGTCTCCACGGAGGAACGGAGCTCACTCGTAAGACTAGACACTTGTTTAGTCAAGTCCCCTCTCTCTTTCTCAAAACAACTCTCTCTCTCTCTAAACAGACTCTCTTTCTCAATACAGGAAGACTCTCTCTCTCTTAAGGTAGTGCAGGTGGAGGACTCTCTCTCTCTCGCTTTTCTTAAGTCTTCCTCTAAAGCAGTGATCCTAAGAACTAACGCTTTTTTATGATTTTTAGTTTTAAATGACTCAGAATAAAGCTCGGTGTAGGCGCATTGAAGATCACTCTCGCTCTCACTTGTGTCATCCTCCCCCTCAGTCACATCGATCTCACTGTCGAGGTGTCCCTGTGAAGCAGCATCCTCATCGTTGTGAGGATCACTAGAAGTACTCACATGACTAGCCATGAATGCGGTGAAGTTACGCTCATGCGGTGACTCATCTCCAGAATCCACCGACTCGACCTCAATGTCGTCACTAAGGGTAGCATTAAGTATAACTTTGCCCTTTTCTCTGTTCAGCCTAGAACCACACTCAAAAGCTCTATGACCCCTACCGTCGCACTCAAAGCATCTCTCACTTTCCTTCTTAGGAGGATCTTTAAAATATTTTTCATTTTTCTTTTCAAACTTATTTTTCTCAAACTTCTTTTTATCTTTAAAATTACAATTTTTCTTGAATTTGAGAATTCTCTTGAAATTTTTAGCAAATAGGGCCAAATCATCTAAATCAAAATCACACTCAGAATCTGACGTATCTGCCTATCTTTTTCTTGATGATTCTCCCCTCTTTCTTACCGATCCCTCACTCTTTCTTTCCTGGGCATTAAGTGCAATTCCCTTATCTTTAGACTTGACAGATTTAGGAAACATATCAATTTCATACGTTTGCAAGTCTCCTACAAGTTCTTCCAATTTAAGCGTATTTAAATTACCCATAGAATTTAACACAGTGACGTTAGGGATAAAACGCTTAGGCAGTGATCTAAGAATCTTTTTAACAACTCTAGCATTAGGAATGTGTTCACCAAGATTAAAGCAAGTGTTAACAATATCAGATAGTCTAGCATAAAATTCATCAAAACATTCAGTTTCAAGCATGGTGATTATTGATGTAAAAAATTAGATCACTCTAATAATTCAATCACAGATAAATAAACGAGACAAAGAATTTTAAAGTGGTTCAGCCTTATAAGAATGGCCTACGTCCATTGTTTTGGTATTGCTGTTTGTATGGGAATTCTCGATTACAAGTTATCTCAAGAAATTCCGGTCTGGGGTCCTTTTACAATGAGGATTGAACAATGTATTTATAGCCCTGAGGCTGTAATGTGAAAGGGTAATACATTAAATGATATGCATATGAAAGGGTAATACATTTAATGCCCTCTTTGCGTGCGCGTCCAAATGATAAGCATTTAATGAATCAGTTGAACTGTTGGTTATCCAGCTATTAATGATTTGTTCGAGGTGCAGCTCGGACCGCCTGAGTAGCTCGGACCGCCTAAGCTTCTCGGTACTCAAGAGTTCCTCGGAGAGGCATTGTTCCCGGAGCATGTGAGTTCCTCGGGTAAGCAGTGTTCCTCAGGGAACTATTCTTCCTCGCTGTAGTCTTGTTCCTCGGAGCATGTAGGCTCCTCGGAAGTGTTTGTAGTTGCCATGTAGATAGCCACGTGTCTTCATATGATTGGTCCACGTCAGCATATTAAATTTGGTATCAACAGAAGCCCCCAATGTTTCATAGTTTGAAATTTGAGGAGTATGGAACATTCTTTCTCGGAATATGGTAGCTTTAAATAGTCTTCCTGATTTTTAGGAGCATCTCCCTTGTATTTATTTCTCCTTCCCAATTTGTAGAATCATGCTTTTTTGAACTTTTCTGCGTGCTTCGATTCCTGTGTCACTTTTCGTCTTTTTAGCCGCTGTTGTTCGCTTTGATTCCCGCGCTAATATTTAAAGCCCTTTTAGCCGTCGGTAACGTAATCATCCTTTTTTGTAATCATTACTTCACCATTTCCCAAGGCAAGATATTTAAACTTCACAGACACTCCCATCGTCTTCTACCTTTTCAAATTTTCATCTTCGAGTTTTTCATCGTCTCTTCCTACTCTCTTGTGCGTTCATCTTTTTCGTCGTTCGTTGTCAGCAGATCCGTTCTTTCCCTGTAAGATCTTCTTCCTTCATCTTTGTTTCTTTATTCACCATGGTTTATCCTGTTGAGTCTCTTGAGAAATTTTGTTCTGATTTTTCCATTCCCTCTTGGGTCGTCTTGGAAGAGCTTTCTGAGCCTTCTAATTATTTCAATTTGGCTGAGGGACATTGGTTCCCCAGTCTCTTTTTTGCTGAGTGTGGATTTTCTTTTCCACCAAATCCTTTGTGTCTGGAATTCTGTCAGTACTTTGATGTTGTTCCTGCACGAATATCCCCCAACACATGGAGAATAGTTAATGGGGTGCATAGATTAAATCAAGTGCGTGGAACTTGTATAGGAATTCCAGAAATCATGTACTGCTATAGATGTGCAGTTAATGATAATATTTATTAATTAAAAACTAGGTTTATAAATAGAGCCTTAGTAGTCAATCTCCCTGATGCCCATATGGATTATTTTGAACACGGGGTTGTCATAAAAAATTGGCAACACCCTCCATTAGCTAGAGATGAGGTTTACCAGGGTCCCAGATGCCCTCCTTATGGAAATGGGATAGGTTATTTTTATTTTATTTTATTTATTTTGAAATCATGTTTGTTTTGTGTTTGATAAAATGTGTCACTGATAACAATGTTTGTTTATTTGCAGTTGATAGCAAGAGAAGGTGCCCAAAAGAAATAGATGTCAATATAAGGCATTTGGGACTTATCTGGGGTCTGCATCAAAGGGTTGCCGACGAGCACATCATGTCGGCTTCGTATTTTCTCCAGTACAAGAGCTACACAACCTCCTTCACTACTCGTCCAGTGATCAGTGAAGCAGAGCCAGTACCAGCCTCTGCAAGTTCTTCGCCTGAATCTCATATTCCTTTGAGCGAAAGGATGAAAAAGAGAAGAACTCCTGCTCTGTTTGAGAAAACTGCCTCCGGTTCTGGGGAGGTCAAAAGGATTAGGATTGATGTCCCAAAGGAGGGGACAAAGAAGACTGATGCAGCTCCTCTAGCTACTCCTGCTAAAGTCGCCGAGAAGCCCGCAGTGGCTCCGAGCAGCTCTACTGCTCCTGGAGAGGTGATCGTGATATCACCGACTAAGGATTCATCCCTGGTTGAATCTGTAAATGTTCCCCCGAGGAGGCTGAATAAAAGCTCCTCGGTACATCTGGCTGACACCATTACTCAGCCCCCAGCTGCTGGGACTAGAGTTCCCACTTTTGTTCCCCCGAGCTCTTCCATGAGCTCGGTAAAGTCATTGACCATTCCCGAGGTCCAAGGTACTAAAGATAACCTTACTCGGGACATGGTTACTTCTTTAGCTGCTCGTCACCTTGCTTCAGTAAGTCTTTTTACTTTAATCTTATCATATTTCCTTTGTTGCTTCAATTTCTAACTTGCTTTCTTTTTCTGTTCACAGTTGACGAGCTGCTTCAACATAATCCTGAAGAAGGATGAGGCAATTAAAGCTTGTTGCTCCTCGTCCAGTGTGGAGGGAGCTATGGAAGAGGCTATCAAGTCTTGGGAAGACTCTCGCCAGCAGTATGCCACTGATAAGGCTATCTGGGAGAAAAAGCTTGCCTCCTCCGAGAAAGAAAAAGCTCGAGTTATTGATGCCTCCAAGGAGTAGGAGAAGAGAATAAATGCCTCGGAGAAGGTAAATAAGGAGCTTGAAGAGAAGCTCAAAGCCGCTGGAGAGTTGGAAAATAAACTCAAGGTTGCCGAGGAGGATTTGGCCAAACTTTAGGAAGTAGGTCGGGAGAAGGAGGAGGCGGAAAATAAATTGAAGGCTGCTGAGAACCTGCTGTTCGAGAAGCTTGCCTTGGAGAAGACCAAGAGGAAAGCTGCTGTGAAGAAGTCCTTCAGCTCTAGCTGGGACAAGGGGTGGAACAAGGGGTGTGCTGCCATGGTATCTCAAGTGGACTATGGCAGTCTAAAGTATTTTAGGGATGGATGGGTTGCTGCCCTTCAGGAAATGAAGGTCGACGAGTCATCCGAGCTCTTCCAGAGACACATCCCTGGTCCCCCTCCTACTCCAGAAGAATTAGAAGAGGACGAAGCTACCTCTGAGGAGTCTTCAATGGTGATGGGAGATCACACCCCAGCCATCCAGTCTGCTACCGAGCAAGTCATTTCTTCTTCCGAGCAACAGCTGGTGCTCTCCAATAGCCCACAGTTCCCTCCGAGCAACCTGCCTCCTCTTCCCAACCTCCCGAGAAGGTTTTGGGAGATAAGGAAAAGGTGTAGTGTTGTTCGGGTTTACTTTTATATTTTTCTTTCTTTGTCAAATGTAATCCAGCACTTGTAATTTTGAATTTTATGATCTAATAAAACTTGAATTTTCTTGCATATTGTTGTTCATCTTTCATTCATACTCTGCTTATTCTTCTTATTGATGATTGCTTTTCTTTCTCTGCTAGTTTCTAGCCAGGATGGATCTGCTATCTGCCCATGATACAAAGTTGCTGCAACAGTGCAATGAGTACTTTAAGGCTGGTCACACAGACTTGAGTGCTGCACAAGTTGCCGACATCCTTGGTCAGGATGCTTCAGAACAGGCAGTGGAAGCATATCAGTACCTGAAGTGTCTGCTTGATCGAGTGGTAGCCAATAATGTGGCTTACTATGAAATGATCGAGGATCTCCAGTGCACCCTCGAAGACCTTCAAAATCAATACAAGGAATCAATTGCCTTGTTGCATGAGAGTTACGAGAAGAAGTATAAGCTGATCGTTGCTGACAAGGGCTACGAGAAGCTTTTTGCTGGTTATGGTGTAAGGGAGAGAATCCTGAGGGGCGAGGTTGAGGAATGCAAACAGATTTCCGAGCTGCTGGAAAAGGAAAACAATAACTTACAAAAAGAGCTATCACAGTTGAAGTCCGCAGCCTCTTCTTCAACAGCCCTAATCCCAGTGACTGACGAGGGATTTTCATTCCTAAAAGTGGAGAATGCCAAGTTGAGGGAAGAATTGGATACCTTGAGGAGGTCGGGCCCTTCCACGTCTCCTCGGGGATGAGGAAGAGCTCCTCGGGGATGAGCAAGAGCATCTCGGGTCCTTATCGAGGAATAGAGGACAGCATCTGCCTTAGAGAACCAGGCCTTCCAACTAATGGCGAAGAACCAGGTGTTATTTGATATGTCAAAAAAAATTAGGGACCTGGAAAAATAGCTCTCCGCGCAGAAGTCAGTCTTGGAGAATAAGGAACTTTTCATCAAGAATCTCCACGACCAGCTATAAAGGCTAACATACCAATTCCACAAGCAGCCCAGGGAATTATGGATGGCTGGATATAATGAAGCACTATTCCACTTGGATGATCGTATCCAGAATGCCAACAATGAGGGCTACAAACAAGGCTGGCTGAATGCCTTAGGTGTGTTGAAGCTCGAACAAGGCCATTATCTGTTGGACTACCATGATCCCGGGTTGCTCGACTTGCCTGTGCCACCATATAATTTGGAGATGGAGTGGATCCCTGCTTGGGCCATTCCTCGGAGCTTAATTTCAAAGTATCTCAGTGACTACAATTTACATTCTCAGATCGAAGTATCTCATCCCGAGCATCTTTTAGATCGACCTTCTGTGATGAACGTCAGGATTCTGAAGGATTTGAACTTTATCAATTCTCCTCAGTCTTTAAATGATCCGCCTGCCGGTGAGGAACCTGTATCAAAAGCTGAGGGGAAACGACCAGTAGAATAGAAGTTTTTGATGTAATAGTTAGCATACATATCAATGTAACTTTCATTTTATCATCAATGTAATTTATTTCGAATTTAATGAAAAACTTTCATTTTTGTTTGCAAATCTTAATTGCTATTGTCTTCTTAAATATCAACACTTTACATTTATGCATATCTGTTAAAAATAACAATATTGTGATCCTCGTCGACCAATTCAGTAATAATTAAAAAGTTTCAAGTTTCAATAGTATTGCTCGATCACTTAATAATAAAGTCACGAGTATCAACCAATCAAGGTTGTTAAATTATGCTTGTCGACCAACTACGATTAGTGAGAGTTTATCCCCGACTAATCATACTTGGTAGGTTTTTGTCTTTTTCATAAAATGTGTCCGACCAACCAAGGTCGATAAATTCTCCTCATCAACCAACTACAGTTAGTGGGTTTTTATCCCCGACCAACCATACTTGGTACAGTTTGGAATATTTCATTTCTTAGCTAAACAGGTTGGCATTTTTAGGAATATTTCTCCTCGTCGACCAACTACAGCTAGTGGGTTTTTATCCCCGACCAACCATACTTGGTACAGTTTGGAATATTTCATTTCCTAGCCAAACAGGTTGGCATTTTTAGGAATATTTCTCCTCATCGACCAACTAAAGTTAGTGGGTTTTTATCCCCGACCAACCATACTTGGTACAGTTTGGAATATTTCGTTTCCTAGACAAACAGGTTGGCATTTTTAGGAATATTTCTTCTCGTCGACCAACTACAGCTAGTGGGTTTTTATCCCCGACCAACCATACTTGGTACAGTTTGGAATATTTCATTGAGTAGCCAAACAGGTTGGCATTTTTAGGAATATTTCTCCTCGTCGACCAACTATTGTTAGTGGGTTTTTATCCTCGACCAACCATACTTGGTACAGTTTAGAATATTTTGTTTCCTAGCCAAACAGGTTGGCATTTTTAGGAATATTTCTCCTCGTCGACCAACTACAGTTAGTGGGTTTTTATCCCCGACCAACCATACTTGGTACAGTTTGGAATATTTCGTTGAGTAGTCTGCCGAGCTTTGTCGAGTAGTGCGTAGCACTAGTATTTCCCGAAAAATTTTCAATAAAAGGAGAGACTTTGGCAGAATATCTTCATTTTATTCATACTGATGGAACTGTGTTACATATACATCACTGATAATACTTGCGCAGATGTTCTGCGTTCCATGCATTCTTAAACTCATCACCTTCTAAAGTGGCTATTCGATAAGTTCCTGGTCGAACAACTTCTGTAACTCGGTATGGTCCATGCCAGTTTGCCTCTAGCTTGTTATGCTTTTGAATTACTTTCTTCAGCACATAGTCTCCTTCTTTCAGGTCGCACTTTTTCACCCTCTTGTTGTAGAACAAAGCTGTTCGCTGCTGGTAAGCAGCATTTCTAATGGCTGCTTCTTCTCTGACCTCCTCGAGCATGTCTAAATCCAGCCTTCTCATTAAATCGCTGACAGGGGAATTGAAATTTAGCACCCTGTGTGTTGGGAGACCCAACTCTGTAGGTATGACAGCTTCACTTCCAAACGCCAGCATGTATGGTGATTCTCCAGTTGCTACTCGGGGAGTAGTTCGGTAAGCCCAGAGTACTGATTGTAACTCGTTGATCCAGTTTGCTTTCGCATCATCCAATCTTTTCTTCAGACCGTTCAGCAGCGTTCTGTTTGTCACTTCAGTTTGTCCATTGCTTTGAGGATGGCCTGGTGCTAAGTGGACCTTCAAAATATTTGATTGATGACAATAGGCAGCAAACTCCTCGTTATCAAATTGTGTCCCATGGTCTGTAATGAAGGCACGAGGGAGACCAGATCGGCAAATGATGTTCTTCCAAACAAATTGGTACACCTTCTCGTACGTCATATCAATGAGTAGCTCAGCTTCTACCCACTTAGTAAAATAATCCACTGCGACGACGAGGTACTTGAACCTTCCTCGGGTCGTTGGCAATGGTCCAACCAAATCAATTCCCCACATAGAAAATGGCCAAGGGGAAGTTATGGGTGTCAACAATGCTTGTGGAGTTCTTCGGATGGAGGAAAAGCGCTGGCACTTGTCACATATCTTGGCATAGTCTACACAATCAGCCCTCATCGTCGGCCAGTAATATCCCTGCGTCATCATCCTTTGTAAAAGCGTCCGACCTGCTACATGGGCTCCACAGGACCCTTCATGGGTCTCTTCAATTAATTCTTTTACCTCGGAGGGATGTACGCATCTCTGCAAACCTTCCATAATTCCTCGTCTATATAAAACACCATTAGTTAATACATACCGAGCAGCTTTAAACTTCAATTTCTTGGCTGCGAGCTTGTCAATTGGTAATTCTCCATCGTCGATATACGCCCTGATGGGATCCATCCAAGATGGTCCTAAATCAAGGGTGATAAAGTTCATCGTCAGATCTTCATCTATACTCTGACTAGCTAACACTTCAATTGGGATTGTTCATCGTAGCTCGGTACGAGTTGCTGATGCTAGTCAAGCTAGGGCGTCTGCTCTCGCATTATCCATTCTTGGTATTCTAACCAGCTGAATAGCGGCAAATTCTGACACCAGCTCCTTTGCCTTTGCATGATATCTGATCATTAATTCTCCTCTAACTGCATATACTACCATCATTTGGTTTACAATCAGTTGAGAGTCACTGAAGATCATAACTTGCTGCGCCTCCATAACTTTTACCAAATTAAGCCCTGCAATCATGGCCTCATATTCAGCCTCATTGTTGGAAGCTTTGAATTGGAAACGCAATGCGTATTCCATGTCTACCTCGTCCGGAGTGCTCAAAACTATCCCCGTGCCACATCCTGTATTGCAAGATGAGCCATCTACATATAGCCTCCATATAGGTAACTCGTCTTCAAATTTCGAATCAGTCAGAGTTCCTCGATGAAATATTTGCAGCTTCTTTTCATCCACCCCAGATTTTTCTCGCCCCTCGTCGATCATTTTTCTTGCCCTTTTACCAACCGGAGTTGGTCTGAGCCCGAAGTCAGTGATCTTGTAACATCCACTAGCCCTTTTACCAACCGGAGTTGGTCTGAGCTAGTGTTTGTTGATCCTATAACATCCACAGGTTGATCAGCTAGCAACTCTTGTTCCTCATCCGGAGTTCTCACAACTATCTCTGCATCACATCCTGTAACATCCACACGCCCTTTTACCAATCGGAATTGGTCTGAGCTTGTGTTTGTTGACCCTATAACATCCACAGGTTGATCAGCGAGCAACTTTTGCTCCTCGGGGGTATCAGGATAGGTGAACTCCGCTATGAAATGTGCTACAGCCTGCCCTTTTAGTGATGATTTGGGTTCATAAATTATATCATATTCACCGAGTTCTATTGCCCAGTACATCAATCTTCCTGATTTTTCTGGCTTATGAAGGGTTTGTCTCAATAGCACATCAGTATATACTACTATAGTATGAGCCTGGAAGTATGGCCTCATTCTCCTACTCGCCTCAATCAGCGCCAGTGCCAATTTCTCCAGTCTTGGATATCTGATCTCTGCTCCTCGAAAAGCCTTACTTGTGTAGTAAATTGGCTTTTGTACTCCATTCTCCACTCTGATCAACGCCGAGCTAACTGCATTCTCGGACACTGCAAGGTACAAATATAATTTTTCTCCCATCACTGGCCTGGACAACAGTGGAGGTGCTCCCAAGTATTTCTTCAAGTCTTGAAAAGCCTTCTCACATTCATCATTCCACTCAAAAGTCTTTCTGAGTGTCTTGAAAAATGGGAGACATCTATCAGTTGCTCATGACATAAATCTGTTGAGTGCCGCTACTCGTTCTGTGAGACTCTGTACTTCCTTCTTCGTCGTTGGAGATCGCAGCCCTAATAGAGCTTCGATCTTTTTAGGATTTGATTCAATGCCTCGTTGATTGACAATGTACCCGAGAAACATGCCTTCTCGTACTCCAAAGATGCACTTCGTCGGGTTCAACTTCATTTGATATTTATCTAGTTGATCAAAAGTCTGGCTTAAGTCAACTAGATGATCAGCAACTTTCTTGCTCTTTGTCAGCATGTCGTCAACATAGACTTCCATATTGTCGCTGATTTGTTCAGCAAAGACCTTGTTCATCAGCCTCTGATATGTCGCACCTGCATTTTTCAAACCAAAAGGCATAACATTATAGCAATAAGTTCCCCTAGGGGTAATAAAAGAAGTACTTTCCTTGTCTTCAGGTTTCATTTTAATCTGATTGTAACTAGAGTAAGCATCCATGAAGCTCAGCAACTCGTGTCCCGAGGTAGCATCCACTAGTTGATCAATTCGGGGCAATGGAAAATGATCCTTTGGGCATGCTTTGTTGAGGTCGGTGAAGTCCACACACATCCTCCACTTGTTGTTTTTCTTCTTTACCATCACCACATTGGCTAACCAATCTGGATATTTAACATCTTCAATGAAACAAGCTTTCTGGAGCTTCTCGACTTCCTCCTGTATGGCTTGATTCTTCGCGGGACTGAATACTCTTCTTCTCTGCTTCACAGGCTTGATCTCCTTATTCACATTGAGCTCGTGACATAAGAAGGTTGGGTCTATCCCGGGCATATCTTCATGACTCCACGCAAAAGTTTGTCTTCTGCTTCTAAGGAAAGTTATTAAATCTTGTTTTAATGAGGCTTCCAACGATGAACCTATTTGACTAGTTCGTTCAGGGCGCTCGTCGTCCAGAATGATGTTTTCAGTAGCTTCCACCACTTGGCCCTTCACGAGTTGCGACTCATCTCGAGGATTTAATGTTTCAATTTTTGCACCTTCATCCACTTGATAGGTAGTGGTCTTTTTCTTTGATTCTTCCAGCTCTTCTTGCTCGGCGGATGAATAATAGCATTCCTGAGCTACTTTCTGATCACCTTTCACAACTCCTACTCCAAAGTTTGTTGGAAATTTTAGGCATTGATGCACTGTAGACGGTACAGCCTCGAACTTCTTCAATCCTACTCTTCCCATGATGATATTGTACGATGATTGGACATTCTTATCCATCACGAAGAAACGTATTCTTTCTATTCGACAAGCAGGCCACATACCAATGAATATATCCAACTTGATCATCCTAAGTGGAAATACTTTCTCGCCAGCAAAATCGATGAGGGGTCTGTGGTAAGGCTCTAGTTGAGATAGCTTTAGATTTAAACTATCGAAACACGAGTAGAACATGATGTCTGCCGAGCTACCATTGTCGACCAGTACTCTTGAAATCATAACCTCCTTCATCCTCATTTTGATCACCAGCGGGTCATCATGAGGATATAGAACACCTGCAAGGTCGTTCTTTGAGAACCCAATGACTAACTTCTCCTTGTTCACCTTTCTCGGGCGATCTTCCTCAGCTAAATTTATTCGCTGAATGTACGAGAAAGCTTGAGCCTCACCGAGGTAAGCTTTTCTTTCTGCAGTAAGGTCTCCTCCTCCTGCATCTCCCCCTGTAATAACATTACAATCAAATGACCCAAAGCGTATTGAAAATACCTCTCGTTCTGGTTGCCTTGGTTTCTTGAGAAGATCGGGGTCATCCTCTGGATCAACTTCATGGTTTCTCTTCTTGTTCTCCCCTGCTCGACGAGGAGATCCAGATCTCTCTCTAGTTCGGTCGTTGTTTCTTCTTTCGCCTCCCCGATCAACATACTTCGCTAGCTTTCCTCGTCGGATGAGCGTTTCAATCTCATTCTGAAGAGCTATGAAATTTTTAGTCATATGGTCATGATCCTTATGGAATTCACAATATTTTTCCCTATTCCTCATGTCAGGGTCTGCCTTTATTTTCTTTGGCCAGTTTAACTCTTCGGTGTTCTTAATTTCTTCCAGGACGTGGTTGATATTTACCTTCAAAGGTGTGTAATTATCAAATTTCCTCAAGACCTCCCATGACGACCTATTTTTGGATTGTTTGTCATCACCATTGTTCTCATGTTCTTTCTTCTTAGCTTTATCACCTTCCACCTTGGTTTCTTTGGCGTCCATATTCTTCTTTGCAGACATAGCCTCCTCGGCATTCATAATCTTGGACGCTTTTCCCATCAGGTCCGACATGGTTCGAGGTGGATCTTTGGCCAAAGTATAGTACAACGTTTTTGGCAGCAGTCCACTCATCAAAGCGGTAATCGCTATCTTCTCCTCATAATCAATGACTTCGAGTTTCTCGTTATTAAAAGGAGTTATATAATCTCTGATACTCTCCCCAGCTTTTTATCTAACACTTAACAAATGTGCTACTCGCTTAACTGGCTTTGCCCCAAAGCAGAAATTCCCAATGAATAACTCGGCCAGTTGAAGAAAAGTTGAAATCTTACCCCGAGGAAGATTATTATACCATATCCGAGCAGATCCGGTAAGAGTTCCCGAGAATTCCCTGCATCTCATCTCGTCTGGGACAACATAGATGTCAGCAGAAGCTTGATATTATTCTATATGAAGGACAGGGTCAGTTTTCCCATCATACTTTGGAGTCACAACAGGTGCTTTGAACTTTGATGGTGTTGGAAAATCAACAATGTCCTGGATAAAAGGTGTTCCTCGAACAAAGGTTCGTTGTAGACGGTTCTTGGCCTTAGCTATTTCCCCTAATCTATCCTCCAGCCTCTGAATATATCCTTTCCATGCATCATTTCCTTCCTCGGGCCTATTGGTTCGAGCAACTGATCTTGTTGAAGTAGCTTCCTGGGATTTATCCTGACGAGCAACTGGTCGGTCATAGGATCTATCTTAACGAGCATCTGGTCGCGACTAGGTAGATCCTTCCCTTAAATCTGATGGTTGTCGAAAGCTCCTCGACGCTGCATTAAGAGGACTTTTATTCCTCCTGGGGCCTAATCGATCGAAAGGAGAGGCCCTACTTAATCTTTCCAATGCGTTGACCCTTTCTGGGGAGAGGGTGACACGTTGTTCAGTATCTGTGTCTCGCACTAACGAAGTTTGTCCAGGTTGATAAGAAAAATCTTCAGATTCATCATTGCGATATGAATCAGTATGCCTAGTACGCGAAGAAGGCGCACGAGTATTTCTTTGAATGCTTCGTGGTCCGGAATGGGCTGATGCACCGCCATGGAGGGTTTGAATGAGTTGTCGCATTGATTCTTGCATGACGGTCTGGCCCTGAGCCAGATTTGCCATTATTCCAGTCAGATCTGGAACAATTGGTGGAGCAGATGGATTTGGAGGGGTTCCAGCATTTCGATTGCTGGATTCAGGAATATCAACCATTGGTAATGGATTGTTTTTTATGAGAAAACGATTTTACCAGTCGATTCCCACAGACGGCGCCAATCTGTTGATGTAAAAAATTAGATCACTCTAATAATTCAATCACAGATAAATAAATGAGACAAAGAATTTTAAAGTGGTTCAGCCTTATAAGAATGGCCTACGTCCATTGTTTTGGTATTGCTGTTTGTATGGGAATTCTCGATTACAAGTTATCTCAAGAAATTCCGGTCTGGGGTCCTTTTACAATGAGGATTGTACAATGTATTTATAACCCTGAGGCTGTAATGTCAAAGGGTAATACATTAAATGATATGCATATGAAAGGGTTATACATTTAATGCCCTCTTTGCGTGTGCGTCCAAATGATAAGCATTTAATGAATCAGTTGAACTGTTGGTTATCCAGCTATTAATGATTTGTTCGAGGTGCAGCTCGGACCGCCTAAGCTTCTCGGTACTCAAGAGTTCCTCGGAGAGGTATTGTTCCTCGGAGCATGTGAGTTCCTCGGGTAAGCAGTGTTCCTCGGGGAACTAGTCTTCCTCGATGTAGTCTTGTTCCTCGAAGCGTGTAGGCTCCTCGGAAGTGTTTGTAGTTTCCATGTAGATAGCCACGTATCTTCATATGATTGGTCCACGTCAGCATATTAAATTTGGTATCAACAGTGATTGTTTCAAATTGAGTTGTTAAATTTTGTAGTTTCGACTCTTTCACAGTATTAGTACCTTAATGGGTAAGTTGCAAAACATCCCATGCCTCTTTTGACGTGGTGAACGTCATTATGCGTTTGAACTCATCAGGTGTGACAGACCCAGAAATAGCACTTAAACCCTTAGAATTAAAAGATGACCATTTAAATTCTTCTTCAGTCCATGTAGTAACAGGTTTTAAATTGGTCACGTTTTTAAGAGTGACAGAGGGAGGTGTCCACCCTCTTTCAACCAAAATCCAGACACGTTCATCAATTTCTTTTAATGTAGATCTCATGCGGGCTTTCCAGTATGCATAGTTTGTCTCGTCAAAAACTGGCATTTTATTATATAACTTCTCCATTATGAACACACTCGTTTTCAAAAATCAATTTTCTAGAAAGTTGATATCTTAGAAAAATTTTGCAGAAAATTACACGGTAAAGTTGTGTAACTGGCTCTGATACCAATTTGAGAAGAGTGGGCTTGCGTTCAAATAAGGAAGATATTTAATTAAATTCAGTTTTTATCAATTAAGTCCTAAACATGCATCTAGGTGTGATTGATGATGATAAAATCAAGCAAGAACAATCAAACACACACAAATGAGAAAAAATCCCCCAAAGGGGAAAACCCTTTTATTTTCACTATAATTTTGTAAGAAAATGGCTTACACATATTACAATGAAAATATGTGACACAGAAATACCCTCGGGTGTCGGTTCTGTTGTCGGCGGTTGGAATTATCCCTTTCCAGTAGGGCAGCAGTGAAGAGAAGAACGACTTCCTCACAAATTACTCCAGATGAGTAAAAAATCCTCTTGAAGGTTTAAAGATTCACACACATATATGGGAATGGTTTTGTGAATCAAAAAGGTTTAGAAATCCTTAAAAAGATGAAGTTTTATTCTGGATAATTTTTGCAGAATTTTGAGATTGCAGAAAGACTTGACAAACGTGTAGAAGGAGAACGAATATTTATACGAAAATCGAGGCGGTGGCTCGTTCGAACAAGATAGCCATGTCGCTCGAACGAAGGACAGATGTCGTTCGAATAAGATCGCGTGACATGCTTATCTCGCGCGAACGATATTCAAAGTCGTTTCAGCAAGCTCGTCGTTCAAGGCACTTCGCTTCTACACTTAGAAAAAAATCTGCTTTTGATAAAAAATTAATCTAGATTTCAAAAATAATTTTCAAAAAATTTCCCAAATATTTAAAGCTCCAATAAGACTTTTTACGGATAAAGCGTAGTGGAGTAGTGGGAATGAGCTGAGCAGCACGTCGCATGTAGCATAATGCACGTGAAGATACTGGGTGCATTGAATTCGAATAAAGGCTGTCGAGGTTGATCGTGTTGAGGTGCCAAATGTAGCGGTATCAGACATACAAACTGTGATCTAGGAGAAAATAAAAAATTCCTAGATTCTACCCCGGACATTTATAAATTATGTCCTTACAGAAATCTCGTATGAAATCTTAGTTAAAAGCTATTGACGAATGAGATTGGTTGCTTTGTGAAAGAGGGTGGACTCTTCCCATTGTCACTGCTAATAGCATCACCTATTTGAAACCTATGTCGGATTGGACCGAGGATAATTTTAAAATGTCTAATTTTAATTTCGTGGTTTGAGTGCTATTTCGAGAGTCGTCACCCCTAATGAGTTCAGTCGTCACCAGCGGGTCATCATGAGGATATAGAACACCTGCAAGGTCATTCTTTGAGAACCCAATGACTAACTTCTCCTTGTTCACCTTTCTCGGGCGATCTTCCTCAGCTAAATTTATTCGCTGAATGTACGAGCAAGCTTGAGCCTCACCGAGGTAAGCTTTTCTTTCTGCAGTAAGGTCTCCTCCTCCTGCATCTCCCCCTGTAATAACATTACAATCAAATGACCCAAAGCGTATTGAAAATACCTCTCGTTCTGGTTGCCTTGGTTTCTTGAGAAGATCGGGGTCATCCTCTGGATCAACTTCATGGTTTCTCTTCTTGTTCTCCCCTGCTCGACGAGGAGATCCAGATCTCTCTCTAGTTCGGTCATTGTTTCTTCTTTCGCCTCCCCGATCAACATACTTCGCTAGCTTTCCTCGTCGGATGAGCGTTTCAATCTCATTCTGAAGAGCTATGAAATTTTTAGTCATATGGTCATGATCCTTATGGAATTCACAATATTTTTCCCTATTCCTCATGTCAGGGTCTGCCTTTATTTTCTTTGGCCAGTTTAACTCTTCGGTGTTCTTAATTTCTTCCAGGACGTGGTTGATATTTACCTTCAAAGGTGTGTAATTATCAAATTTCCTCAAGACCTCCCATGATGACCTATTTTTGGATTGTTTGTCATCACCATTGTTCTCATGTTCTTTCTTCTTAGCTTTATCACCTTCCACCTTGGTTTCTTTGGCGTCCATATTCTTCTTTGCAGACATAGCCTCCTCGGCATTCATAATCTTGGACGCTTTTCCCATCAGGTCCGACATGGTTCGAGGTGGATCTTTGGCCAAAGTATAGTACAACTTTTTTGGCAGCAGTCCACTCATCAAAGCGGTAATCGCTATCTTCTCCTCATAATCAATGACTTCGAGTTTCTCGTTATTAAAAGGAGTTATATAATCTCTGATACTCTCCCCAGCTTTTTATCTAACACTTAACAAATGTGCTACTCGCTTAACTGGCTTTGCCCCAAAGCAGAAATTCCCAATGAATAACTCGGCCAGTTGAAGAAAAGTTGAAATCTTACCCCGAGGAAGATTATTATACCATATCTGAGCAGATCCGGTAAGAGTTCCCGAGAATTCCCTGCATCTCATCTCGTCTGGGACAACATAAATGTCAGCAGAAGCTTGATATTGTTCTATATGAAGGACAGGGTCAGTTTTCCCATCATACTTTGGAGTCACAACAGGTGCTTTGAACTTTGATGGTGTTGGAAAATCAACAATGTCCTGGATAAAAGGTGTTCCTCGAACAAAGGTTCGTTGTAGACGGTTCTTGGCCTTAGCTATTTCCCCTAATCTATCCTCCAGCCTCTGAATATATCCTTTCCATGCATCATTTCCTTCCTCGGGCCTATTGGTTCGAGCAACTGATCTTGTTGAAGTAGCTTCCTGGGATTTATCCTGACGAGCAACTGGTCGGTCATAGGATCTATCTTAACGAGCATCTGGTCGCGACTAGGTAGATCCTTCCCTTAAATCTGATGGTTGTCGAAAGCTCCTCGACGCTGCATTAAGAGGACTTTTATTCCTCCTGGGGCCTAATCGATCGAAAGGAGAGGCCCTACTTAATCTTTCCAATGCGTTGACCCTTTCTGGGGAGAGGGTGACACGTTGTTCAGTATCTGTGTCTCGCACTAACGAAGTTTGTCCAGGTTGATAAGAAAAATCTTCAGATTCATCATTGCGATATGAATCAGTATGCCTAGTACGCGAAGAAGGCGCACGAGTATTTCTTTGAATGCTTCGTGGTCCGGAATGGGCTGATGCACCGCCATGGAGGGTTTGAATGAGTTGTCGCATTGATTCTTGCATGACGGTCTGGCCCTGAGCCAGATTTGCCATTATTCCAGTCAGATCTGGAACAATTGGTGGAGCAGATGGATTTGGAGGGGTTCCAGCATTTCGATTGCTGGATTCAGGAATATCAACCATTGGTAATGGATTGTTTTTTATGAGAAAACGATTTTACCAGTCGATTCCCACAGACGGCGCCAATCTGTTGATCTAAAAAATTAGATCACTCTAATAATTCAATCACAGATAAATAAATGAGACAAAGAATTTTAAAGTGGTTCAGCCTTATAAGAATGGCCTACGTCCATTGTTTTGGTATTGCTGTTTGTATGGGAATTCTCGATTACAAGTTATCTCAAGAAATTCCGGTCTGGGGTCCTTTTACAATGAGGATTGTACAATGTATTTATAACCCTGAGGCTGTAATGTCAAAGGGTAATACATTAAATGATATGCATATGAAAGGGTTATACATTTAATGCCCTCTTTGCGTGTGCGTCCAAATGATAAGCATTTAATGAATCAGTTGAACTGTTGGTTATCCAGCTATTAATGATTTGTTCGAGGTGCAGCTCGGACCGCCTAAGCTTCTCGGTACTCAAGAGTTCCTCGGAGAGGTATTGTTCCTCGGAGCATGTGAGTTCCTCGGGTAAGCAGTGTTCCTCGGGGAACTAGTCTTCCTCGATGTAGTCTTGTTCCTCGAAGCGTGTAGGCTCCTCGGAAGTGTTTGTAGTTGCCATGTAGATAGCCACGTATCTTCATATGATTGGTCCACGTCAGCATATTAAATTTGGTATCAACAGTGATTGTTTCAAATTGAGTTGTTAAATTTTGTAGTTTCGACTCTTTCACAGTATTAGTACCTTCATGGGTAAGTTGCAAAACATCCCATGCCTCTTTTGACGTGGTGAACGTCATTATGCGTTTGAACTCATCAGGTGTGACAGACCCAGAAATAGCACTTAAACCCTTAGAATTAAAAGATGACCATTTAAATTCTTCTTCAGTCCATGTAGTAACAGGTTTTAAATTGGTCACGTTTTTAAGAGTGACAGAGGGAGGTGTCCACCCTCTTTCAACCAAAATCCAGACACGTTCATCAATTTCTTTTAATATAGATCTCATGCGGGCTTTCCAGTATGCATAGTTTGTCTCGTCAAAAACTGGCATTTTATTATATAACTTCTCCATTATGAACACACTCGTTTTCAAAAATCAATTTTCTAGAAAGTTGATATCTTAGAAAAATTTTGCAGAAAATTACACGGTAAAGTTGTGTAACTGGCTCTGATACCAATTTGAGAAGAGTGGGCTTGCGTTCAAATAAGGAAGATATTTAATTAAATTCAGTTTTTATCAATTAAGTCCTAAACATGCATCTAGGTGTGATTGATGATGATAAAATCAAGCAAGAACAATCAAACACACACAAATGAGAAAAAATCCCCCAAAGGGGAAAACCCTTTTATTTTCACTATAATTTTGTAAGAAAATGGCTTACACATATTACAATGAAAATATGTGACACAGAAATACCCTCGGGTGTCGGTTCTGTTGTCGGCGGTTGGAATTATCCCTTTCCAGTAGGGCAGCAGTGAAGAGAAGAACGACTTCCTCACAAATTACTCCAGATGAGTAAAAAATCCTCTTGAAGGTTTAAATATTCACACACATATATGGGAATGGTTTTGTGAATAAAAAAGGTTTAGAAATCCTTAAAAAGATGAAGTTTTATTCTGGATAATTTTTGCAGAATTTTGAGATTGCAGAAAGACTTGACAAACGTGTAGAAGGAGAACGAATATTTATACGAAAATCGAGGCGGTGGCTCGTTCGAACAAGATAGCCATGTCGCTCGAACGAAGGACAGATGTCGTTCGAATGAGATCGCGTGACATGCTTATCTCGCGCGAACGATATTCAAAGTCGTTTCAGCAAGCTCGTCGTTCAAGGCACTTCGCTTCTACACTTAGAAAAAAATCTGCTTTTGATAAAAAATTAATCTAGATTTCAAAAATAATTTTCAAAAAATTTCCCAAATATTTAAAGCTCCAATAAGACTTTTTACGGATAAAGCGTAGTGGAGTAGTGGGAATGAGCTGAGCAGCACGTCGCATGTAGCATAATGCACGTGAAGATACTGGGTGCATTGAATTCGAATAAAGGCTGTCGAGGTTGATCGTGTTGAGGTGCCAAATGTAGCGGTATCAGACATACAAACTGTGATCTAGGAGAAAATAAAAAATTCCTAGATTCTACCCCGGACATTTATAAATTATGTCCTTACAGAAATCTCGTATGAAATCTTAGTTAAAAGCTATTGACGAATGAGATTGGTTGCTTTGTGAAAGAGGGTGGACTCTTCCCATTGTCACTGCTAATAGCATCACCTATTTGAAACCTATGTCGGATTGGACCGAGGATAATTTTAAAATGTCTAATTTTAATTTCGTGGTTTGAGTGCTATTTCGAGAGTCGTCACCCCTAATGAGTTCAGTCGAATTATGACGTGCACCACATCTAAAGAGGCATGAGATGTCCTCCAATTGACACATAAGGGTATGAACACGGTTAAAGAATCAAAGTTACAAAATTTGGCCACCCAATTTGAGACCATTGCCATGTTTGAGTCTGAATGTTTTGATGAGTTCTATGCACGTGTGTCGGACATTGTTAACTCGAATTTTAATTTAGGTGAGCCTTTTGATAACAAGTGTGCCATTAAAAAGATTTTGAGATCTCTTACAAAACGTTTCATTCCTAAAGTCACTGTTTTGAATTCAGTGGGAAAGCTAAATTCATTTAAGTTATAAGAGCTCGTAGGAGACCTACAAACTTATGAGATTGACAAGTTTCCCCAAACCATTAAGGCTAAGGACATAGGCATTGCTTTAAAGACTCAAGTTAGGAAGAAAAAGAAAGAGAGAGGGTATGAGTCTGATTCTGAGGAAGAGTTTAACATTGATGATGTGGCCTTATTTGCGAATTTTTTAAAAAAGTTTCTCAAAATGAACAAAAATAATGCTTTCACTAAAAAGTCATTTGAGAAAAAGAAAAAGAAAGAAAAGGCCACAGAAGGTAATGAAAAGGAGAGTGAGAGAGAAAAAGAGGAAAATAGTGGTGAAGATTTAGATGAGATGATTTGTTTTGAATGTCAAGGGAAAGGGCATAGGGCTTTTGAGTGTGCTACTAGGCTTAAGAGAAAAGGGAAGAAAATAGCCATGCTTGACACTCTTAGTGATAGTGAGGGAGATGATGAGAAAGATAAGTCTTCACAAGGAAAGTGTATTGCCTTTTTAGCAAGTCACGTGAGCACACCCACTTTGTCCCATGAGGAGAGCGACGGTGATGACTCGAGTGTTTCTAGTAGCGATGAGAGCGAGTTTGAGAGTGGAGATGAAAGTGAGCTCCAAAAAGATTTTAGGTTTTTGTACACCGAGACCTTGAAAACAAATAAATATTATAGGGATTTAGGTCATCAGGTTTTGGATTTGGGGAAAGAGAAGGAAGTTTAAAGGAGGGAAAAGTGTGACTTGATCGACACGGTGTCTAGTCTAACGACACGTGTATTCCAACTCGAGAGTGATCTCGAACGTGCCCGGGAGGTCAAAGTCCCTTTAGAAAACGCATCTAAGAAAGTTGAAAAGATGGTTCTCAATCCCGTTTTGGGTGGTGATGAGAGTTTAGGAAAAGGTCATGACGGTGTGTCCACTTCTTTTGTTGGACCCGAGACGGTTCCCACTTTGGTGATTGATTCACATGATTCTCATCCCAGCCCACCTAGGATTCCCATTACCGTTAGGAGAACATGTCCTAGAATTTTTGAAAAATTAATTCCTAGGCCGGTTTTTGTTTCCTCCCATTGCAAAAGGAGAGGACACCTTAGGGAATTTTGTTTTAAATTGGGTTATGTGTCACGCTTTGCTCCTACACATGTTGACGTACATGCACCCACTCATGATACTTTTCTTTCACATAATGATAGAGAGTTTGCACATATTCGAGAGCAAGTTAAGTTTTTGGTCAAGACTTCTCATGATTTGATGGGGTTGTTTCAAAATATGTCACCGTCTTTGGAAAACTCCACCGTACCTTCCGGTTTAGGTCTAGACATGTTTGCTATCATAGGGTGACTTACATGATGACGCTTTTTCCTATTTATAGTATGTATCATTTTGTAGTATACATTGTTTTATTATGTTTACTACTATTTTAGCACTGTTTTAGTTCTGTTTACCCATTCCAGGAACTGTTTTTATGAAATTTTCTCACTGAACAAAAATGCATGTCATTTTGAGTACTCTGGGAAATTTGATTTTTCTCATTCTAACGAGATACAGTCTCACGCGAAGCCTTCTCGCGAGATGGCCTGTCGTTCGATCGACCCTGAATTTTGTTTGCAGTCCCCTGTTTCTTCTGGTTAGATTTAATTGGTACTATTGGGTTGTTTCTGAACAGTGTTCAAAATATACAAAAAAAATTCTTTTTTAGAAAAATTTGAAAAATCCAAAAAGAGTTTTGTATTTTGTTTGCACCTAATATGAATTGACATTTAGTATGACCAAGTCACAACTTCATGGCATATCCATGTGACTGTTTGATAGTGTTTTGAGACAATATATTGTGTCATTCATGTGCTTTACAAAGTTTGGAGTCTTTGAGATGATATAGTGTTACTACCTACATGATTGACTCTATTTGTACTTTATTGCACACATCCACGGATTTTTTTTATTTTTGTGCTTGTCTATCACATATTGGTTTAGTGTTTTCGGTTCAATTCTATCTATACAATGAACCAAATGTGATAAAACTTGACAAAAAGTAGTGCATGATATAAACCGTTTGTGAGATTGTGTGTTTTATTTTGAAAAACAGGGAAGGGCTACGAAAGGTACTCATTTATCCTTTGTGATTAAGCCACCATTTAAATGGACCTAAAAAAGTGAGGAATTGAAAATTATCCGGGGTCCAATGAGGTTTAAAAGAGCTCGAAAAAATTGAAAGGCAATAAAAAGAAAATTATGCCAAAAATGGGCCATTTTTTTCATCACCTCATAAGAAAAAATAAAAAGCATTATCTTTTAATGAGGGAGTTTGGATAGAATTTTTGACGGTTTGCACGTCCTTGAAAATCATGAAAAAGCATTACATAGTTTTGGACATTATTGGTATGGAAATTATTTATACTTTGATTTGTTGATATGATTAAGTCGATGTCATCTAAATTCAAAAATTTTACACCAAAGGACTATTTTTTATGTTCATTTGTTAGGAGTAATCTTATGCATCTTGCACATATGATATGACCGAGTTGATTTTTCTATTGAATTTGTTCACTCCCTTTATTCCGTTTCCATGATTCGGTTGTCTGAGTATAAATTCATGGTGTGATTTTTGTAACATCATTTTTTGCATTTTTGTATAAAAAATTGAAAAATTGAAAAATAGTTTTGTTTGCTTGTTTACCGTGACACCCCGATTTTCTTTTTGTCATTTATTCTTTTCCTTGTCTATTTCAGACAAATAAAAAGGGGGAGAATGAATTATGACTTCATGGAGGAGTTTAAGTATGAGCGAGATTTGATTATGCTTACATGTTTTATGTTTATATCCTTTCAAACTCGATACGCCACGACGTTTTTTTTGTCTCATGTGTGTAGGTACGATTGAAGATCCTTATGTTGTACACCCTGATGAGATAAGCTTGGAGCTTTGAAAAATTGATTGTTCAAGCATTGTTTGAATAATTTTAAGACTTGTTCAATTTATCTTTCCACGTTTGAGTTTTTAGGAGGGTATATTTGTATAGGTCATTTGAGATTGATACTTCAGAGTTTTTATTTTGTACCGACATAGACATAGGGAGAGATTTGTAAGGACCTTGTCCATCACATTTAGTATGTCATATACCGCTACAAGTTGTTTTCGAGTGGTCAAAGAATTGAGAAGATTACATCTACAAGAGACGAATACGAAGTTCAAGAAGACTTCAACATTCAAGCCCAACAAGGATGAATTTGGTAAAATGTGTTTAAGTTCCAATTACATTTTACATTAAAAGTGTTGGGATATTTTCATAAAAGTTTAAATGATTTTAATCATAAAAATGTTTTGGATAAATGCTCCTGATTCTGTAAACAGTTTTGGTTTCTAAGGATTCCATTTTATTTTATTCAATATTTAAAAGTTTTTAAATGGATCAGTGACTGTCATTCAAACGACGTCACATCTCATTCAAACGAGATGGAGTCTCGTTCGAATGACGTAGTTTTTTGTTCAAACGACAAAGTCCAATTCTAACACGTCATCACCTTAAAATGTTTTTATATAAAGGGTGTCAGACTTCTGATTTTCAGGTGGAGAAAACACTGGTTTTAACAGAATACGTTTTGAGTGTTTTTGTTTATTCTCCAACACTTTTTTGAGGCTTCAAACAGTGTTTTACAATTCACTAATCCCATACTTTTTGTGTGAGTTATTTTGTGGAACCTGAAGCATATGTTTCCTGGGAGTTTTGTTGCTGAATCATAGGTGCCTTTAATTCGTGATGAACATGGCAAATTTTTAGGAAGCTTCTATGGGTATATTGGATGGTCTACCAGTATTTATGCAGAAATTGAAGCTCTTGTAAGAGGCATTAAACTTTGTATCAATAGTGGCTATGATAAAGTGATTATAGAATCTGATTCCAAGGCATCGGTCCAGTATAATCTTAATCAATGGAAGCCACCATGGAGATTGAGATGCCAAATTGAAGAAATTCAGAATTTCTTAAGAACACAGGGCTTTAAAATTCTACATATATGGAGGGAGATAAACTTAGTAGCTGATTGTATGGCTAATTATACAATTTCATCCAAGTCTAGAGGATTTTGCCCAATTTCAAGGATCTCCCCATTTTAGCTAAACGTAGCATCAATTTAGATAGATTAGGTGTTCCCAATGTTAGATTTTATCATAAAATCCTAAATTTTTGCTTTCACTCAAATTGATCCATTGGGCTCAGCGATCGATCCATTGGGCTCAACGATCGATTTATTTTTCTTTTATTTTTAGAGCTTGTACATGCCATTTAGGAGAGGCTTTTTATCCTAAAAAATTTCAAATAAAGCGCGTGGGGGTTCATCCCTCTTCCCTTAAAAAAATTAAAAATCATAGATGCCTTGGAAAGGTATCGGGCTGACCATAGGTGCCACTTACGGGAGGTACTGGGCTGATTGACTATGTGTCATAGGGAGTACTGTGGTGTTCCCGGGATGACGACTACGAACTGACACTTGTGGGTATTTCGTAAGTCAATTGTATTTTCGCTATAATCCGATGTTCCTTTACAAATTATAGTGGAAATAAAAGGTTTTTTCCCTATGGGGATTTTTTCCTGAAATCTATGTTTGTTAGCTTATTCACCGCATGATTTAATATGACATTTGAATTGACATGTAGATGCATGTTTAGGGGCGGATTTAATTGGTATTTGGTTTTAACAAATTTACACCCAATTAAATAAGTTTAAGCTGGAAATTGCGAATCTATTTGAATCAATACTGCACACCCATTTTCAACTTGATTCATCAATCGGTCGAAGGCAATTGAAAATTGATTAGTAATTTGATTTGGTTTATGTTAGAATAGTGATAATTCACTGGATTATGAATTAGCAATTTAATAATCTAATTTTAATCATATTATACCTAATTTTCAAAATTCGTATAAATGAATTAGGATAGTTTGATGTTGAAACCTATGAAATAATCTTATAGTCTAGTTGGTTTTAATATAAACTAAATAATTGTAATGATTCATATAAAATACCTCACGTTTCAAATCTAAATTGAAACAAATCCGATTTGAATCGGTTAGAACTATGAACTTAGGGTTCTTGAACTTATAATCTGAATTTCATATACAAAACCTTATTTTAATCACCTAAAATTGTGGATTTAGGTTAGTATTTTTGTTTTATATCATATGTCTAAAGGAGGGTGGGAACATGATCGATTAAAGGATTTTAATGTAGGATTTTGATTGATAATGGCTGTTTTTGAAATTTGGAGAAGATCTCGATTGAATGACTTAGTAACTGGTTAGAACTAATTTGGTAGTTTCATTAGAAAGACCTTGGTTTTCATTCGAACGACATTGGTATTTTATTAGAACAACTTTTCATCAAATTTGATAATTATCCTTTAATTAATATGAGATTTAAGATACAATTTTTATCATATTTGAGTAGATTGGATAGTTGTATTTTGACTTTATGTGCAAAGCATACCATTTTATGTGAGTACTCGTGGGGGATGCAATAGGAGTGATTTTTATGGGGTGCGCATGAAGTTTAATGTGTTGGCACCTCGATGATAGATATGGGATTACCTTGGTCCTTTTATCCCAATCCTACTATTGACATACTCATATCTCGAGTGGGAATAAACAATGGAGTTCTATTGTATAACCTTAGGTGTGGAGGCCATGCGATATGACGGGAATGCTTAATGATTATCCCTTGTCGAGGCTTTGAGATTATAGATATGGAACGACTTATACTTATACCTAGAATGCAAGAGTTATCCTCGGAAGCAATATTGATGGGCATCCGTACCTTATGTGATTGTTTATCCTTTACTGAGACTATACTACTGTTGTATGTGCGAGATCTTTGATTATGGAATCCTTTATTTATAAAAAAATGAGAAAGATTTGTAATTATACATTGTTAGGTTCACTCGGGATTGGGGATTAGACCTACATGTGATATTTAGTTTTCTTGGGTTAGGTTAACTTAAAAGTAACTAAAATACAGGATTAATATGCATTATTATTACCGTACCCCTAATTCAGTTAAATTCTTACTCATTTTTTACTTGCTAGGTGTAATACTGTTTGTGGAATATTTTTTAGTAACTAGGAAGTTGTTGCCTCCACAATCCTATTTATTTTCACTCATTATCAGTTCATGCTTCCATATTTTAGGATGTAGGTGTCGATCCCACTTCCTCATTTCCATATATTGCACTTTCCATTATTATTGAGTCACATTACTATCTTGAGATTTACTTTATTTTGGACTCAACATTATTACATTAAAATTTGGATTTGATTCTAATGACAGTTGTATTCCAGTGATGGAGTCTTTTATATTTGGTTATTGGTATCAGAGTTATGTTGGTTTTATTCTTATTATTACTCCTAATTATTTATCATTGTACTTTATTTTTATGTTTAGTCATGCTTGGAATGGTATAAATTATTTGCACTCTTGTATTATTTATATTTGGACTTGATCAATCTAACTAGGAATTTTATGATGTGTTAGAGTTGGTATCAAATCATTCCAGGTTCTAGTGTCCTAGGGTCTTGAGTTTGTATATTGCATTTTCACATAGCGTTATTTAATACTTTACAGTTTTGTTATGTAGACTTTGTACTCTTATTTTCATACGATTACTTATACACTTTTGTTTATCATCTTTCAGAGGATGAACACTCGGAGGATACTCGTATGTCCTGGATAGGCCACGAGTGCCGAGTCAGTGGCACCACAGCCTCAGTCTCATATTAGTCTTTGCCTCCATTGCCACAGTATTCGAAATTCCCACCACACCTAGGGACCCAATGCAGAGACGCCCATAGTTGCACTATGGACGTGTATAATGTTTATCAACAGGCCCACCAAAGGCCATTTAATGTACGTTTAATGTTTATAGTAGATATGCGCAGGTTTTTTTTTACATGGGAGAGTCACACCCTTTTATTAGTTATTCTTTTGTTGAGACTTCGGGGTTATTAGATATTGCTTAAATTTTTATGCACGTGGATACCCTAGTGGGTTGGGGTGTTTCTTTACGTTATGTTTGTAGGGACGTGGCCATGGAGATCTACTGGTTTTGTTTCTTTAAAGACTTATTAATTTTAGATATACAAACATACGATGTCATTTTAGGGATGGATTGGTTAGCGCAGTATGGCACATAGATCGACTGCAACATGAAGGCTATTATATTTACTATTATCGATCATGAGATGTTTATTATAGACATGCCTTGGCTAGGGGAAGGGTCTTGCACTCACTTATATTATATTGATGCCACTACATCGGAGGAGGTTATCATATTATTAGAGTTGATACCAATTGTCTAGGAGTTTGTAGACGTGTTTGATGAGGTACTTGAGTTTCTACCAGTATGAGAGAAAGATTTTTATAGTGATTTGGTTCTGGACACTAGGCTCATTATGTGTTCACAATACCAGATGGATCTATTAGAGATGAGGGAGCTACGTGAGTAGATTCAACAACTTTTGAGTCAGGGGTTCATACAGAGGAACACATTTCCGTGGGGAGCTCCTGTGTTTGTTAAGAAGAAGGATGATTCATTGAGATTATGTGTGGACTATCCTCTATATATCAAGATCAAGATACAAAAACAATATCCATTGTAATGTATCGATTATTTGTTTGATCAATTTAGGGGAGCATCATTCTTTTCAAAGATTGACTTGCGTTCATAGTATCACCAATTATGTATTCGGGAGGAGAATGATTCAAATACAACTTTTGTAATGGGGTATGGATCATATGAGTTCCGAGTCATGCCATTTGGGTTGACCAACGTGCCAGTAGTGCTATGGATTTGAGGAATAGGGTGTTTCACCCATTTATGGATTAGTTGGTCACAGTTTTCATTAATGACATATTGGTGTACGGTCTGAGGAGGAGCATGCGCACCATTTTAGGATTGTTTCGCGGGAAGTTCAAGAACATAAAATGTATACTGAGTTCTCTAAGTGAGGATTCTGGTTGAGGGATGTGCAATTATTGGGTCATATTGTATTGGAGGCTTGGATTTTGGTGGATCCTAGAAAATTATCGACTGTGATGGAGTGGGGACATATCATGATGACTATGGAGGTTAGGAGTATCTTGGGTTTGGCTTAGTACTACAAGAGGTTCATTCAGATATTTTTGAAGATTATCGGTCGATTAGCCCACCTCACCTAAAGGGGGTACCATTTGTTTAGAGTACAGATTGCTAGAGAACATTTTAGGAGCTCAAGGAAAGACTCACGATCGTGCCCCTACTTAATTTATGCAACACCCCGAATTTAATTTTAATTTAAATTGAATTATTTATGTGTCAAAATGACATTTTTATTTTAAATTAATAAATAAGTAATAATTTTTGAGTAGCGAATATATATTTTTACAAAGCATACACGTATAAAATATCATGTAAATTTAAAATAAATTTATTTTTAGATTAAAATGGAGTCCTAAATATCTTTTAACTTAAAATAAAAATTTAGGTGTTAAAAAGTTAAAAGTTTAAAAATGTAATTTCCTAAACTAAATGTTTAGGGGATAAATATCTAACATGTTAAATTGCCACTTTCAAAGAAAAAACAACAAAACAAAAACCATAAAAGAAGGAAACTACACCTCCCGGTTTTAAAAAAGAAAAAGAAAAAACAACCCAAATGCCCCTTAACCGACTTTCCCCTCCCCGTGTTTATAAAACCAACGCAAGTTAGTTTAAAGGAAAATAACCAATACCCACTTTTCTCCTCAACACAAAGCAGGCATGTACATATTTTTTCATTCTTCTTTCATTCTTATATATACATATATATACACACACACTAGGGTATGCCCGTGCCTGAAGGCACGCTGATAATTTTGAAAAGCATAAAATTGTGCCTTGGTGCGATGGCAAGTGCCCTCACCAAAGCTATGGTTAGTCTCGGGTTCGAAATATGAGAGCAACCTCTTCATATATGGGGGTAAGCAAGTCGACATCCCCCCTATTCAAGATCCTACAGTTAAGCATATTGCCCTTTGACTGAAGGAACAAAGAATTTTTTTCAAAATATTAAGTCACGTATGATTTAAGTCTAATATTTTTATATAAAATAAATAATCGTAAACAATTTAAAAAATTTGGACATAATTTCCTTTGTTATAATAGGATTATCCTCCCTATATAAGAAATAAGAAATACATCAACAAAAAAACTAATAGATTGTAATTTAAATATGATATCATTGTCTATTTCGATATGTATAACATATGGAGTATACATTTCTAGTTGTTTTCACATTTTGCAAGGGCCAAACAACATTGTATAGAATGCAATATTTTAGAAAGGAAATAAATAAGTTCTCAATTTTACCAACATACATCATCTTGATTTATAAAAACACTTTTGAAGAAAAAAAAGAGAAATGAAAGATGCTAGATCTACCCGTTTCCTATATTCCATCCCACTAAAGATCTCATTTTCATCGTCTTTAATATAATGGCACCAATGTCCATACAACGAGAGCTACTGTACAACGACACTATTGGTCAGTTTATCAGCTCCTCATGCATGAACTACAAACAATAAAAACAATAATAATTATTATAGTAGTTATTATAATAATGATTATTTTATAGTTCTCCGTAGGAGTGAGAATATACCTGAGTGAGAAGAATCCCTACCTTTTTGGGCACACTGTTGATAGACATTTGTCGATCTAAAAGTTTTCTCACCGTAGTTGCATTTTTTGGGATTCCATAGCTGACTCGCCTGCCTTCATTTTCAAACTGATCAATTGAAAGTTGTCTGACCATACCACCAAAAGCTCCACCAGTCTCTGCAACTTCAACCACCTGTACATGAATAGAAAAGTATATCTTCATAAATATCTAAACAAAAAATGACTTAATTTAGAACATTCGAGATGAGGATCAAATTCTAATACTGACAGTTCTGCGATGAAGACGAACTCCAGCTGGTATAGAATCGACATATTCTGGTTTAATAAGTGTAGATATATGTTTCCCACTGGGAGTAGCCTCAGTCCCACGATCCATGTCTGGCAGCTCAACTTCTCCATTGACTTGTCATGCTTTAACAACAACCAAGGTTGCAATTTAATGAAGAAACATAAATGAACGGTTGTGATTAGATTGTTCGAAGAAGATCTGAAATGAGCGCTTCTAAGTTCATATAGTGTGTCACGGTTGGTAACGGGGCCGTTGATAAAACCTATTTCTTAATATCCTATGTCAACACCTTCACAAAAACAATACCCCTCCATCCCAAACTAAGAATTAATGACCAAGATGAATATTTGGCTTGTCTGACCTGTAGTAGTTCTCGTATACTTATCTCGTATACTTATCCCGTATACTTCTAACTTACATACCAATGGAAACAATTCCCCGGCATTTCGCCCAGGAAACATAAAAGACAAATGATATGCATACAGAATGATGGAATGAGGAATACTTAGATATAATGATGAAGGTAACCATACCAAATCAACTACTTGATCCATTGAAAAGAACACTTGCTTGAGCTTGAACTTGCTTGACATTTTGATAATGATTACATATGCCATTTAATAAAATAGGGAAGATTACTTCATTAGTTATTAGGATTACAGAAATCTGCTATTTTGTATGAGGATTTCAGATTTGTATACTTCATTAGCTACCAAATCATCTTATTTAATCTGGTCGGATCAATATCTAAATGTATTATTTAGCAAGGGTTGGCAGAGCAGAGGGATAGCGTGATACCGTGAACAATGGAGATCCCAATGCTTCATAACGTTTACCGAACGACAGTAGCATGGAAGTTGGCAACAACAAATCGGCAGCGTAGGGTGTACTATGCAGATTCAAAGAGTTAGAATTAGAAAACTTACACAAATTCAAAGAGTTAGAATTAAACTTCAATATCTCAATAAAAAAACCAGACACATTTCTGAAGGCCGTGGGTTGTACTGTGCAGATTTCTAAAACTAACAAATAAGTTGTACCGTGAAAATTTCAAATCAATTCTCACGTTCAATTGCAAAAAGAAACAAAATAGAAAATTATATACAAAATACAAAAAATGTTACTGACAAGAAACTACAAAACAAAGAAAACACCATTAATGAGAAGGTGAGAAATTAATGCACCTAAGCTTAGATACATTCGACCCCATTTATTATTTGATACATTAGACCCCATTGCTTAGAAGTTAATTGATGTCAACTCTTTTGGGGGTTAATTGTTTCAAAGTAATTGAAAATCGTGAATAGTTAATGAATATTAACAATAGTCAGGCATTGGGAACTCAACGTTGACCCTCCCTTCTCTCCCTTCATCCACTATTGTGCGACAACCCGCCTAATAAAATACCGGGCGATCACTCCTATATCAAATTAAAACAGGAGTCGCATATGGATCATTCTTATCATCACTGTCGAAAGTCCATTTAATTACTAATAACCTATTAGGCTGGCGTCAAAATTTTTCTTAACTACTCTTTTTAAACCACTAAAATATTAAACATCCACACAGATAATATGAATGAAACTGAAATGAAATAAAATAACCGAACACTCGGTTCAAATATGATACAACCATATCGAAATCCATACTAAATGAATAAATAAATGCAATTGGACCATTGCCCCGAATATTTATACAGTACCTCCTATCTAGAGTACAAGGATAGAAGCGTCTATCGAGTTCCTGCATGCATCCACTGCTGCTGCAGTCGACGTCTGACTCTAAAGAAGTGTCATCCAGGCATCCCTGTGTTTGGACACCTATATATATATATATATATATATATATATATAAAACAAGAGAGGAAAATATAGAAACGGGTCAGAGCTCGAGTTTTGAAAATATTTAGCAAGTGCATAAATGCTTTATTTTTAGAAAAATAGATTTTATCTCATATTTAAATTGGTATCGCACTCCCATGAGATACCCCTCACCTCTCTTCTAACAGTGCACATCTAACGCACTTAACATTCTAGTTAAGCTACCCTGCCTAACTAATCTAACATCCCCATCTACTAGAAACCACTACAACCCGGGCACTATGGGCAAAACTTCTCTCCATTCTCAACACTGCGCTAAGTTCGTGCGTGGGGTGTCTCGCGAAGCGAAATCCAAACAAGTAACCCCCCCGATACACTACTACTTGGCAGGGTTAATGGTAGAGATCCATTAGGCCCGTAGCACAAAACTAATGTATAAATACATACTTATGTTTTAATATACATATCACATTCATTATTATATACATCTTACAATATACATCTGCATAATATCTCCCGAACTGAGGTTTACCAATTCACTTTCATCTTTATAGTACACATCCGGATCTATCTCCCAGAGTGAGGATTCGTATACAAAGTATTTACCAATACTTTTCATTTTTATCTCAAAATTTTTCATTTCCTTTCTTATATCCAGGAAATGTATTTAAAATCCAATTTTATTATCATGAAAATGCTTTTCCGTTTCATAACATCCCATTTCCCTTCTTCCATCCAGGAAATGTAATTAAAGCCAATTTATTATCATAAATTTCTTTAATACCTATAATATCCCACATTATTGAGAATAGTTATATAATATATCATATAACGCGTTCTAAGACCGCCCGTCTGGGTTTCCCCACTCTGTGCGCCCCTAAATGTCTATCATCTTCCAGGGCCTATCATCAAGACAACCTGGGATCCTACAACGCAAGACGCCGGGAGGCGGCCATATGCATGTGGGAGAGTCCTAACCACATCGAGAATTACCTCACCAACGCAAAAAACATACAATAATCGCTCATATGGCCTAGGACTAAATCCACCCTGCATTCATTAGCCAGGGGGCTTCACCATACGCACACAACTTTCCTTATGATAGCGATTTAGAGAGGTGTGTATACATAAATTATGATTTATGAAAGTAATTTCTTTTTCATTTTGAAAACATTCATTTTTACTTTTTCAAAATCATTTATATCATATCATATATATACTTTAATCACATAGTATACATACTATATATTCCTTCTCGAATATATATATATATATATATATATATATGTGTGTGTGTGTGTGTGTGTGGCCATAATTGCCAATCACATAATAATATTTAAGTATTCTCTCTCTTAAATATTACTCACACCTAAGTTGCTATTTAAGGACTTGTACATAAACCCGAATGTCTCTTGTCCCAAAAGATTAAATAAATTCATACCCCGGATCACACTCTAAATTAATTCGAGGTTTACTTATCCTCCTCAAATCATCATCTAGGAGTCTTAATATCCCATGTAGAAACTCCTATAATAGTCTCCCAAACCATAATTCAAGTATCCCTAAACTTAAAAGGAGAAAACCTCAAAAAAATTTCGCTGGCTACCGAATGGATTCGCCCTGTCCGAATCAATTCGAAATGGTTCTACTTTCAAACTATCTCATACAGAATCGATTTGGCTAGTCCGAAAATCCCAATTCTGCTTTGGGTTTATGTGTACCCCAAAATCCAAAACTCCATCCAATATCCATTTAAATTATAACTCGGATATATTCCTACAACCCCAAAGTTTTCATATCTCCTCAAGTCCTTTATAGGTCCTAACACTCTATTTGATAACCCCTAATATTTATCTCCAAATAATTTTAGCCTTAATTTCGGACTAACTATTTCGATCTCGGATAGCTTTCCGTAGAAAAATCACTATAAATCCAAAAAAAATCAGAAAAAGACGCGGTCGGTGCTCACGTGACCGCGTCAAAAATATCTACAAATTTCATTTTTTGACAAAGATCCGAATCGATTCGATTCGCATCATCTTCTTCAATCCTTATTTTTTTCCCCACTCTCATCCAACACCATTTCTATGGATCTTAACATCACCCAACAACAATATAAACATCTCCCCACTATAATTTACCAAACACAACAACTTATTTGGGGATTTAACCAATTAAACCCTAACTTTCATTTCTTCCAATTCATCACCATAGTTTACACCATTAACAAGGATTTAAGCTTAGAATTCATCTACTATCATTATTACAATAAATCCTTATCAAAACTTCTCCCAAAAACCCATTTACACAAGAATACCCAAACCCAAAATCTTTTGGGTTTGCTATTACCAACTATGATATGAGATTTATGCACAAAATTAAATAAAGCAAGTAAACACTTGCCTTGTGGATAAAATTCGACGATTTCGAGTCGAGTCCGGTGGAGTTTGGCCCGAAATCTTCCTTTTCTCCTATTTTTTTTTCCTTCCTCTCTCTCTTCTCTCTTTCCTTTCTCTTTTCTCTATTTTCTCCCTATCCTCCTCTTTATATAGGAAGAAAAAGGGTTTTAACCCTTAAAACCCAAAAACGACTCGTTTACTCAATTACGAGCCCGTTTAACTCTAAAATTCTCCGAAACTCAATTTTGACAATCGGACACTCTTTTCTGACTATCTCAGCATTTAGAGACTCACAGCGCAGTCAAAATTTCCATCCGAGGTACTTGAACGCAAATCACTATTTTAACCCAATATTTTTCAATGCGGGTTTTCCAATTAAAATCTTAACTTTTGTCTCTTTACCCAATGGCGGCATATTATTAAAATACTCCAATTCATTTACTTAATTGTCTCCAAAAAGGACGGGTTGTTACATACTCCCCCCCTTACAACGGAATTTCGTCCTCAAAATTCGGATACAACCTACACCACCAAACTAGAATCACAAATCCCACTAAGTGTTATTACCCCCAAAATCAAAAGGTGCTAACACGATGGTCCCCTTACAATACTCCCAACCCATTCGTGACTACCTCACGGCATAAACTTCAACTTTATATACTACGCCCCTTCTATTTCAGGCCGTATATAAACCAACTTACTAAGGTGCCCATACACCTTTTTAACCTGTGCACATCGGCACATCCATTCTGAACGTTCGATACGTAACACTCTCTCTAAACAAGGGTCTACTTTCCTCGGTGTAATACTCACACATGGGTCCTCCCAACCCTCGAAATCCCATTCTTCTCAAGATTAACCAACCAATCTTCTTGTGGTTAACTCAGAACTATATCCTTACATCGGTGCCACTAACCCTACTGACTTAAGATTCTAATAATCCTACGATTAAGGTGTTTCTGACATATGCAAAAGTAGTACTATCCTAAATGTCCCTAGTGCCCAAGGCCTCTCTCAACTTCCGACATTTGCTTGGTTTCATGCGTGGGACGTCTCGCAGAGAGAAATCCATACAAGGAACCCTCCCGTTACACTACTCCCTCGTGTGGTCGATCATTGAGATATAGCGACCTAAGGCACACCAGCGGGACGTCCTAAATCCTACCTTGCTAACCTATGAACGCATCTCTACTATTCCAACCTTCCACCTAAGCGAAAAGAAAAGTCTAGCTAATCGAGTTGCCAACTCTCTACAAAAGCGTTACGAACATCATACCCAAAACATATTTCCTCAAAGATTTGCCTTTTCATTAAGGCTTGACTATAATCCTTAAGTCAATTTCTCTAAATCCTACTTTACCCATCTACTTGTGGTGAGAGGAACACTTTAGTGCTTTTCCATTGCACAATATTTCCACAAACATACCATCATCACATGGCTCATAGTCTATAGTGTTTCATCCACACTATATGACTTATCAACAAAATACACATCCTCGCTCCTATAGCATCTCTCCACTCCCAACGCCATTAAGGTTCATGAGTGGAGCGTCTCACAAAGCGAAATCCAAACAAGGAACCCCTCTACACACTACTACTTAACTTTGTCGGTCATGGAGGTCCGTTATTTTCGAATATGCAACCGGGATAATCCTATCCCCTCTTTCAACCAAATGTGGTATGAACTCCCATATCTAACCAGGAGCCACACCACTAAGCGTTCGTACCCCACTCAGTCCTTGCGCAATCAATAATGAGCTCAACAATTAACCCAGCACACCTCAAATCATATCTATAAGGTCGCCACTCACTCAAATCACGATAATGAAACCTTTGCTCATCGAAGTTCCATCTATGTACATAATAAAGGCGAACTCAGCCTATATCTAGGTGAGATATCGCAACCACAACCCGTTCCACCCTGGAACTGCGGACACGATAGTCTTGCCATCCTTAGCCTGCTATCGCTCCGAATATACCATAACATATTATGCGCACTATATTACCATACTCGTATAACACATAATAAATGAGAATTACAAGCCATATATATATATATATATATATATATATATATATATATATATATATATATATATAAAATATCAACACCCACCTTTATAGTGAATGAAGGAAAATAAAACTCCGCTAGTGCAGAAAACACATAGGTATACATAATATAATGTTATCGAGATTGCCACAAAACTCAAATTACACACACGAGTCTAGGGCTAACGAACACCACGACTTTATCTAGCCACGCTAATTATACCTCTTCCTTGAGGTGAAACTCATAACAATAACTTCGCCCTGCTCCTTACAATCATCTTACTAATCCTCTTAACTTCTCCATTAAAAGGAAACTCCACTACAAGTTTCAATCCTATTTCAATAATTTCCCCGGGTGGATGTCCACCAATGGGGTCCTCAAACATACACATCCTCCATAAGGGCTAGCAATACTTCTCTAGTGAGCCTATCCCTCCTGGAAAGGACTCATTATTCATTGTACCTACCTCACCTCGGCACAGGGTTCACTTCTTCACAATATTCTTTATTCACTGTCGGCCTCTGGTCGAACCTTATGTGAATAATCAAGACACTGCATCCTTCTCATTCCTGCTAAATCGTGGGGAATCACGGTTAAAACTATCCGTAAGATCCCTTTCGAACCCTTAACTTCAATGGGAAATTCAACTTTAGTACCACTCTCTTCTACAGCGGTACTCATAACTACCATTCTTTAGTAATCGTCACCAAAATCCTTAGAAGTTGCCACAAGGAAAATGACTTCTACTACGATCCCAATCTCCAGCCTCAACTAAGCCCCACCTCCTGCCGCCTTCCTTGATCAGCACACGAATCTCGAACGAGTACGCAAAAGATTACTAAAATCTTATAGTATGGCAGGAGAACGAAAATCTCACAAGATTAATCAACAATCCTAATCCTGAGGCTCTATATCAAATCGAGATTAATGTTGAAAGTGTAGTACGTCCGCACAGATTCCTAAGGACACTAGAACCTGATGCTCTGATACCATCTGTGATAACCCGCCTAATAAAATACCGGACGATCACTCCTATATCAAATTGAAATAGGAGTCGCATATGGATTATTCTTAGCATCACTGTCGAAAGTCCATTTAATTACTAATAACCTATTAGGCTGGCGTCAAAATTTTTCTTAACTACTCTTTTTAAACCACTAAAATTTTAAACATCCACACAGATTATATGAATGAAACTGAAATGAAATAAAATAAACGAACACTCGGTTTAAATATGATACAACCATATCGAATGTCATACTAAAAGAATAAATAAATGCAATTGGACCATTGGCCTGAATATTTATACAATACCTCCTATCTAAAGTACAAGGATTGAAGCGTCTATCGAGAACCTTCATGCATCCACAGCTGCTGCAGCCGACGTCTGACTCGAAAGAAGTGTCATCCAGGCGTCCCTGTGTCTTGACACCTATATATATATATATATATAATATAGAACAAGAGAGGAAAATATAGAAACGGGTCAGAGCCCGAGTTTTGAAAATATTTAGCAAGTGCATACATGCTTTATTTTTAGAAAAATAGATTTTATCTCATATTTAAATTGGTATCGCACTCCCATGAGATACCCCTCACCTCTCTTCTAACAGTGCACACCTAACTCACTTAACATTCTAGTTAAGCTACCCTGCCTAACTAATCTAACACCCCCGTCTACTAGAAACCACTACAACCCGAGCACTATGGGATAAAATTCTCTCCATTCTCAACACTGCGCTAAGTTCGTGCGTGGGGTGTCTCGTGAAGCGAAATCCAAACAAGGAACGCCCCGATACACTACTACTTGGCAGGGTTAATGGTAGAGATCCATTAGGCCCGTAGCACAAAACTAATGTATAAATACATACTTATGTTTTAATATACATATCACATTCATTCTTATATACATCTTACAATATACATCTGCATAATATCTCCCGGACTGAGGTTTACTAATTCAATTTCATCTTTATAATACACATCCGGATCTATCTCCCGGACTGAGGATTCATATACAAAGTATTTACCAATACATTTCATTTTTATCTCAAAATTTTTCATTTCCTTTCTTATATCCAGGAAATGTATTTAAAAGCCAATTTTATTATCATAAAAATGCTTTTCTGTTTCATAACATCCCATTTCCCTTCTTCCATCCAGGAAATGTAATTAAAGCCAATTTTTTATCATAAATTGCTTTAATACCAATAATGTCCCACATTATTGAGAATAGTTATATAATATATCATATAACGCGTTCTAAGGCCGCCCGTCCGGGTTTCCCCACTGTGCGCGCCCCTAAACGGCTATCATCTTCCAGGGCCTATCATCAAGACAACCTGGGATCCTAGAACGCAAGACACCGGGAAGCGGCCATATGCTTGCGGGAGAGTCATAACCACACCCATAATTACCTCACCAGCGCAGAAAACATACAATAATCGCTCATATGGCCTAGGACTATATCCACCCTGCATTCATTAGCCAGGGGGCTTCACCATAAGCACGTAACTTTCCTTATGATAGCGATTTAGAGAGGTGTGTATAAATAAATTATCATTTATGAAAATCATTTATTTTCCATTTTGAAAACATTCATTTTTAGATTTTCAAAATCATTTATATCATATCATATATATACTTTAATCACATAGAATACATACTATATATTCCTCCTCGAATATATATATATGTGGCCATAATTTCCAATCACATAATAATATTTAATTATTCTCTCTCTTAAATATTACTCACACCTAAGTCGCTATTGAAGGACTTGTACATAAACCCGAATGTATCTTATCCCAAAACATTAAATAAATCCGTACCCCGGATCACACTCTATATTAATCCGAGGTTTACTTATCCTCCTCAAATCATCATCTAGGAGTCCTAATATCCCATTTAGAAACTCCTATAATAGTCTCCAAAACCATAATTCAAGTATCCCTAAACTTAAAAGGATAAAACCTCAAAAATTTTCTAGGACCGAATCGATTCGGCCTGTCCAAATTGATTCGCTGGCTACCGAATCGATTCGCCCTGTCCGAATCGATTCGAAATGGTTCTACTTTCAAACTGTCTCTTACCGAATCGATTCGGCTTGTCCGAATCGATTCGGCTGGTTCGAAAATCCCAATTCTACTTTGGGTTTATGTATACCCCAAAATCCAAAACTCCATCCAATATCCATTTAAATTATAACTCGGATATATTCCTACAACCCTAAATTTTTCATATCTCCTCAAGTCCTTTATAGGTCCTAACACTCTATTTGATAACCCCTAATATTTATCTCCAAATAATTTTAGCCCTAATTTCTGACTAACTATTTTGATCTCGGACAGCTTTCCGTAGAAAAATCACTATAAATCCAAAAAAAATCAGAAAAATACGCTGTCAGCGCCCACGCGATCGCGTCGAAAATATCTACAAATATCATTTTTACCAAGAGCCGAATCGATTCGGATCAAGGCCGAATCTATTCGGAAAAGCCGCTGCTCACTATTCGTCATCTTCTTCAATCCTTATTTTTTTCCCACTCTCATCCAACACCATTTCTATGGATCTTAACATCACCCAACAACAATATAAACATCTCCCCACTATAATTTACCAAACACAACAACTTATTTGGGGATTTAACCAATTAAACCCTAACTTTCATTTCTTCCAATTCATCACCATAGTTTACACCATTAACAAGGATTTAAGCTTAGAATTCATCTACTATCATTATTACAATAAATCCTTATCAAAACTTCTCCCAAAAACCCATTTACACAAGAATACCCAAACCCAAAATCTTTTGGGTTTGTTATTACCAACTATGATATGAGATTTATGCAGAAATTAAATAAAGCAAGTAAACACTTGCCTCGTGGATAAAATTCGACGATTCCGAGTCGAGTCTGGCAGAGTTTGGCCCGAAATCTTCCTTTTCTCCTCTTTTTCTTCCTTCCTCTCTCTCTTCTCTCTTTCCTTTCTCTTTTCTCTCTTTTCTCCCTCTCCTCCTCTTTATATTGGAAGAAAAAGGGTTTTAACCCTTAAAACCCCAAAACGACTCGTTTACTCAATTACGAGCCCGTTTAACTCTAAAATTCCCCGAAACTCAATTTTGATAATGAGACACTCTTTTCCGACTATCTCGGCCATTTCGAGACTCACGGCGCAGTCAAAATTTCCATCCGAGGTACTTGATCGCAAATCACTATTTTAACCCAATATTTTTCAATGCGGGTTTTCCAATTAAAATCTTAATTTTTATCGCTTTACCCAATGGCGGGATATTATTAAAATACTCCAATTCATTTACTTAACACCAAAAGTAAATATACCATCCATCGAAAATCATCTAATCCTCGAAAATCTCAAAAATCACTATTCCGAGAAATTCTCCAAATTTCTAATTTATACTCAATTATGAAATTTAATTGTCTCTAAAAAGGACGGGTTGTTACATATTGCAGTGTGTCCGCTCAACATTCCCATATCTCCATATGAATAGTGTACTGTTCCACATGAACTCTGCAAAATTCACATACAAACATTAGTATCAATAACTGTTAATCAAAGGATGACATATTTACGATACTATATACATATTAGTCGTAACGTACCACGTTATCAGGTCGACAATCATTGGGGTCAAACTCCAGTCGGTCATCAGTGGTCCATGGAGACCTTTGATCAACATATACTATGATGACCCCCTCATAATCAAGCTCAAATAAAACCTTCTTCGTCTTTTTCAAATAGCCCACTTCATATTCTTTACTCTCCATTACAATTGAATGTCTGGCCCCAGTTTTATAACATTCCTTATAATTAGGACCAGAATTATATCAAGGTTTAGTTCAAATGGTTCTCGTGACATGTCCATTTTCTATATGAAGTCAATTTTAATCTTCTTGTTGTTCAAACTTCGCTGAAGAGCCTTCCATAAAAACTCATTGGTTCTACAATCTAATAGACCCAAACCCTACATATCAACTGATTCTTCATCAAGACCCTTACCAAGTAAGGTCTTCACACCAGCTGCAAAATCTGCAAGATCCATATCAGATGGAAGAAACCCCTGTAAACAATTAACATTATGATACCTCACATGGAATGAATAAATGATTGCCATTATATATAAGAAATACCTGATATTGTCATGTATGTCTAACAGGAAAACTCCTAATATTGTAGAAAATAAAAACCCCAAAACGATTTCTGAAATCAAAATAACAAATGTCAATAACGTTTAAACATCCGAGTTGATTAAACAACTTCATTAAGAAAACGTGTGCATGTGAATGTCAATTTTATAACCAATAATATCCAATTTTGTACAACCTTACACATTAGTGTTGGCTGTGTTGCTATTAAGATCGATGGCCCTTCACATTTCCCAGTCCGATGTGGTATTTTCTAAAATACCCGCGAGACAGAAGGTGAACGTACAAAAGGTGATACTGTAGATGGAGATCCACTTTGTATCCCATGTTCGGTGTTATTCACAATGACGTATAACTTCTTCCATTATTTACAGCGACCTGCCAAAAAATCATATAAGATGATTATATGGATCGTTATGTAGTAAAGTTAAATATGAAGACATATTACAAAAAATAACTAAGAAATCATACTAAAATAAAGTAGACCAGTCTCATGTCAAGTAAGATGTCAACATTAAGTAGTCCATCTTTATTTTCTATAATTTTCCTTTCGTGCCATTTCAAACACTTACTAATGTCCTAATATTGTTGATGAACACTGACCAGATTTTATCTCTAATTGCAGGTAGTACAGGAAGCACTTGATAAAGCTAAATTAACCGAGATGGATCTCTTAGCAGCTGCTATCACTATTGGTCCTGGTTTAAGCCTTTGCCTACGTGGTAACTTGATATTATATCTAGATTTTGTTTTTATTGAGTTTATATTTGTATGACCATATTATATTTTAATTATATCAACACAACTGTTGGTTAGCGTTGCTGCAGCTGTTTCATTTCTCGGTTTCTAGGTTCTAGCTCTTACTCTCATTGAAAATGGACTATATTTTGCATAGTCTGACTGACATAAATGCACATCGAAAATGGACTATATTTTTCAGATCAATGAGATAGGATTTCGATTTGACAATCAAATGATCTGAGATGATCTGAGAACAATTCTATTGACTTTCTCCCCTACTTTTTTTTAGATCCATGAGTTAGGATTTCAGATCTAGTTATATAGAATGTGTAAATCGAATTGTGTGTCAATAGTACCAGCAACCGATTTTTTGAACCTTAATTTTTTGGACCTTAATTGTTCTTAGATCATCTCAGATCATCAAAGTAGTTGCAATATCCATGAATAGCTTAAAAGAAAATTGTACCAAGAAACTGTAATATCTTCATGCAATGCTAATCAATATGGGCCGAATCATTTCCCAACTTCACATGCCGCTATTGATTCCCTTTCTTTGCCAACTGATCTGCAACAAAAAAGAAGCAAACAAAAAACTAATAAGATGTCGCAGCGAGACCTTTGTGTTTCTTTGAGCTTATGTAGCTGCCATAATGTAGGCCCAACATTAGCACCCGTGTAAATGTTGCATAAAATCAACCATCTTTTTCTCTGCTATAAGCATTAAATCTGCATATGTAATTCAATACATAAATGAACTAATTATAGACTAAATTGTGAATGAAAGACGCAATAAAGCCTATAATGACATCCAACAACCAAAATGAACATAAAGACTAATATAAAACTCAGGGCAGTTACTTCTCCATGGTTGCATACTATAAATACCAATTATAAATGCATGAGCAAGGCAGCCTCAAAGCAAAGAGGACCGCATAACCAATTTTTTTCACATTAAAAGGGCTAGGCAGGTTACTAACTAAGCCTGCACTAAGAATAAAAACACCACAAATTTACCATTGTAATCAGGAACATTGAACTTTACAAAACTTTGAGATAGCTGGCCAAAACATAAGAAACCAAGAGTGCCAACATAATAGCTGGACAAACATAATAGGTTAGTAACAGTTCTATGTATTAGGGGGGGGGAGGGGGTCATGCGTCGAGCTTTAGTAAGATGTCATGGAATTTGGTTTTCAATGAGTTATACTTCAGTGAGTTAGTAAGTTGTCATGAAAAATGTCACCTTAACTATGATATGTCTTATTTATCTGTTTACCCGAGGTGACAATATATACCCTTCTTTTCACTTGTATGATATTAAACTCGAGTTTTCGGTTCAACATTAACATCATATTTATTAGTATACCATTTTAGGATTGTACATATGTGAGTTAAACAACCAAATACACATTATTTGTCATTTAAAAACAAAACTGTGACTTAAAATAACAGTTAAAAACAAAAAATTTTGAGAGGAACGACAGTCCTCTAATACCATTGATTGTGGTTGGGGTGTCACCCATTACCGCTAGAGAAAAAATAGGCTTTTCCAGATGGCAGCAGGTCAAGAATTTGATTTTATCTTTTTATTTTTTATGAGATGAATCTGATTTGTTTTTCATTATTACTCTCTTATAGCTCATACGTCCCTTACCGAATCACATGAGAGACAACATTTGTGCTTTCCCTATTATCTTCTAGCTTTCTATGTCTTGGATTTGTCATTGATTGCGTTTCTTTCCTGATGAAATGAGCACCAACTTTCAATGTTTGGTTTCTTACTCGTCGATTGTAGTACCACACATCCTTATATTGCATGGAGGACATTAGTATGTCCAGTTCTTCTACCAAACAAAACCAATGAGAAGAGAATTAAAATGAGAAATCTAAAAACTCTCCATATGAGATGATTGTCTTCTATGACAAAACTCACATTGAAACATATCTTACTTATCCACATGTGATTATTCTCCCTCATAACGTGATTTTTGCGTGTATCTCGTTATTGAAAGCTAAGTTAGTCAAAACCTTAAAATACCTAAAAAATAATAACAACTCAAGTGTAGCGGTAAGTAAGGGTATCAATCCACTTTCAAGGTGGTAAAGCGAAGGGAAAACAATTGTAATTCACTTTTTATTTTATTTTTGTGCTTTTTCACTTTTCTAATTTTTTTAGCTTTTCAAATATTAAAACAATAGGGTGAGGTGAGGATGAAATAACACTAAATTAAATTGTGAGATGAAAACAACTAACTAGAAAGTGACTAAAATGAAAAATAAAGTCTAACACAAAAATAAGAGATAAAGTGAGGTAAATAATTGTGAGAACAATCAAGGAGTGGGATTACACCACAAATTTTAGCTATTCTAATTAATTAATTTAATTATTTGAATTATTCAAAATTAATATCAAAATTTTAAACCAACTCTCGTTGCAAGTGTAATTATAATAGTAATCTTTTAGAAAATTAAGTTTAACACCCCACAACTCTAGAAAAATAGATCTACACTCCTTTTAATTAATCACCCGCTAGGATCGATCAATTAAAATTTATGTAAATCTTAGAAAATAAATTTAGAGTTGAAATTCAAGTTATAATACCCCACTTAAGAAACCCCTATCTCTAGTTCGAATCTAAAATGGGTATTATGACTAGAATTTCGATTTTCTCTCGAAAATCATTTACCCTCTCTCGAGGCGTAAATTTAAGGGTGAGGGATCAAAATTAACATTCAAAAGGACTTTTCAAGTAATTAAACTAATTAAAATAAAATAACATCAAATAGGGGTTTTACCCCACCCCTTGAAAGGGGTTTTAGCCTAACATGATATGAAATATGACAAATTAATAATCAAAGGCATAAAATAAATGAGAAGAGAACAATCAAACTCCAATCTCTTGAAGTGAAATTGAACCTCTATTTCTTTGAAATTAAACACAATCCATCCAATATGAGCATCCAATAATAATCAACTCAATAATCAATTCAATTGAATTTCACACATTTATCACTCACAAATATCTTAAAAAAATGAAAATAAAATTATTTACAAATATTTCTAACTAATTTATTCTAACCTAACTCTCTACTTTTCTCTAGAATTTTCTCTCTCTATTTGATCATAAGTCCCCCCACAAATGGGGTCTTGAGTCGCTTTTATAATAGATACATGGCACACATGGGGCTAAGGGGTATATTGGGAAATGGATTTTAGTGTGCATGAAAATTGTGAGGTGTGAGGATAAGTGGGTGAGTGGATAGGAATAAAAATCTGATTTAGTTATTGGGGGTATAATGGGAAGTTGGAGTAAAAGAGTTAGTTGGGGGTATTTTTGGGTATTGGGTAAAAAAGGTTAAGTGGGTTTTATTAGTCACATGGGTAATTTAGAGTTTGTCTTGACTTTTGGCATTTGGTATTGGCAGGTGACACAAATCGTGGGTTGCTTTGGCTAAAATGGAGAATGGATGAAATGGGTTTGGGTTGGAAGAATGGGTCTTGATTTTTGGTTTTGTTTGCTTTCTAGGGCTTGACCGAAATGGCTGTAAGGAAGAAGGTTTGGACAGCTCACAGGGCAGTTTTTGGGTCTAGGAAGGGAGTCGGGTTGGATCGAGTAAGGGTCTCGGGTAGGGCAGCGGCTCGGGTTGTGATCTAGGATCGTGGATGGAGGGTCACCGGGGTAGTGGGTCACCGCTAGTTGACAATGGGTCGGCTTCGAGCAGGTATGGGGGCTGCGCCTAGATCGCGGGTCTATGGTTTTCAGGTGGGATAAGGCAGGTTGCGGGTTCGGTTCACCGGTGCTGGGGCAGGCGGATTTCAGCCACCGGTGATGGGTCGCTTGGGAACGGGTCAGGTCGGGAAAAGGATGGTCGCCGGAGGCGGGGCTTTAAGGGATGAGGTGCGTGGAAGGTTTATGGTGTATTTGGTTTGGGGTGTTAATGGTGGGTTAGGGAGGAGAGAGAAGATGGGTTGTTTTAGTGGGGAAGAAGAAGAAGAAGAAGAAGAAGAAGAAGAAGAAGAAGAAGAAGAAAAGGGGGGTTAGAGTGTGGTAAGGGTGAGTGTTAGTAGTATGAGGGTGAGGGTTGATGTTGTGTGTAGTGTGGTGTTTAGAAGTAGGGTGTGTGTGTGTGTATGTATTAATTTGAACCCCTAAAAATAACACTAACTAACTAACTAAAAAAATAAAATGATTAAAACTAAAAATCTAAAAATTAAATTCCTATTCTAAAAATAAAATAGAGACTTAATAAAAAAATGAAACTAAAAAGAAATAAAATTAAATTAAAAATAAAATCTAATAAAACTTAAAACTAACATCCTAAAAAGAAAATGCAAAATCTAATAAAACTAATAAATAAATGAAATCCTAAAAAAATCTAATCCTAATAAAAACTAAAAACTAATAAAAATAAAATAAAATTACACTAATAAAAATAAAATAAAATAGAAAAATAGAAATAGAAAATAAAACCTAGAAATCCTAAAAAAATAAAAAGTAAATCCTAGAAATTCTAAATAAATCTAAAATAAATTCTAAAAATAAAATGACTCAAACTAAAAAATCTAAAAATTAATAAAAAGACACAAACAAAACACACACAGGGTTTAGGGTTGGTTTACGCTAGGCTTAGGCTCGGGTAAGGTTATAGAGTTAGTAATTAGCTCCATTAAATGCACATTTGCCTCAATATATAGCTTTTGACACTGCAAACGGACATTTGACCTACAAGATAAACATTTAAGCACATAAGACCCATAGTGTCTAGAATTAGCAACTAAAGTACGTCTACTTGGGGTATAAAATATACAGTTTTGGGTGCTTATCACAACACCCCCAAACAGAGCGTTGTTAGTCCTCGAGCAATAAGATAGAGAGAAATAGAAAGATAAGTAACCAAAAGTGTACCACTTTCGCGGGCACTTGCGATTACACTTAGCATGTGCAATAAGCCTTTAAACATATAAGTTGCCCTACAGGACGAGTTGTGTCTCGTGAGGGTTTGTAGGGAATATACCCACAAAATTCTTATTTGCAAAAAATTTATTATAAGGTAGTCAATCTCTTATTAGACATAGAATACTCGCACAATCCATCATAAGATAAATGTTTTCAGAAATACAAGCTAGAATGTGTAAAATTTTTAGCTAAGTAAATACTCAAGGCTCATCCTTCCTAGAACTCAACGTGTGTAGTGTGAATCAGTCAAAACTGGTCGAGTATCACAAGGGTAACTCTTAGATTACCTTGTCGGAATCAACGCTTTAACTTCAAATCTCACGGATATAACTCTCTCAAACGAACTCACGAGATATGAGTTAGTTTATCACTCCTGTGTGTGGAGAGATGAGTAAATGTAAGCAAGTTCAAACGTCTCACACACACATAAGAAAGAATGAACAATTAGAATGAAAAATGATCTCACGAAAGAAATGCTAATCACTATAGTGGGAACGTCGAGTTATTCATCACGTCGACTTTCATTTGCCCGAACACCTAGGGGAACATATGGATGATATATGGGTGAGGGGAAAATAAAATGGGAAGGAAATGATGGGGTAAGGATGATGATGTATGGATGAATGATAAGTGATGGATGTATGAAATGATGGATGTAAAATGGATGGATATGCGATAAGATTGAGAAGAGTGTACTATACTTGAAGAACAAAATGTCTTTATTTAACAAGGACTAAACTACAAACTCTCTTTTTATTTTCTCTCTTTTTTTTTCTTTTCTTTTTTCTCTATTTTTTTCTTTTTTTTCTTTTTTCTTTTTGCTATTTTTTTCTTTTCTTTTTCTATTTTTGCTATTTTTTTTTTCAAACCAACAATGAAGACATTTATATTTGAAATCGCTCTTTTTCTCAAAATGATAGATGATATATGAATGGATTAGGGAGTGTGTATGGATCATGAGGGGGATAAATGGGAAGGTAATGGGTGAGGTGAATGGTAAATGGTATGTGTATGGATGAGAATCTAGTATTCGGGACAAATTTCAAGACACGTGTTTCGTACAACTCGAAAGTGATGTCGTTCTCAATGATCAAGCCAAAGTTTATGAAAAATAATGAGATCATGCAATAATTTAAGTGCAGGCCCAAACGAAGTTGAATCAACTTGTGACTCGGAGATTGCGTAAAACACTCAGAAATGGTGAAAGGTACGAATCTCACGGGCTAAAGTCTCTACTAGTGATCCTTAAGGTTCTCTTGAGAATTGTAGTACTCCTCAACTCTAAATCGTATTGATGTGATAAGTGCGCAAATTTTGTTGAGTCTAGAAATTCATGGTGCAAAATGCCTTGTTACGTATTACATAAGCTATTAGAAAATATATTCTCTAGCTTGATTCCTAGACTTTGAAAGGTGGATGATTGAAAATTCACATCAATGAGTGAGATGAAAGAAACTGCACGAAATTTTAAAAATCAGGTTCAAAAATCAAATTTTTCAAAAGAGGTACAATTTTGATAAATTTCCTCACCCCCAAACAAAAAGGAACATCGTCCTCGATGTTAGATAAAATGATTTTTAAAATTGAGAGCATAAAGTAGGAAAGAGTTTACCATAATGAACCGCTAATGAGGTGGACAAATATAGCCAAGAATAAACCTGAATAAGAAGTGAGAGAAACCAAAATTTGTATAAGTCAATAAGCATGATAAAGCATTGGGTGGTGTGAAACACCACCCCCAAACAGGATAAGACGAGTACAAGAAATGCGGGCTGCCTCCCGGTAGCGCTAAGTTTAATGTCTTCAGCCAGACCGAACCATTCTCACCCTAAATATAAGATCTATGATGGCGCGGGGCGGCAAAAAAATCTGGGTGATGAGAATCACCCCAAACAAGACTGAAGCGTCAGTCTTGTTGGATAAAGGCTAAAATGGTCAATGCACCTGTATGGAAAAGTGCATCACACGATGCAAAGCATCGGTGGACCATGGGTGGGTGGGAATTAGGGTAAAGGTGAGAAAGGCATGCGTGACTAAGCATCGATCACGGGCCTTATTGAGCCGAAAGGTGAGGGCAACTAGGGCCCTATAAGAATGGTGCTCTAGTTGGTGAGGGAGGCAAAAAGGTTTGAAAAGTGTAATGGGATGGGCCTCATAAAAATCACACGACCATTTCTATGAATGGGAGATGATAATGGTTGCGCCGTGACATGCCATGGAGCTGTCTCGGGAAGCAATCAACACCACAAGAGAGTGGCGTGCATGGAGGAACAAGCTCGGTGTCACGGAAGTGGAGAGTAGCATAAAAAATACTCTCATAGAAGGTGGAGGATGGTGTTAGGTTAGGATCTAAAAATTTAGATGGAAACTTGAAATGTGTAAAATCAAGATCCAAACCAGGTGGTGGGGTAGAAGGGACAATGGGTGGGTCGGGTGGGATAAACGGTGGATCGGGTGGGATAAATGGTAGAGGAAGATGATCCAACTCAAGCGTGGGAGACACACACTCATTGGGTGGAGTAAAAGAATACTCACAAGGGAGTGTGGTTTCTAAAGATGGAGTTGTCAGCTTCTTCATAAGAGTAGCATCGGGAAATGGGGTGGTTAGTTCAAACGAGGCACCAAGATCGGAGATGGATGGAGTACTAGAAGTAGTGGGCTCAAAGGGAGCCAAATATAGTGGGACATCATCCATATCCGGATAGTTAGGAACTATCACAGATTCTATCTCGGGAAAATGGTGAGCACTTGTAGCCGGAGCTAACCTAAAAGATATGGGCATGTCAGAGACATATGAAATTGGGGCATAAGGTAAAGGCTCGGGCATATTTTTGGATATGACGGGAAAGTGAGTGGGAACCTCAAAGTGGGGTTCATGATGACATGGTGGGATTGGATCAAGCTCACTATAGAAAAGTAAGTCAACACAATTGTCAACTTGGGACCCGAACCATGGGATGGTATCAACTTCGAGATTCTCGGGGTGGTAGGGTTGGTCACACACAAAATTTGTTTCACAAGATGACATATCATCGTCACACTCAGCTGCAACGATGGGTGGAACCATGGGAATGTACGACTCTCTCGCACACTCCAATTCATTTAAACTTTGTTCAAGCCTTTGGAGAGCTTGAGTTTGAATTTGAGTGTCTTGCTGTTGCTCGAGTATGAACTTTTGCAAGAGGGTTTCGAGAGCGGAGGTGGATGATGGTGGTGGTGGAGTGACAGGTGGTGGCGGTGGGTGAGGTGGACAGAACTCGCTACTATCATGACTATATGGAGAATACTCAAATGAAGTGTGTGGAGTGGGGCCAAGTTCGTCATACACGAAAGGATCGCTTTCGTGATGGAAAATTGGTTGATACTCATTGGGTGCATAGTGAGGGGACTTATCGGAAATGGGTGCACAAGGATGCCATGACGACTGTTGGAACGGGTGAGGATCCACAACATCGGGTTGGGATTCGTATTGCATGGAAGGGTGATCAGGCCTCCACGAATAACTCGGGGACTCACACAACTCGGGAATGGGTGTATCGGGATAGTTGGCTGAGGTGGGTTCTAGAACAGTGTCATATGGATACACATGTTCCATGGTGGGATCGGATGGATATGACAAGTACGGACACTCAAGGGACATGTGATCGGCATAATAACAGTGGGTGCACAATAAAGGATGAGACACGCTGACACTTGACACCGAGGGTGATGAAATAGGAGGTGCGTGCAAGAACGGGTCAAGAGTATCAAGGGTACTCGTGAGAGAGGAGAAACCACTAAAAATCTCATAAAGAGACTGTTCGGGATCTCTCTCACACGTGTCGCGTGTTAATGAGAAATGACCAAAGTAGTCCCGTAAAGGACGTTCTTCGGCCATGAGGGGAGAAATATATATTTTTTGAGTTTTTAAATTTTTTCAAAAGGAAAGAAAATTTGTTTGGATTTTCTAAAAATAATAAAAGAAAATATTTTTGGAATTTTTAAAATGAAAGAAAGAAAATATTTTTGTATTTTTTTCGGAAGAAAAGGGTGGGGAAAGATATGGACTCTTAGAATTTTGAACGAACTCACTAAAATCCGACTACCGAAAAAGGAATTGGACACACACACACAAGTCAAGAAAATTTCCTAACTAGCACATAGCCAATTTTTATCTTCAAAATTTAGTGAAAGGGGTAGTCAAATTTTAATTAAGTTCGCGGGCGATACAAAATCACGGAATAATCTGAGTGATCGCCTTTGCAAAATTTTCTCCTACTCTAATCACAAGATGCCAAGAGGCTTGCCACAGAGATTCGCCACAAAGCCACTACGATAAAACGATCGGCCGGTACAACGCTGGTGACAACACAAACCCGTTTTACTAGGCGGTCGCACTTAAAACCCAGTTTTTTTGGACGCTTCCGTGCCGCAAAGCGAACCGTTCGAGGGTTTGACCGGTGGAGAGGACTCTACGGGGTATCTTACAAGTCAAAACGATCAAAAAGGGGCCTACGAACACCGTATCCTATGGGGCTATCTAGTTGATTCATTTTAAATTAGTGATTGCTAGGGTAGCACACAAAGGATAGGTGATTGAGTCGGGTGATGAAATCCATTCTCGTGAGTGACCGGGCGTAGGTCTTAGTCAATTTAATTCATCATTCCATTTAAAATTAAATGCAAGAATTAAATCACATAAGAGCACGTAGGAGCACACAAGGTATGAACTCGCTAACAAGAGGGTGCGAGGGTATAAGATATGTACCTCCCACGATTTTTAGGCCGTGGGGTGCCGAAATTGTTGAATCGACCGGGGGGAGAATACATCAATCTCAGTCGGCCCCGGGAGTCCTACCGACCCAAGGTAGAGAGGCTTCTAAATCGTCGTCTTTGGACGCCCTCTTTCTACCTTGTCCGGTTTCCCTATCACGCTTGCTTCGATGATTACAATTGTAAAAATGAAAAATAAATGGTGTCTCTATGCACCGCAATACAAGCAATGATAAAATAAACCTCATACAAGCCTTCTAAAAATATAAAAATGGTACAAAAAATAATAAAGTGCAAAAAATAAATAAACTACAAAATTGAATCCGCTCCGAGTGCTTCACGCTCCCAAGAATGGAAACGGCGCCATTTGATAACGTGACTTTTGTGTGTATCTCGTTGTTGAAAGCCAAATTAGTAAAATCCTTAAAATACCTACAAAATAGTAAACAACTCAAGTGTAGCGGTAAGTAAGGGTATCAATCCACTTTCAAGGTGGTAAAGCGAAGGGAAAACAATTGTAATTCACTTTTTATTTTATTTTTGTGCTTTTTCAATTTTCTAATTTTTTTAGCTTTTCAAATATTAAAAAAATAGGGTGAGGTGAGGATGAAATAACACTAAATTAAAATGTGAGATGAAAACAACTAACTCGAAAGTGACTAAAATGAAAAATAAAGTCTAACACAAAAATAAGAGATAAAGTGAGGTAAATAATTGTGAGAACAATCAAGGAGTGGGATTACACCACAAATTTTAGCTATTCTTATTAATTAATTTAATTATTTGAATTCTCCTAAATTAATATCAAAATTACAAACCAACTCTCGTTGCAAGTGTAATTATAATAGTAATCTTTTAAAAAATTAAGTTTAACACCCCACAACTCTAGAAAAATAGATCTACACTCCTTTTAATTAATCACCCGCTAGGATCGATCAATTAAAATTTATGTAAATCTTAGAAAATAAATTTAGAGTTGAAATTCAAGTTATAATACACCACTTAAGAAACCCCTATCTCTAGTTCGAATCTAAAATGGGTATTATAACTAGAATTTCGATTTTCTCTCAAAAATCATTTACCCTCTCTCGAGGCGTAAATTTAAGGGTGGGGGATCAAAATTAACATTCAAAGGGACTTTTCAAGTAATTAAACTAATTAAAATAAAATAACATCAAATAGGGGTTTTACCGCACCCCTTGAAAGGGGTTTTATCCTAACATGATATGAAATATGACAAATTAATAATCAAAGGCATAAAATAAATGAGAAGAGAACAATCAAACTCCAATCTCTTGAAGTGAAATTGAACCTCTATTTCTTTGAAATTAAGCACAATCTATCAAATATGAGCATCCAACAATAATCAACTCAATAATCAATTCAATTGACTTTCACACATTTATCACTCACAAATATCTAAAAAAATGAAAATAAAACTATTTACAAATATATCTACCTAATTTATTCTTACCCAACTCTCTACTTTTCTCTAGAATTTTCTCTCTCTATTTGATGATAAGTCCCCCCACAAATGGGGTCTTGAGTCTCTTTTATAATAGATGCATGGAACACATGGGGCTAAGGGGTATTGTGGGTAATGGATTTTAGTGTGCATGGAAATGGTGAGGTGTGGGGACAAGTGGGTGAGTGGTTAGGAATAAAAATATGATTTAGTTATTGGGGGTATAATGGGAAGTTGGGGTAGAAGAGTTAGTTGGGGGTATTTTTGGGTATTGGGTAAAATGGTTAAGTGGGTTTTATTAGTCACATGGGTAATTTAGAGTTTGTCTTGACTTTTGGTATTTGGTATTGGAAGGTGACACAAATCGTGGGTTGCTTTGGCTAAAATGGAGAATGAATGAAATGGGTTTGGGTTGGAATAATGGGTCTTGATTTTTGGTTTTGTTTGCTTTCTATGGCTAGACCGAAATGGCTGTAAGGCAGAAGGTTTAGAAGGCTCACAGGGCAGTTTTCGGGTCTAGGAAGGGAGTCGGGTTGGATCGGGTAAGGGTCTCAGGTAGGGCAGCGGCTAGGGTTGTGAGCTAGGATCATGGACGGAGGGTCGTCGGGGTAGTGGGTCACCGCTGGTCGACAATGGGTCGGCGTCGAGCAGGTATGGGGCTTGCGCCTGGATCGCGGGTTTATGGTTTTCAGGTGGGATAAGGCAGGTTGCGGGTTTGGTTCGCCGGCGCTGGGACAGGCGGATTTCAGCCGCCGGTGATGGGTCGCAAGGGAACGGGTCAGGTCGGGAAAAGGATGGTCGCCGGCGGCGGGGGTTTAAGGGATGAGGTGTGTGGAAGGTTTATGGTGTATTTGGTTTGGGGTGGTAATGGTGGGTTAGGGAGGAGAGAGAAGATGGATTGTTTTATTGGGGAAGAAGAAGAAGAAGAAGAAGAAGAAGAAGAAGAAGAAGAAGAAGAAGAAGAAGGGGGTTAGAGTGTGGTAAGGGTGTATGTTAGTAGTATGAGGGTGAGGGTGAGGGTTGGTGTTGTGTGTAGTGTGGTGTATAGAAGTAGGGTGTGTGTGTGTATGTGTTAATTGTACCCCTAAAAATAACACTAACTAACTAACTAAAAAAATAAAATGATTAAAACTAAAAATCTAAAAATTAAATTCATATTCTAAAAATAAAATAAAGACTCAATAAAAAAATGAAACTAAAAAGAAATAAAATAAAAATAAAAATAAATCTAATAAAACTTAAAATTAAAATCCTAAAAAGAAAATGCAAAATCTAATAAAACTAATAAATAAATGAAATCCTAAAAAATCTAATCCTAATAAAAACTAAAAACTAATAAAAATCAAATAAAATATAAAAATGGAAAATAAAACCTAGAAATCCTAAATAAATCAAAAATAAATCCTAGAAATTCTAAATAAATTTAAATAAATCCTAAAAATAAAAATGACTCAAACTAAAAATCTAAAAATTAATAAAAAGACACAAACAAAACACACACAGGGTTTAGGGTAGGTTTAGGCTAGGCTTAGGCTTGGGTAAGGTTACGGGGTTAGTAATTAGCTCCATTAAACACACATTTGCCTCAATATATAGCTTTTGACACCGCAAACGGACATTTGACCTACAAGATAAACATTTAAGCACATAAGACCCATATTGTCGAGAATTAGCAACTAAAGCACGTCTACTTGGGGTATAAAATGTACAGTTTTGGGTGCTTATCACTCCCATTTATAAGCCATCAAACTATTTTACATTAATAATATATTTAAGCAAAATTCTAAAAAATTTAAAACAAAAGAGAGGAACCACTATTATTTTCGTTGAAGCCATCTGACACTCAACATAAACTGAATGTTGGAGCTAAAGAGAGGAACTACAATTATTTTCGTTGTAATAACATAGGTATTCAGCAATCTTGGACTCTGTATGGTTATCATTTAACATAAATTACAATAAATTTGTTGGAACTCTGTATGGTTATCATTTAACATAGGTATTCAGCAGTACAAAGTTCAACAATTCAGAGGAACCACTAAACAATGAAAATAATTCTTAAAATAAAGTGCAAATAGAACCCAAATAGAATTTACTCGTGAGTGATGGAGGCATCAGCATCGGAGGTAACGTGGTAGGGAGTTGAAGGGAGGGAGAGCGGGGTGAGATGCAATTGAAGGGAGGGGAGGTAGAACTAAAAAATTACAACCATAAGACATTAGCAGTCATATTACCATCAATACATACTTTTTAGTAGAAAAACATATTACCAAAATCATATTACTAAAAAATGAAAGTGTATACCTCAACATGTGAAAGTGTATACCTTATCAACGAGCCTTCAAGCACCTAAAAAACCATATTACCACAATTAAAATAGTGAGCACAAATTAACACACACACACACAACAAAATTGTATATCTCACATAGCTTGAACCCGAAAAAAAAAAGAGAAACTCTAATTAATACCTAAACAACCCAGATTAAAAACTTAAACATTCAAAACCACATCCTGCAAATAAAAATATATTGAAAAAAATGTATGAATAGGGTGGAGGGATAAGACCCAAAAAATGTATGAATAGGCTTAAACATCATACACATGTGGCTGACACATGTTCTTATTCTCTGACGGAAACTAAGAGAGCTAAGGCCAAGTCAATAAGAAAGGCCTCGTCCTTATTGAAAGTATATGTCTAAAGAAGGTCCTCGACTCTGGGACCTTGGCCTTATTACATGTAACAACCCGAGGTCTTGGAGATGAGGATTTATTTATTTTGGGAGAAATAAATATTATTTTTAATTGGAGATTAATTAAATTGGCAATTGAGGTCAAAATTGGGAGTCATTAGAAAGTGTGTCAAATGGCGATTCTGAGGATACCATTGTGTCCGGAAGGGTCGAGAAAGTCGAAATGACTGTACTTGGGGTCTATTTGGGTTCGAAATAATTTAGGACCGTTTGACTCGAATTAAAGTTACTTAGTCACTTAAAGTGTGTATTATCATTTACAGATGTGTGTCTTGGGATTTAGGGCTTATTAAGCCTACGGGAAATATTTCTCCAAAGAGAGAAAGAGAAAAAGAAAGAAAGAAAGAGAGAAGAAGAAGAAAGAAGAAGAAAAGGAAGGAGAAAAGAGAGAGAAAGTGGAGATTTCCGTCCAATACGCGATCTCAAGGCGGATTCAGACCCTACGAACCCGAGGCAAGTGATTAAACTTGCTAAATAATTATTGTGTACCATTTATTGCATGATTTGTGGATTGAAATTTTGGGTTTTAGGTTTAGTTTGATAAAACCTAACTTTTTGGGAAAACCTTAGATTTGTGGTGTATAAATGATTTATAGGTTAGAAATTAGTTTATTTGTGTTTATAGATGATATATATGTGATTGGGTTGAGGAGAAATGAAGAGATAATGATCAAAATGTATTTTGGGGATTTTAGGCTAAATGAAAAGTAGCCATTTTTGAGAGTTCTGAAGGGCCGAATCGATTCGGCCTCCTATCGAATGGATTCGAAAATGTGCAGGTGCCCAGGTCTGAGTGACCGATTCGAATTCGGATTCCAGCCGAATCGATTCAGCCTGAGACAGAGTCATAGGTCTGATGACCCGAATCGATTCGACTTCTTGGCCGAATCTATTCGCTGGGCCGAATCGATTCGGAATTGGCCAGAATCGATTCGGAAGCAGGTCCTTTGGTGGGATTGTTTTTCTAAGGAGAATTTCATCCCGTTTTGTTTGAGGTTATCTATTGGGAACCTCTATAGGAGATATTTGGAGTATGTTTTGGAGACTTTTAGCGAGTTTCCCTTATAAGAAATTATTGGAGTCTTATTGACTAAAGTTGAGGAATACCTATTAGACATTTTGGTATTTTCTAAGTGGGGAAGCCCACTTTGATTTGGAGATTCTACTTGGTGATAATAATTACAATTCATATGAGAGAATGAGAATAAATTAGAGATATCGGATCTTAGGATCCAATCCCATATGGGATAATTTTAAAGGTTCATAAAATGGATTGAACCCTATTATGGATGGAGAATTATAAATGCTAAATTGAGGCATGTTAAGATAAAGAATATCCTTAACTTAAATAGAATTGAGAGACAATTCATTATTAGAAGAGACTTTTGAGCTTCAAGCGAGAAATAGTATGATGTATACTAAGTGGGGTTAATAGGTGAGATTTGACGGTTAGTGTATAAAAAGAGAGTGATATACTAAACAATAATGTTAATCAAATTGCGCCAATGGGCGTATAATGAAAATGAAAATGATGTGGCAGGTATACCTTATATGACAGTATATCTTTATTATGTGGGATGTATGTATACCCTATATGATGGTATATATGAATGGTTAGGCATACCCTCTCCTTGCTATCATTGGGAAGTTACGTGCGTGGAGGGTGAGCATCCTGGCTCAAAGAGCAGGGTGTGGATATTCCCCAGGTCATAGTCGTCCATGTGATTATTATGTGATATACATTTATTTATTTTGGTGGTGAGAGGTCGTGGGTATGTGTCTCTCTCACTTACCGGTTAGGAGCTACGACCGCTTCCCGGGACGTCGTGTGCGTGAGTTGATCACGAGGTGGGTGTCGTTGAACCCCACCAGGTGGCCCCAGTTTGCTACGCATATGGGCTGCTGGAAGATGATAGCATGTGAGCTTGCATCCTTCGAGTTATAGCTCGGTTGGATGGTTATTATTTCTTGTTCTTGCACTTGGGTATCAAGGGCATAATGGACCTCAACGACCTACATTGCCAGGATTAGTGTATCGGAGGGGTTCCTTGTTTGGATTTCGCTTCGGCGAGATGTCCCACACACGAACCGCAGTGTAATGTTGGAACTTGGGGATAAGTTAGTCCTTAATGATCATACTTATTTATATATATATATCACCTATACCGACAATCGACAGTGCCAGGAGTAGTGTAACAGGGGGTTCCTTGTTTGGATTTCGCTTCGGCGAGACGTCCCACAAATGAAACGCCATGTACTGTTGAGAATTAGGAATATTAATTAATTAAAATTTGGATAATAATAATTTGGGTTATATGCATATTGCATTGAGGGCATAATGAGCCTCGAGGACCAATACGGTCAGGAGTAGTGTAACGGGGGGGGGGGGGGGGGTCCTTATTTGGATTTCGCTTCGGCAAGACGTCCCACGCACGAAACGCAGTGTCGTGTTGAGAATCGAGAGGAGTTTAGTCCTTAACTCTTGATGTTAATAACTCATAAATAATAATTATATATATATTGTTTACTTGCCATTTAAGGGCATCACTAGAATATAAAATTCTAGTAAATGAGATTGTTGATGTATTGTGATGTTGTGGTTATGAAATGAATCATGTAACTTTATATGTTCAACAGATGAACATTATAAAGATAACTATAACTATTACATTAAAGTTAATGTATATAACTTATAGATTATAGAAATAAGTATAGATTGGGAGATAGGTTAGATGGATTCACTTAAATAATTCAATTGGGTTTAAGTTAGAATCCTTTTACCTAAATAGAATCGGGCATCCATTTGGAGATCACGTGCATATGATTAGTGCGCGCTCTAGTTGAGAGGTGAGTTGAATTATTATGGAGAGTTCGATTCCACCTTAATCATGTAATAATGCATTTATAATTATTATCCATTTTAATACACTTGCTATAAAATGTTTTTCAACTCGGGCTCTGACCCGTTTATATTTTCTCCTCCATGTATATATTGTATTACTTTAGGTGTTCCCCCGCAAGGACGTCGGTATTCGTGGAGCTGTGGCTTTGCGGACTGTCTCAGCACTTTGTTTTAGTCGATTCCTATCTTTGTATATCTAGATTAGGATTCAGTTTGTATTTTGGGTTAGTACTCAAAGTGTTGTAGATTAACACTTTCATATTTCATTTAACAGATTATTGTATTGTCTGTTACCCGACAGCATATTCAGGTATTTCATTGTTGAGATTTTGTTATATATTGTATTTCACTCTTGTACATATTAGAGTTTGCACTTATCACTCATCATAGTTAGATGTATATTGTTGGTTATGTGCATTATTGGTTTTGTTGTTGTTGTTAAATAAAAAGTTTTAAATTTTTGACAATTTGCTTTTAATGATTTTGGGTAGTTAGCCTTATATTATTAGTTTTGTCTGTTGATGTTGAGACTGTGCCATCTGGGATACCTGATTGAATGTAGTATAGGGCTGGCCACCCGTTATTATTTTGAGCGGGTTGTCACATTACAATACTTAGAAGAATTTTCCTGGTTATCATATAAGTCTCATCCATCCAGTGCAAGATCAATCACACACACACAACAAAAGTGTATACCTCACATAGCTTGAACCCAAAAAACAAAGAAGAAACTCTAATTAATACCTGAACAACCCAGATTAAAAACTCCGACATTCAAAACCACATCCTGCAAATAAAAGTATATTGAAAAAAATGTATGAATAGGGTGGAGGGATAAGACCCAAAAAATGTATGAATAGGATTAAACATTAGACACACGTGGCTGACACATTTTCTTATTCTCTAACTGAAACTAAGAGATTTAAGGCCAAGTCAATAAGAAAGGCCTTGTCCTCATTGAAAGTCTACGTCCAAAGAAGGACCTCGACTTTGGGACCTTGGCCTCATTACAACACTTGGAAGAATTTTCCTTATTATCATGTAAGTCTCATCCACCCAGTGCAAGCTCAATCATAGATACAGACTTTACACCTCGACTTAAAGTGTCATCTAGTCGTATTTTAGAATGATCTATGACCTAGGAGGCTCTTCTAGGTCACATGATAGACACGTGAGGTCTCATCCAACTAAATTTAAAGCAAATCATGATAGTCAGTCCTTTTCTCAAATACATGTGTGGCATGGGTAAATTGTGGCTATATCAGTGGTAACCCAAGATGTATACAAATCTACATCAATTAACCTTCAATCGGTGAATGTAGAAACAACAAAATAAAATAGTGTGGCACCCCGCCTAATTAAATATCGGGTGATCAGTACTCTATAAAATTTAAAACAGAATGTTCGGTTGGTTCATTCTTAGTATCACTGTCGAAAACATAATAACTCATTTAATCACCTAATATAATTAAGCTAAGTATCAAAACATTTTTTTTAAAACCCTTTAATTACCAGACCAAGAAATTTAATATAAACCATCCACGCATAATTAATTAGTATAAATACTGAATCAGAACCACATGCTGAATTAGATATGACTGGATAAAACATTCCAGTTCAAAACTCTAAACCAAAAACATAGTAACCATCAATCCAAATGAAAATGGACAGAAAATAAACCGAACATAATCTCTGAAAGCTGTCTAAGGAATTTGCGACACATGCCCTGAATAGAAAGTCTATGAAGAATGGAAATGAAATGATGGAGGCATCTAATACGAAGACCTACAACTTCCACAACAGCTGCAGCACGCTAAGCAATCCAAATCTCTAAGTCTGGTGTCCCTATGGCTGAGCACCTGATATAATACATACATATAGCAAGGGAAAGAAGAGATGCAAGAAACGGGTCAGAGCCCGATGTGTAAAAATATTTGTTAAAGCAAGTATTTAAAATTTGCAGTAAAGCAAATATCAAGTGCATGTTAGTTCGAACTCTCACATGAGATTCTCACCTCTCTTCTATTATGCACGCCTAACGTATATTTAATTTTATCCTTAGCTATACCACCCAATATAACTAGTCTGAATTCATCCTGATAGTATTTATTCTCACCATTAGTAAATCCGTATCACCCATACAATACGTTATCAAATTAGCCTATGTCGAATAGCTAATTAGTAAATTTTCCCATTTTCATAATAGATCGATTATGCTCTTAAGATTTACTTTATAAATTTACATGCCCATCTCTATAAGCTATACACAGTAGGTTGATTCACAAACTCGCGTACATATATACATATAGTCACATCTTCCCTATATATATATATATATATATATATATATATATATATATTATAATACTGCACCCCTGGGCTGTGACCCATTAGCGCACCTAACCATAATGATGTACCCCTGGGTTATCACCCATTAGTACACTTATTTTAATAATCTTGTACCCATGGGTTATCACCCATTAGTACACTTATAATTCATTCTTTTACCCTCGGGTTATCACCCATTAGTACACTTAATAATAAGATTCTTACACCCCCGGATTATCACCCATTAGTGCCTTTAATGATATTATTACATAATAGGCATACACACATCCTATTATAAATTATAAGTATTTCTCTCACCTACATATATACTTCTCTTACGTATTTTAATTTCAAAATTTCGTAGTACAATTATTGAGATTATTATCCCTCTCGTAATCTCTAAGGTACATTCTTCCCATGTCGAATTAACTAAAGTATTTAGTCGCTCATACTTTTCTCGAAATTCTACCTTACTTAAGTTTATTATCTGGTAATTTATCTCTCTTCCATAAATCAATAAACTCAAAACTGGATTCTAAGAAATTCCCAAAATTTCACTCTGTCGCTCAAACCAGATGGCATGTCGTTTGAACGACTGCCACGTGTCGCTCGAACGACTTCGCACGAGATGCAATCTCTCTCGAACGACTTCGTGCGAGATTTCACTGTTCGTCTTCTACCCAGATTTTTAGCGTTTTCCACCATTTTTAACTCTAAAACCTCTAATTCAACATCCCAAACTCTAAACAAACAGTTCTGATTCAAATCCCGACAATAATATATGAATTCTAACATCCTAGAATCATCAAATCAGTACGAACCATCAATAAAACATGAAACCCCCAAATTAATATATCAAAACCCTAGCTCTTCAAATTCCCATTCAAGAACACATAATTTCCAGATTTGTTCTACATAGAAATTCATCAAAACGTGATTTCTAGTCTACATACATGAAGGGTTTCAATTAACTAATATCAGAATTAATTTACGTATCCAAATTCCTCAATTTCATCCTTTTTATGAACCAAAACATGTTTCTAACAATCCTATACTAACACGAATATGATAAATACCTAAATACAACAAGTTATAAACACTTGCCTTGAATTAGTTGACTGATTTCTTGACGTTGTTGGTATGGGTGTGTTCCCCTTATCCCGATCTATACGGTGGTGGTGGTGATTATGCAAGGTGGTGTTAATTTGGCCCTCTTCTCTTGGAAATAGCTCTCCCTCACACCTTCTACAGCCGTTCTTTCTTCCTGTAACTTTTTAACTGTAATGGAATTTCTTTGGTTGATAATATAACTCTTAATTTTCGTCCATTAATTAATCTTAAAAATCTAATTTACCATAATGCCCTCTCGGGGTGCCGATTTGGCCTAAAATTTCCCCGGGACCCAAACTAAACACCCGGGTATACTATTTTGACTATCTCGATTCTTTTGGACTCAACGATACACTTTAAATGACCATACGAGTTACTAAAAATAATTAATATATTTATTCCATTAAATTAGTCCTGACACGATGCACATGCACGTCTGACTTAATTCACTAAACTATCGTATTATTCTCTCTCGACAATCTATCAAAGTGTATAGTTCCATATTACATATCGTATAGTAATATTAAATCAATAAGTATTAACCCTTGGCACGCTAGTTAATATTATTTTTTATTAAATCCGGATTAATTAATAATTTAATTCTCACATTTAAATTCAATTAATCCCATAATTATTTCAATCATAAAAATATGGGGTATTACAAATAGTACAAACTGCAATATGACCTCCCTATAGATTAACGCTAATAATGGAAAAGTGAGAAACTAACATAATGACAAAGAGACATCAAATTCATATAATCATTTTCCTTGTTTTCTACAGAAATGTTAAAATGAATGCTAAATGTATCGAAGCGGGAATTAAAAGCAAGAACTCGAATATATAAAACCCAAATGTCTCACACAACCCAAATGCCTCTCCAAAAAGCCCCAAATCCCATCACAACCATCATAATCGTAAATGGAAATTTCTTAACAGCCAAAATTATAAACACATGGAATCTAAATAAAAACTAATAGCAATCTCTAATTGGTTGAGAGAGAGAGAGAGAGAGAGAAAGAGAGAACATACTGCCTTAAATAAAATTAATGCTTGCACCAAACAATGCTTAGCATGATGAAACCTACAAAAATAATATACAAATATCGTAAAACATATAATATAAAAATAATGTTTACAGAGTGAGATCAGAGATAAACCCTATGTAAAAAAACTAAAAAAATAAACAAATTGTGTGCGTGTGGAAGTGGAAGTGTCAGATCTGGGAAAAACCCTATGCACATGAGTGTGTGGATATGTGTGTAAGAGATTGGGGAAAAAAGGTTACCTTGGGGTGACGGCAAGGGAGAGGGGGCGACGGCAAGGGAGGTGTGGCAGCTTGGGGTTTGAGAGGTAGTTGGATGAGGAAGCGTTTGCTCAGGTGTATTTTATCACAACCGAGAGAGAAAGACGGGGTAAAGTGAGAGTGAGGGAATGAGAAGTCGGAGAGGGTTTGTTGTGAGAGTGTATTGTAGGGATTGTTTGTTTACAAACATACCCCTCAATTTGAATTTTGAAGAAAAGGGGAAAATAAATTAGAGTGTGTCAAAAGAGGGGGAAACTAAAATTATCAAGGGTAAAATAGGAAGTGTAGGAAAAACTCACTAAGATGAAATCATGTTTTGATCTTATGACATACACAAGTTTTCTACTTTAATATATAGATATATATTTTCTGAGTTATACATATACTAGAGGAAGCACAACAAATATTTCGTTCTCCAACGACACAAAGTGTAATTTTAAAAACATTGGTCATAATATTCTTTACTTATAGGACTATCCACCCGGCTTAACAAATAATCAATAGTTCAACAACATTTAAATAGTCTAAATTCATCAAACAAATTCACATATAAGATGAAATATACAATTTTCACCAATCAAATTCACATTATGCCTCAAATAAATAAAGTGTCAATTTTTTTTTTAAAAGGACATAGTCTCGTTTGTTTATTGGACTATTCAGCCTGCTTAAAAGGTAACAACCAATCCAACAATATTCAAAAAGCCCAAATTCATCTAGAAAATTATTCAACGAAATAAACTTCTTAAAAAAATCACACATACGCGCACGCACACACACACACACACACACACACACACATATATATATATATATATATATATATATATATATATATATATATATATATATATATATATATCAATTGAGGCCATCCCACATGTTCCACTATAACGATTGCTCGTAGTTTTCAAAATGCAACCTGGTACAAAGCAAAAAATATAGTTAGTCAATTGAAATGGCTAGTCAACTATTAAATAAACACAGTAATTAGTAATTATATAGCGCAGATCTGTGAGGATTAATTTTCTCATTGGTAACTTACTTTTTAAACACATCGTGATTTCTTGAAGAGTTTCCTTATTGAGAAACAAAATCAAACTCCATTTATAGAATTAATGAAATGCATAACCTAAATTGAAGTCCAATATATTGAAGTAATGAAATGCATAAAGTGAAAAGCAATAGAATTCTTAATTGAAAATAATAATACCTTTAAATTCCTATGAATGTATATACTCCATTAATAAAAGTAGATTGAAACCTCAACTGAAACTAAACACGATACCTAACCTCCAATAACCTAAAATTTATAGAAATTAAAAATTCACATTAACAAATTTTATACATTAAATAGATAACACTCAGGAAAGAATAATATTTGCATATTTAGTATACCTGTCAACACACTAGTTGATTTCTAGAGATTGTGGTAATATATGCAAAGTCCCGATTAGATTACACCTGTAAAAATTCAAGCACACATGTAATAGAATGTCAATAAACATGCCATTTTTTTGCCACCAAAACATGTTTATTACATGTCCCCAGTGTTACAGTCCAACATCCATAGCGTCAATAAAAAAATCTTATTGCCCCTATAATATGTTGTATCATCAATCCTTCCACATTCCACCTACATCGCATCTATTGCCACTCATATTTAATGAATGATGATACAAATTTCTTGTAAAAAATAATTGAGGAAGAAACAAAATTTACATTTAAAGCATAACGTACAAAATAAATGAATGTGCCAACATAATAGTTCCCATAAGAAACCACTAATCAACAATATAACAAAATAACAGAGTACCAGTATGAAGTTGTGATTCCAAAACGTAACAAAACCAAACAGGTCCAAATTCCAAATCCTAACCAACTAGAGATCATAATTTGACTATATATGTTTTGTTCCTGCATGTTTATGGGGACTTATCCACGTAAATAAGGATAAAGTAATATACTTTATAATAAAATAAAGTAGACCATATGAATGTCTTGCCTTCAAAGTACCATAAGAAGTGAAGTAATCAAGAAGCTCTTGATTTCCCACGCCAAATAACTTGTAATTATCATCATAATTTGGTTTTTTCATGTGTCATGAGTGGCTACTAGACCCTATACTAGTCAATCACACCGGACACCCTTGGCACGTATGGAAATGCCACTTTCTCTCCGGTTCATTTATTTGCTCTATGCTCAAAGTATCCAACTTCTCAAAAAGGCGATGAACCACCTGCTCAACATACTGAAACATTACAAATAAGTAGATATTAGTTCTATCTTCTGTAATAAATAAATATGGTTACAATTAAAATTAGAAGATTACCTTCATAACAAAATTTATATGGCTTTATGTATAGGAATTTAATTATTAACTAGATCATATTTCCATAAGTAATGAGACATACATTGTGTTTCTAAACTTCTTTAAGATAGAGACTTGAATTTATTATATTCCACATGTATATTATATTATAAACCAGTAGAGTTTATCCATTTCTTGTTAGACCTCACTGGGTTTAATTAGTGTAAAGTACTTCAATAGTACATTTGATAGATATATAGATAAATAAATAAATAACGTGGACGGAGTCTAATGCCAAGTTATATACTTCAAATGTCTGCTTGGTCCAATATTTGTTTATGTATTAAAATTTATTATATCAATTAAAATCACACGGGAACCAAGTCACTTCCATATGTTTATATTTTATGCCACGTTCATAAGAAAGCTATTTCATACATGTGATAAAGAAGAAATGAGGATTAAAAAGTCAATGCCAACAACTACGCTAGCAATTCCTGATAAAACACTTCAATTATATATTCCTTTTGTTGTCTTTATTCAAAAATGTTACCGAGTTTGTACGTATGTATGATTATGCAGTTCATATTTACCTAATAAAGATTTATCCATGTAGTCCACTTCTCATGTATGCTCGTTGAACACTATATTTTCTACCATTGCCAAAAAGAATGAAACATGTTAATTATAGATTATTAATTTTTGAAAGTTCGATAGAGGAAAACATCATATACTCCATATGTTATAAATTAAGACAATTATTTTCCTCTTGATATGTCCCAAATTAATATATCAATTTGAAAATCAACACGCCAAATTTCACAACGTTTAAGCTTGTTCCAATTTCGGCTGTTGTCATGTCCACATTTTTTCCAAAGAAGTTTGACGTTGAGGACATAACTCTTAATATGGGAACGATGAATAATTTGACTAAGTGAGTGGTCAGAATGATACTTGTCCCAAACTTGATTTCATTTCTAAATTTCTGGTTTTTTCTTCCTCGTCGAATCAATGGACTTGGCATAACAACCACCCTCTATGTTCAACAAACCATTATCACTCTAGCATTACTCATAATCTCCAATCAAATACCTATTATGATCCATCGACATTGTTATCTTCACAGTACCTAAAGAGAAATAGAAAAATGTGTAAAAATAAATTAGTAGGAGAAACCAGTAGGAAATGTGTGGCATTGAGAGACTGTAAAATGGGGAGCAATCTAGCCTGACAGATTTGTAGCTTAACTGAGACAATTATGTGGTATGAGAGCATTTGTTAGTTAAACTACTGATGCATTCATGACACATCATTGTGTCAGTCAAATAATGTCCTTAAAACTGTGTCAACCCAAAGTTACTTTAGTAAGGGCATTGTCTATTTGATGGCAAGTTGTGAGTTCATATGGACCTGCTATTTGAACAATTTAATTTTTTTTAATAATAATTGAAAATTTTAATGTGCACTCTTCAATATGAGTGGTCAATTAAATTGAATATGTATAAACCAATTCGATAAATATGGAAAACAATAAGGCTTCACCAAATCACTGAACACTGAACTCAATTCTAACAAAACTATAACCCAATCTTAATTTTTTTAGCAAAAGTCTCAAAGATTATTTATTGCGTCAAGCGTATATGAAGGGAACTAATCAAATAACATAGAAATGAAAAAATAACATGTATAAGACACATAATAAATAATGCTCCCTAACATAAACAATATTATAACTGATTTCAATAAAATAAAAGATCGGGTATAGAGGAACTCAAAAGCCTCAATACATCTCCAACTGATATTCTTAAAGATCCCAAGTTTCGACTCTATTAATATGAACCGCACTGTTTGAGAATGGATCCTTTATGTAGACAATTCTTTAAATAACCCTAATAGTGGAGCATATATACATTGGATATACCAAGAGCAGATATAATTCACAACATTAAATTATAAGGAAATGGTGGAAGGATTTAACCTTTTAATCATCTCATATTAAAGCATGTGCCTATCACTGACTCTCCCCTAGTGGTCAATCAGATCATAGTGGTTTATAGGGATGATGGATGAAAACTCCAAAGTGTCCTAAGGGATGAAAACTCCAAAGTGTCCGAAGGGCTAAAAACTCCAAAGTTAACCACATGCTAAAGGTCTTAATAGTGACCTTGGATCAACCTAGAATCCACCAGATGCATATTAACATTACCAAACCAAAATAGAGTACCTAAAGTTTAAAGATAAGCATAAATTATTTATTTGATGTAGCCTTACATTTTCTCAAAATCTAAAATGGAAAGAAAACTTGAGAAATATGCAACAATCAATCACCTATATATAAAAAAATCTTCTCATAATTAAAAATTTTCACCACAAATATCTCAACCTTACATAAGAACTACTAAAGCTCTAGTGGAGTTATAACAGAGTTACCAATGCTAAATTATGGAGTACCATAGAGAATCTAGTTAACAAAGGTTTTGTTAAAATTAATAAACTAAAACGTTAAACAACCATTGAAGCTATAAGGATATTTCATTAAAACCCTCAAAGACCAAAAACAAATCCGATCAGAGATCATAATTCATTGAACTAATCCAACTCAAAATTGTTATTGATCTTTTTCGAGGGAAAATGAATTGAAACAAATAATGCAGAAAAACATTTATCCAAAATCGAACCACAAAAATATTAGATTTGAAAAATAAACATTAGAGCTGCAAAAAAACATTAGATCTACAAAAGAAAAATAGAAATATGACAAAAATTAAACCATTCTTATTTTTAGATCTAAATAAAATTGAACCACAAAAATATTAGACCTGTAAAAAAATAGATCCTTCTTATTCTTAGATCTAAGTAAAATTTGTTAAGGTTGAGCTCCCAGATCTGTGTGCACATGTGTAAGTGGGTGAGATGTGTAGGAGGAAGCGGAGGCAGAGGTGGCGGGGCGACGGAGGCAGAGGAGTGTGTGCATGTATCTGTGTGTGTTTATGTAATAGTGTGAGAGAGAAAGACTACTTGATGGTGGCAGCGTAGGGCGGCGACGAAGGGTTGTAGCGATTTGGTCTTTTTTGGGGAGAGAGACATGAGAGGAAGACGGGTTGTCTTTGGGGGTTGAGGGGATATTCTCCCATTTTTCCATGTCACAAGTCTCAAGTTATGACATGGCACAATATGAGACCATTAGATCCCAATTGATGAATCAATCTCTGCCCTTAATTTTTTGAAATAGTAAAACATATATAAATATATATATATATATATATGTGTGTGTGTGTGTGTGTGTGTGTGTGTGTGTGTGTGTGTGTGTTTGTGTGTGCGCGCGTGTGTGTGTGTGTGTGTGTGTGGGTGGGTGTGGGTGTGTATATATGTGTGTGTACCAAACAATGTGGATATGTTTGCATGAGTTTAAGTAATAGTGTAGATATATATACATATAGGTACACATATGCGCATATATATGGGTATGCGTGTGTCACGATGAGATAAAATAAATTAAGATAAAAATAACATAGTATTATTCGAAATAACATTAGTTACACGTATATTTTGTCAAGAAAGAAAACTAATGTTCTTTTAAAACCAAACAGTGACGGTAAGTCGACACGTCAAAATGCCACATTTTTAAACTTTGAAAAATCATATCGTTTAAATCGTGATTCAAAAAACTACACGGAACGTACCATTGGAATCCAGTGTCGAATATAATATTTTAGTGTAAAATATTTTTAATTCGACACTATATTTTTCGATGTCAAATTTGGGCCGTTGTGTCAATAAAAAGTCCAAAATAAGCGTTAAAATATTATTTTATGATATTTTTCTTAAAGAAATTATTTGATATGTTATATTAATTAAGTAGAGATTTTTACTCGAATCGTATACGAGTTATATATAAATACGAGTTCGCTACCCGACTACCCACAATAATTTAATTATCAGCCAAGTTACGTTTAGAATATAACATTCATTTTTTAGTAACACTTGTCTTAAAAGTCCTAACAAATATGACAAAGCAACCAAGAACCAACCAAGATGATACTGCTCTACTCATTACAAGGTAGTTCTTTTACCTCTTTAATAATAAACTTTCACGTACTTGTTTAACTGTTATTCATATCATTTCATGATAGCCCCTTTTGATTCTAAGTATGTGTAGAAATTAACATACTCATATGCTATTAGATCACGAATTCTTTTATAAATGATCATTCAAATCAGTTTAAATATTTCTCACCTAATAACAGACATCATGAAGAATCATTGTCATGATTGATTCGGTTCACCTTGCACCTTTGTGCAATATTATTTTGTAAAATCATCACTAATAACTAGGGAGTAGACTGTCGTGTTATCCCACGAAATTTTCAACTTGACATACGATCTCAGATAATTAAGAGCCTGAATTTTTAGCCTCATACGTATGAGTGACACTTTTATCATGTGCCTAGCTAGTTACTTTCACCCAAAGTTTTTGGGTTGATATTATTTTATTATACTGACGGATTACCTATTTTTATACCCCTTAGTGGACTGGAAAGTATGGGATTATCAATTCAAAGATCCTTGATTTTCTTTTTGTGATATTTAATGTTGTTACAAGAAACCTTTTCTCCTATTTCGATTGACAAAGACAAAATTCCATATACACTCCAACCTTTCTCTATATATACACTTGTTATAGAACTCGTAAAAACCTATTCAGTAACTTTGTTGATTCGTTTCCTTCCAGTTATTTTTCATAGGTACCTATGGACAATGATGATCACTACAAAATCATAATTCGAAAGTAGGAGATATGCATAGAAACTGATAGAATAATATGCCTTTTGAACCACAGTTTAAGGTAGTTTTGCTTAGTATGGACAGATCAATTATGGTTTAACATTATTTTAAAATAAAACTCGCCCTTGAGAAATTAAGGTGTGACAAGTTGGTATGAGAGCTGAGCCAGGTTTAAGATTAGCCTATGCAGGACATGAGTTAAGCTTATGATTAGGAATGTCACTTTAGGTTTAAGGATAGCGAGGATAAATTGCTTAGACCTAAATTAAGGAAAGTCGATATTTCAATTGCATGATGGATATATGAGGTATTAGGTATTATCCTAAAGAAATATTTTAAGGATAGAAATAAAGTTGCAGGGTTGAGATATTTATACAGGGATTACGAGAAATATTCTGGAACTACAATTTTGAGAAATATAATACATTCAGATACTCGGATTTTGTTTAATGGAGATAATCATTTTAGGATTATCAATATATGATTAAATATTTAGAGGCATACTAAGAAAATTATCTTAGGAACGAATTGTATATAATATACTCCACAAATCTTTACGTAAAGCATAATTTTCATCTCCTAACTATTTGTAACAACCTGATACTTTAGAGACGATAATTTATTCGTTTTGGGAGAAATAAATATTATTTTTATTTGGAGAATTATTAAATTGGCAATTGAGGTCAAAATTTGAAGTTGTTAGAAAGTGTTTCGAATGGCAATTCTGAGGGTATGGTTGTTTTCGAAAGGGTTAAAAAAGTCAAAATGACTGTACTTGGAGGCTATTTAGGTTCCGAAATAATTTAAGTGTGTTTGACTCGAATTAAAGTTACCAAGTCATTTAAAGTGTGTATTATCATTTAGAGTTGTGTATCTTAGGAGACAAGACTTATTAAGCCTACGGGAGACGAGAGAAAGAGAAAGAAAGAAAGAGAGAAGAAGAAATAAGGAGAAAGAGAGAGAAAGAGGATTTTTCGGCCAATAAGCGATCTCGAGGACGAATCAGACCCTATGAACTTGAGGCAAGTGATTAAACTTGCTAAATAATTGTTGTGTACCATTATTTCATGATTTGTGGATTAAATCTTTGGGTTTTAGGATTAGTTTGATAAAACCTAACTTTTGGGAAAAATCTTAGATTTGTTATGTAGATCTTGGATTTGATGATAGAAATTAGTTTAAATGTGTTCTTGGATGAATATTAAGGTTATATATGTGATTGGGTTGAAGAGAAATTAAGAGAAGATGATTAAAATGAATTTTGGGATTTTTGGCTTTATAAAAAGTAGACATTTTCGTGAGTTCTGAGGAGCCGAATCGATTCGGCCCCTTACCGAATCGATTCGGATAGTTGCAGTTGCCCAGGTCTGAGTGACCGAATGGATTCGGACCCCAACCGAATCGATTCGGCCTGAGATAGAATCCCAGGTCTGATGACCCGAATCGATTCGCCTTGGAGGCCGAATCGATTCACATGGCTGAATCGATTCGGATTTGGCCCCAATCGATTCGAAAACAGGGCATTTTAGGGGATGTTTTTCTAGGGAAAATTTCATTCCATTTCGTTTGAGGTTATCGATTAGGAATCTCTATAGGTATTATTAGGAGTATGTCTTGGAGATTTTAGGGAGTTTCCCTCATTAGATATTGTTTGGGTCATATGGACTTAATTTCAGAAATAACGATTAGAGATTAGTGTATATATTAAGTGGGGAAGCCCACTAACATTGAAAAGCCTATTTGGAGATAATTATGAAACTATATGAAAGAGAGAGAATGCGTTTAGTGATATTGGATTTTAGAACCAAATCCCAAATGGGATAACTTTAAAGGTTCATATTATTAATTGAACCACATTATGGATTGAAAATAATCAAGTGCTAATAAATGTGAATACGGATATAGAAATATCCTTAACGATGATTGATTTGGGAGATGTCTCACACAATGAGAAATGCTAATCGAGGTGCATTAGGATAGAGAATATCCTTAACATAAATAGAATTGAGAGACAATTCATAATCAGAAGTGATGCGAAAACTTCAAGTGAGAAATAGTATAGTGTATACTAAGTGGGGAAGATGTGTGAGAATTGACGATTAGTATGTCAAGAGAGAGAGATATACTAAATAATGATATTAATTCAACTACGCCTAAGTGCGTAATACGAATATGTAAACAATGTGATAGGTATACCTTATATGATGGTATATCTTTATATGATGTGATGATGTATGTATGCCTTATGTGATGGTATATATATATATATATATATATATATATAAGTGAAGCATACCCCCTCCTTGCTATCAGTGGGAAGTTGCGCAATGAGGGTGAGCACCCTGACTCGATGAGCAGTGTGTGGATATTCCCCAGGTCATAGTCATCCATGGTGATTATTATGTGATATACATTTATTATTTTGGGGATGAGAAGTCGTGGGTATGTGTCGTTCTCACTTGCTGATTAGGAACTATGACCACTTCCCGAACGTTGTGTGTGTGAGTTGATCACGAGGTGGGTGTCGTTTAGCCTTACTAGGTGGTCCCCAGTTTGCTACATGGTTTGGGTAACTGGAAGATGATAGCATTGAGAACCTGCGTCCTCGAGTTATAGCTCGCTTGGATGGTTATTATATTATTGTTGTGCTTGGTACTTGGGTATTAAGGGCATAATGGACCTCAACGATCAACATTGCCAAGGAGTAGTGTAACGGGGGGTTCCTTGTTTGGATTTTTCTTTGCGAGACGTCCCACGCATGAAATGAATTGTAATGTTGGGAGTGAGGAGAAGTTAGTCCTAATTCTCCTATATATATAGTAAATACATCTCGACGATCGACAATTCGAGAAGTAGTGTATCGGGGGGGGTTCCTTGTTTGGATTTCGCTTTGCGAGACGTCCCACGCACGAACTGCCGTGCACTATTTAGAATTGGGAATAATAAATTAATTAATGGAGTAATAACAATTTGGGTTACATGAATCATGCATTGAGGGCATAATGAATCTCGAAAATCAATACTTTCAGGAGTAGTGTAACGGGGGGGGTTCCTTGTTTGGATTTCGCTTTGCGAGACGTCCCATGCATGAAACGTAGTGCAATATTGAGACTTGGGAGAAGTTTAGTCCTTAGCACTTAGATGCTAATAACTCATATATATTTATATGTATTGATGTTGTAACTAGAATATGAGAAATTCTAGTAAAGAGAATGTTTATGTATTGTGAATATGTTAGTAAGTGAATGTTTATGTAAACTTTGTATGCTAATTAAATGAACAAATAAAAGAGAACTATAACATTAGAAGTTAAAGTATGTGATTTAGATGGAATTTAGATAAGTGTAGATTGAGAGATAAGTTAGATGATTTTTAATCGAATGTTTATATTGGGACTTAGTTAGATTTATTTGCCTAAATAGATTTGGTCATTCATTTGGAGAACACGTGCATACGTTTAGTTGCGCGCTTTAGATGAGAGGTGAGTTGGATTAGTACGGAGAGTGCGACTCCATTAAATCATGTCATAATGCATTTATAATTATTATGCATTTTAATGCACTTGCTATAAAATGTTTTCACCTCGGGCTCTGACCCGTTTATATTTTCTCCTGCTATGCATATATATTGTATTATTTTAGGTGTTCCTCCGCAAGGATGCCATGGATGTTTATCCACCCAGTGTATTCGTGGAGCTGTGGCAGTAGTGGATTGTTGTGACATTTTGTCTTAGTTGATTCCTATCTTTTGCATATCTAGATTAGGGTTCAGTTTGTCTATCGGGTTTATACCCAAGTATTGTAGATTAACACTTTTATATTCTCTCTCTCAGATTTTTTGTATTGTTTGTGACCCGACAGCATATTCGGGTATTTTATTACGTACATTTTGTTGCACTCTTTTATATTATTGGAGTTGTATTCATCACTCATCATATTTAGATGTAGTACTGTTGGTTATGGTTGCATGGTTGGTTTTATTTTGGCGTTAAATAAAAGTTTTAAATTTTTTGCCGCTTTTAATAGTTTCGGGTAGTTAGCCTTATATTATTTAGGTTTGTCAGTTAATGTTGAGACTGAGCCATCTGAGATACCTGATTTAATGTAGTATAGGGCTGGCCACCCGTTATTATTTTGAGCGGGTTGTCACACTATTCCATTGACACCTTTCTTGAAACAAATTACTTCATTTGGACTCCCTTTTTCATATTTGAAAGTTACCTCATTATTCCATCGACAATTTGTGACACCCCGACTAATTAAATACCGGGTAGCTACTCCTTTATTAAATTAATTCAAAATGCCAAGTTGGTTCAGTTAATAGCATCACTGTCGAAAACATTTTAATGATTACTAACCACCTAGTATTTAAAAAGTGAGTTGCCAAATTTTAAATTAAATCTGATTAACATGCAATAAATGAATAATAGAAATGTAGCACAACCATTCACGATAAAGTCTCAATAGTGTAATCAACAAGTAATAAATAATCTGGAGGAATTACTCCTCCCAACAATCCCACAACTGAAATAATAAAACAAGTCTGAATCCTGAATTAATTACAATCCACAATTTGAATAACTTAAATATAAAATGTCTCTAAAAGAAATGGGCGACATGCCCTACAAATGATGAAACTGAATATGGAGTCAAGACTAGAAAAGGAGGCGTTTACTATCAAGGCCCTGTAACTTCCGCAACAGCTACAGCTCGTCACCTGAATGAAAATCCTATGCATGGTGTCCTTGTGGCTGGGCACCTAAAAAGGTTTTTACAAAAAAATAGATTTGAAAGCAAACGGGTCAGAGCCCAAAAGTGGAGAGTATTTTAAAAACAGCAAGTGCTTTAATAACATTAAAACAATGAATGCAAAGTACATGTTAGGACGTGCTCTCACATGAAATACTCACCTCTCGACTAATTGTGCACTCCTAACGTACCGTACCCATTCAAGTGATTCTCATATCTAACTAAATCGACATAAGTTCTAACCTTTCCACTCGATTCACAATATGAATTCCCAATATTATCACTTAAACAAATAGCTTTAATTAAACTCGGTTCTCAATTGTTAACATTACAATTCACGGCATGTTATCCCTTTTTAACTTCTCAACGAGTTACTATAAATTATTCTCGCAATTAAACATAACAATTCCTTTTCATTTAACCGTATATTATTCACATCATAAATATATAATACAAGCACCCCGAGGCTAAGCTGCGGTGCACACATACTCTGCTATCCATCCCGGTACATCACGTACATAAGGATTACAAATTCCGAATCTCTCAGGAATTGTTAGAATAAGCACAACACACAAAAATGGAGGCGAACATAATTCAACATATCCATGGGTCACGTACATAACTACGCTCCATAGTCAGCTGACTTATTAACTCACAAATAAGTCATTCTAGCATTATGTTCTAAAGGTACCAATCTAAATCCGGTCACACAAGGATTAGATGGCCCTAAGCGAACGTAAACCTCCCGTGATAGCAAGTATGGTAGGTATGTCATACACATAAAATCATATACATATACTAAGCATGCACACATCTTAGTAATTTCCATAATTTATTAGTGGTATACTTCTCATTCTTATACCAATACACGTGTCCCCGGTTTATATATACACATCATCCATTATCCTCACGTCGTAATTAGTTATTCGCGTCCTAACCCACAATTACCATTTGGTTCAAATCATTCTTCTATATTTTACTCCCCAATATATCCCGAATATCCCAACTATATCAATTAGTCATCAAGGTAAGGTTATCTCTACCATTAACCAAGGTTACGGGACACTAGAAATCAAACCAGGCCAAAAAGGCCAAACTGTCAACTCGTTAGAAGTCTCGTTCGAACGAGGTCGTTCAAATGAGAGTTCGTTCGAACGAAGTGGGCATCTAATGAGATCTCGTTCGAACGAAAGGCATCGAACGAACATCCCACTCGTTAGAAGGCATACTGTCAACTCGTTAGAAGCTCGTTCGAACGACCTAAGCATGTCTTCTAACGAGGTTACAGTTCGAGCCCAGAATTTCTAAATTCGTTTTTCCTCCAACTTTCTCTTCTCAAAACTCATCCAAACATTATCCCAACAGTGTTTTAAGGTTTCTAATCATTCATAAACATCCTTAGGTCGTATATTAACATATATATGGGATCAAATCATCCTAAACCACATATAATCATCAAATCTCCCCAATTTTCCCCAAATCTCATGAACATGAACCCTAGAAATTTAAAGTCTTCAATTTCCATAAATAAATCCGTTTTTGTAACATAAAAAGTAGTAATTCTTTTAGTTCAATCACCCAACAACAATTCTACATGCAAACCTATATCAAAATCTGAATTTATAACTCCAAATTACATGGGTTTTTACAAGTCTCCCAATACAATGAAATTTTCATAAATGTCTAAGCATGGAAGAAGCATTCGCTTGAAATTAACGTAATTAAACCACTTTCCTTGGATTATTCTCTGAATTTGGTGTAGAATGATGAAGGTTGCACTCTCTATTTTCCTCCCAAGGTTGAAGGTTGAAGATGGAGGTTGTGTTTTCTCTTTGGAAACTCTCTCTAACCTCTCATATAACTCCCGTAGCTTTTTAGTTGGTTAAGTGCTGGTAATGGCTTAGTGGGTCACTTAATATCTTAATATTTAACTCCCAAAATTCGTTGGTTAATTATCCTAAAATTTCAAAATTACTAAACTACCCTTTTAAGTTGCCGGTATGGCCTAAAAATGCCTCGGGACCCGAACTAAACTCTCGGTTAGTGTTTTCTGACTATTTCGACCCTTCCGGACTCGTTGGCGCACTCAAAATGACCATACGATTGATAAAAATAAAATTCACATTTTAATTTAAATAATTATATTCTTGACGTGACTGTCACACGCGTCCCAACAAAATTTCCCAAATTGCCGTATTTCAATCTCGCGACAATTTCAATAGTTTCAATATTCATATAACATCATATGTATACACATTATAATCAAATATCAACTCACATCTTGTTAGTATTTTATCCGGATTAATTCTCAATTAATTCACATTTAATTTAATTAATCCCATAAATAAATATCGATAAAAATGCGGGGTATTACATACTTCCCCTCTAATAACAGAATTTCGTCCTGAAATTCGGAACTAAAAAGTACCTGGTAAAAATAACTCTGGATAACGTTCGCGCATCTCATCCTCGCGCTCCCATGTAGACTCCTCGACATTATGATGTCACCACTGAACACGCACTAACGGAACTATCTTTGACTGCAGTTTTTGCTCACTTCGGTCCAAAATAGTAGTCGGCCCCTCCTCGTAGGAGCTATCGGGTTGGAGATCGATATCCTCCAAAGAAATGTGAGAATGAGCCAAATCATCTCTAAGATATTTCCTTAGCGAGGAAATATGAAACACATCATGAATCCTGTGTAAATGCTCCGGTAACCCAAGTCTATACGCAACAGACCCAATCCGCTCGATGATAGGAAATGGTCCCACGTATCTCGGTGCCAACTTCCCCTTCTTCCCAAATCGCATAATCCCCTTCATAGGAGATACTCTGAGTAAAACCTGGTCCCCCACTTGGAACTCCCTGAAGAACCTCATCGCATCAGCATAGCTTTTCTGCCGATCCTGAGCTACCCGAATGCGACTCCGTATCAATTCTATCCTCACTGAAGTATCCTGAATCACTTCCGGCCCAAGTAGTTTGTTGCCCCCCACCTCCAACCAACATGCTGGGGAACGACAAGGTCTACTGTACAATGCCTCAAATGGAGCTATGACAATGGTGAACTGGTAGGAGTTGTTGTAAGCAAACTCCACCAGTGGAAGATACTGCTCCCATCCACCCCCAAAATCAATGATGCACATATGCAACATGTCCTCCAACATCTGATTTGTACGCTTGGTTTGCCCATCGGTCTGCGGATGATAAGCCGTACTCAACCGCAACTCCGTGCTCATGGCCTCCTGAAAACTTTCCCAAAACTGTGCTACAAATATCTTGTCTCTGTCAGACACGATATTTAGGGGCACACCGTGAAGTCTCACTATTTCTGCAATAAAAAGCTGGGCATACTGTCCCGTAGTGTAGTCTGTCCTTACTGGTAGAAAATGAGCAACTTTGGTAAACCTGTCCACAATTACCCAAATGGAGTCGTGACCCTTCTGTGATGTAGGTAACCCCGTGATAAAGTCCATGCAGATGCTCTCCCACATCCACATCGGGACTTCTAATGGTTGTAGAAGTCCTGCCGGTCTCTGATGGTCCACTTTTATCAGCTGACAAGTGACGCATTTAGAAATAAACACCGTAATATCTCTCTTCATCCCACTCCACCAATACTGACGTCTCATGTCTTGGTACATTTTGTCCCCACCGGGATGTACCACGAACCGTGAGCCGTGCGACTCTGCCATCACCTCGTGTTGGAATTCCTCCCCTTCCGGAACTACCAGTCTTCCATTGAAGCGTAATCCCCCATTTGAGCTAACGATATAGGACTCGGCTCCCTCTGCTAGTAATCGAACTATCTGCTCCTGACAGAAGAAGTCATTTGCCTGTGCCTTTACCACCTTCGTGACAATCTGCGGTGTAACAGTCATCACAGACATGAACAATCGGGCCACTACATCCTGGTGTCCCAACTCTTTCCACTTAGCTTTCCACACCCCTGCCACCTCATCTACTGGCCTACAACTCAACGCGTCTGCTAGCACGTTAGCCTTCCCCGAGTGATATTGGATATCAAATTGATAGTCCTTCACAAAATCAAGCCACCTCCGTTGCCGCATATTCAACTCCTTCTGCGTGAATAGGTACTGTAGGGACTTGTGGTCTGTGAACAATCGAAACTTCTTCCCCAAAAGGTAATGTCTCCAAATCCGAAGGGAAAATACAACTGCCGCTAACTCCAAATCATGAGTGGGGTAATTCTTCTTGTGAGTCTTAATCTTACGGGAAGCATAAGCTATGGCCTGACTCTCCTGCTGCAATACACCTCCAAGTCCTTGTAAGGACGCATCGGTGTAAACTAGATACTCAACTCCCGGTCTCGGCAATGCTAACACAGGTGCTGAGGTCAATTTTTCCTTCAACTCATCGAATGCCAACTAACAGGCATCACTCCAAATGAAAGGCACACCCTTACGAGTCAGATGTGTCAAAGGACCCGCTATCTTTGAGAAACCCCGAATAAACCTCCTGTAGTATCCTGCTAGGCCCAAGAAACTATGGATCTCCGTCGGTGTCGTGGGCTGTTCCCACTCCCTCACCGCGGATACCTTTCCCGGATCAACAGATATCCCCCGGTCGGAAATAATATGCCCCAAAAACTGAACCTCCTTCAGCCAAAACCCGCACTTCTCATACTTTGCATACAACTCGTTCTGACGTAGCGTCTGCAAAACCTGCCTCAAATGCTCAGCGTGCTCCTCCTCTGTCTGGGAGTAAACCAGAATGTCATCAATGAAAACAATGACGAACTGGTCCAGGAACTCTCTGAACACCCTATTCATCAAGTCCATAAACACGGCTGGAGCGTTGGTCAAGCCAAAAGGCATAACCCGAAACTCGTAGGAACCATATCTCGATAAGAAAGCAGTCTTCGAGATGTCCTCTTCCCTGATACGCAACTGATGGTATCCCGATCGCAAATCAATCTTTGAGAAGAAAGAATCTCCTCTCAACTGGTCGAATAAGTCATCGATTCGGGGCAACGGATACTTATTCCGTATCGTGACCTTATTCAACTCCCGGTAATCCACACACAATCTCAACGATCCATCCCTCTTCTTAACGAATAACACAGGGGCACCCCACGGCGAGGTACTCCTCCGGATAAACCCCTAACCCAACAACTGCTCAATCTAATCCCGTAACTCTCTCATCTCAGCTAGAGCCATACGGTAAGGTGCGCGGGCAATAGGCCGAGTGCCTGACATCAAATCAATCATAAAATCTATCTCTCTACTCGGAGGTAGTCCAGGTATATCCTGAAATACATCGACGAACTCACTAACAACGGGTATCGAATCAAGTGGTATCACCACTTCCTTAGAGGTCTCCTCCTCTATGTAGTACAAATGAGTGGACGATCCTCCCTCAGGGCGAGGCATCACCACTAAAAACATCTCCTGCCCGGGAATGGCAAAGATAATACTCCTACTAAAACAGTCAATCATGGCTCGGTACGCAACTAGCCAATCCATACCAATAATGGCGTCATACTCGGTCATCTCTAACACTAACATATCAGCGGGTAAAGTAAACCTCCCGATCTCTATACCCACACCTCTACAATTAAGGGAAATCACGGAACCCCTACTCAACGGTGAATCTACACAAGTAACCATACTCTCGGCGGTGTCTAACAACCCAATGGTGCATGCAAATCTCATAGCAATAAAACAGTGTGTAGCCCCCGTGTCAAATAAGATGCGCCCCAGAGTCCCCTGAATAGAGAACATACCCTCAATGGCTGGTGGATCCTGTGGGGCTGCGACCTGCTGGAGCTGATACACTCGCCCATACTGAAGTTGTCCTTGCTGAACTGGGACTGCTGGAATGGGCGGTAATGCTGCCATCTGTGGTGCTGGGAGGGCGGTGGGAAACATAAGCCTCTGTGGGTCGTGTCGAGCACCCTGCTGCTGCTGCTGTGGATCCCTACCCCTATCAGGACAATCCTGACGTTTGTGGCCAATCTTACCACAAATGAAACACTTCCCCTAGAAGTTTCCCCCTCGCTGCCCCTACTAACCACGACCCTGGTGACCATTACCATTTTTGCCCTGGCCTTGCTGGCCCTGGTGAAACTGCTGTTGTTGACCATTTTGACCCTGCTAGCCCTGATGGCCATTCTGACCCTGCTGGCTATTCCGGAATCCTCCTTGACCGTTCCTAAAACCCCCTGATCGGAATCTCTTAGAATCCCCCTGCTGGGAACCCTGATCACCCTGCCTATACTGACCCTGAGCTGATTGTGCCCCGATGGCACCATTTCCCCCTGTCCTGCCCTAATGGATGGACTCTCCTGATCGATTCCCCTATGTCAAGTGAAAGTGGTGGTCCTGGCAATGGAGAAGTGAAGCGTTAACCACGTCAGAATAAGTGGCCAACGAGAGGTTCCCCAACAAATGCTGACGGATCCTCCATGTCAATCCATCGGTGAACTTCTGGATCTTCTTCTCCTCTGTCGGTATCTCATCCGGGACAATATTCAGAAAATTTGTGAATTCGGCCTCATACTCGGCCACCGTCTTACCCTCCTGTCTAAGGCTCATCAACTTCCTCCTCATTTTCGTGTGAACAGCTGACGAAAAATATTTGCGGTCGAACCGCACCCAAAACTCCTGTATCGTGAGAGTATCTCTCTCCTCCACGGTGGTAATAGACTCCTACCACTGCAGTGCAGATCCCACTAGCTTGAAAGTTGGTAGTATCTGCCTCTGAACATCGGTGCACTCATACATCCTCAAGTGCCTTTGAATATCTTTCCTCCACTGACTAGATACCACAACATCGGAGCTACCTGCGAACTCCGGAGGGTGTGCTTTCTGAAAAGCATCATGAACGCGTTCCCAAGCAGACGGGAATGCATGTGCCTGAACTGGCGCAGCTACCGGCTCCTGGGGTGGTGCCTGTTGTACAATGGCTAGGGCGGCATTTACCGCTTGGGCTACAATGGCTGCAACCTCAGCGGCATTCATGGTGCCCTGTACTGGAGCTGGCTGTGGCTCTGGCTGTGCATCCTAGGAACTCGTGGTGCACGTCGTGGAGGCATCTGAAATAAGAGTAAGGTCTATAAGTTTGCAGTTATAAACCCAAAATAGATCAAGAGAGAAGCATACATAAAAGAATACAACAGTCCAAAAATATAGGGCTCTACATCAAAGAAAACTCAGCGGAAACATAATAAGCCGTACAGATCCTAAAGGACACTAGAACGTGATGCTCTGATACCACCTGTAACACCCCGACTAATTAAATACCAGGTAGCTACTCCTTTATTAAATCAATTCAAAATGCCAAGTTGGTTCGGTTAATAGCATCACTGTCGAAAACATTTTAATAATTACTAACCACCTAGTATTTAAAAAGTGAGTTGCCAAATTTTAAATTAAATCTGATTAACACGCAATAAATGAATAATAGAAATGTAGCACAACCATTCACGATAAAGTCTCAATAGTGTAATCAACAAGTAATAAAGAATCTGGAGGAATTACTCCTCCCAACAATCCCACAACTGAAATAAGAAAACAAGTCTGAATCCTGAATTAATTACAATCCACAATTTGAATAACTTAAATATAAAATGTCTCTAAAAGAAATGGGCGACATGCCCTACAAATGATGAAACTGAATATGGAGTCAAGACTAGAAAAGGAGGCATTTACTATCAAGGCCCTGTAACTTCCACAACAGCTACAGCTCGTCACCTGAATGAAAATCCTATGCATGGTGTCCTTGTGGCTGGGCACCTAAAAAGGTTTTTACAAAAAAATAGATTTAAAAGCAAACGGGTCAGAGCCCGAAAGTGGAGAGTATTTTAAAAATAGCAAGTGCTTTAATAACATTAAAACAATGAATGCAAAGTACATGTTAGGACGTGCTCTCACATGAAATACTCACCTCTCGACTAATTGTGCACTCCTAACGTACCGTACCCATTCAAGTGATTCTCATATCTAACTAAATCGACATAAGTTCTAACCTTTCCACTCGATTCACAATATGAATTCCCAATATTATCACTTAAACAGATAGCTTTAATTAAACTCGGATTCTCAATTGTTAACATTACAATTCACGGCATGTTATCCCTTTTTAACTTCTCAAGGAGTTACTATAAATTATTCTCGCAATTAAACATAACAATTCCTTTTCATTTAACCGTATATTATTCACATCATAAATATACAATACAAGCACCCCGAGGCTAAGCTGCGGTGCACACATACTCTGCTATCCATCCCGGTACATCACGTACATAAGGATTACAAATTCCGAATCTCTCAGGAATTGTTAGAATAAGCACAACACACAAAAATGGAGGCGAACATAATTCAACATATCCATGGGTCACGTACATACCTACGCTCCATAGTCAGCTGACTTATTAACTCACAAATAAGTCATTCTAGCATTATGTTCTAAAGGTACCAATCTAAATCCGGGCACACAAGGATTAGATGGCCCTAAGCGAACGTAAACCTCCCGTGATAGCAAGTATGGTAGGTATGTCATACACATAAAATCATATACATATACTAAGCATGCACACATCTTAGTAATTTCCATAATTTATTAGTGGTATACTTCTCATTCTTATACCAATACACGTGTCCCCGGTTTATATATACACATCATCCATTATCCTCACGTCGTAATTAGTTATTCGCGTCCTAACCCACAATTACCATTTGGTTCAAATCATTCTTCTATATTTTACTCCCCAATATATCCCGAATATCCCAACTATATCAATTAGTCATCAAGGTAAGGTTATCTCTACCATTAACCAAGGTTACGGGACACTAGAAATCAAACCAGGCCAAAAAGGCCAAACTGTCAACTCGTTAGAAGTCTCGTTCGAACGAGGTCGTTCGAATGAGAGTTCGTTCGAACGAAGTGGGCATCTAACGAGATCTCGTTCGAACGAAAGGCATCGAACGAACATCCCACTCATTAGAAGGAAAACTTTCAACTCGTTAGAAGCTCGTTCGAATGAGCTCGTTCGAACGACCTGGGCAGGTCTTCTAACGAGGTTACAGTTCGAGCCCAGAATTTCTAAATTCATTTTTCCTCCAACTTTCTCTTCTCAAAACTCATCCAAACATTATCCCAACAGTGTTTTAAGGTTTCTAATCATTCATAAACATACTTAGGTCGTATATTAACATATAAATGGGATCAAATCATCCTAAACCACATCTAATCATCAAATCTCCCCAATTTTCCCCAAATCTCATGAACATGAACCCTAGAAATTTAAAGTCTTCAATTTCCATAAATAAATCCGTTCTTGTAACATAAAAAGTAGTAATTCTTTTAGTTCAATCACCCAACAACAATTCTACATGCAAACCTATATCAAAATCTGAATTTATAACTCCAAATTACATGGGTTTTTACAAGTCTCCCAATACAATGAAATTTTCATAAATGTCTAAGCATGGAAGAAGCATTCGCTTGAAATTAATGTAATTAAACCACTTGCCTTGGATTATTCTCTGAATTTGGTGTAGAATGATGAAGGTTGCACTCTCTCTTTTCCTCCCAAGGTTGAAGGTTGAAGATGGAGGTTGTGTTTTCTCTTTGGAAACTCTCTCTAACCTCTCCTATTACTCCCGTAGCTTTTTAGTTGGTTAAGTGCTGGTAATGGCTTAGTGGGTCACTAAATATCTTAATATTTAACTCCCAAAATTCGTTGGTTAATTATCCTAAAATTTCAAAATTAATAAACTACACTTTTAAGTTGTCGGTATGGCCTAAAAATGCCCCGGGACCCGAACTAAACTCCCGGCTAGTGTTTTCTGACTATTTCGACCCTTCGGGACTCGTTGGCGCACTCAAAATGATCATACGGTTGATAAAAATAAAATTCACATTTTAATTTAAATAATTATATTCTTGACGCGACTGTCACACGCGTCCCAACAAAATTTCCCAAATTGCGGTATTTCAATCTCGCGACAATTTCAATAGTTTCAATATTCATATAACATCATATGTATACACATTATAATCAAATACCAACTCACATCTCGTTAGTATTTTATCCGGATTAATTCTCAATTAATTCACATTTAATTTAATTAATCCCATAAATAAATATCGATAAAAATGCGGGGTATTACACAATTTTATTTTTCATCTTTCGCATTGTACTCTTGTTATACTATATACTATTTCCACTCGATTAGAAAACTATATTGCTTATGTTAGATGATTCCTGAATAGGATTTAATAGGAAAATTATAAACGAATTCCTTGAGGAGAATTGGCATGTCTTAGGGAACAAGTATAAGTATTATAAATATTAATTGAACCGTTCTACTCTTTAGAATGCAAGGGCATCACTTACTAAATCCTATCCCAAAACTGTAATTTTCCCAAATTTTACACAACCTAGGCATTGAATTATGATTAATAAACCAATACCATATATCTTATAACTATTGTTACTTATTTTTTGTAGTTACCAAACTCAGGATATCATTGAAAATTTAATATCCCTAGAAAAGTTACGAGTTACGTAGTGAAACATAATTTCTTACCCAAATAAACAACTAAAATAGTTGTAATTAGATGAAACCTTACCCAAACCCTCTACCTGACCTTGAGACCATAAATGTGGTTTACTTATAAACCATCTTTCTAAAGAAACTGCCATTTGAAACCCTGATAATCTTGTTAATGAGCCATATATATTTTCATCTACGATTGGTGATTTCTTATTCAGTATTATATCATTAAATGCTTGTCTCATTATATGATAACCCCGTATACCTTATGAACTCATTTGTGTAGTTCATAATATGTTACACTGGATTCAATTTAAAACCTCTATGCTAATCTTGAAACAATAAGTTCAATTTTACCTGATTCCATTAAACTTGTTCTTACATAGCGTACAATAAAACCAGAAAATTAACTACCGTTATACCCACGACAGTATTATTTGCCCGTAGGACTCGAAATATTAAGTACCTATTTTTATTCATCATATGAATGCCTCCCTTCGGAGTTTTGTCTCAGCGTTGTTACTTTATCTCCAAAGATTTTAGATTGATTTGTTATTTGTATTACTATTAACCCTAAGCTTCTAGAGAAAATACTTATGGGTTACTCGTTTTAGAAGCCATCCACAACCTTAACCTTATAAAGCTGATATTTCAAGTTTCAGTAATATCATCATATGGATTATTGAATACTACTTCAGATAAATTATTGTTATACTTACCCGACTTCGCTAAAATTCTTATCTTGGACAAATTATTGTTGACCTTAATCAATGAGACATTTATATCGTCCCATAATTTATTTAAAACCCTTAACCTCAGAGTACTCATTTTTTTCTTATTTTAATAACTCAGGATAGATTTAACCCTTTAGTATTAACAAACCTATTGACTTTGTGTTCTATCATCGGAACTATCAGCGAAATTGTTTAATATCTATATGTTCCATATGTTCTAGTTATGCCAATATATTCCAAACCCAATACATGCAACCGCATGACCACACCCAAAACTAACCTCTTGCAATTAAACCTCTACTAGATACTTAGACTTCCATTATCTCATAACATTAGCCTAATCCAATTCATTTACTTTCAAACTATTTAACATCCCTCAGTAAATGTTCTTAGACCCAATAAGGAATATTTGGATAGATAGTATATTAAATTCAAAACTCTATTGCAAGTGTGTTTAAATTGCTTCTCGAGAAATTTATTTAGAATATAATACCCCTATAACCCTCTAAAGTTCTAATTAGTATACTGTAACCATTCAGAAATCAAACAAAACAATGATTGGTTCAGACCTCATCCTAATCATTTACCTCAACCCTAATACACATTATTATATAACTAGTTAGTTTCTATTCAAGAGAACTTCCTATTTATTCTTTATGTTATTTTTCGCATAAATATAGGAAATCCTAAGTCCTTTATTACATGCTAAGAAATCCCAAGGTAAATTCAGGTCACAAGAGTCGAGAAACATCTCCACCCAAGGAAACTGGAATTTAAGACATAAACATTGAATGGGATTTGAGGATTATTTATTCAAGTTAAAAACCATCTAAGAATAAGAAACATTATAACCGACACCTCAAGTCATAACCCTGACTGAATACCTAACAAATAAGATTTCCTGAGAAATTACTACTACCATAGAGGAATATAATTTGAGTCAACCTCGCCCTCTTCAAAATTTACCCACACCACTGCTTATTCAAGCCCGAGAAAGAAAATCTTAGAGCAACTGCTCCCAGATCCCCTTGTGATGAAACCACAAATCGAAAGTAAGGCTCAAGAATTATAATACGATAGGGAAATAAGTCTTCGCTTTAGAGATGGATTGCATGTACCTGATGAACTTCTCTAACCTCTTTCGATTATGGAATGGAAATAGGATCACATTACCATAGATTTTATTAATGAACTACTTTGTACGTCCCAAGATGCAATTTTATGTATAGATGATCATAAACCGACTCATTAAGTCTACCCATTTCTCGAATAAAAACTATTTATTTTTCCAAAGCTTAGTATTAGAATTCATAGTAAGGTTATAAACATGGACAACTCTATGGATGGGCATAGAATCTCATATTTCATCGAATGTTGGAATAAGGACCTATTTTTAGATTGTACCAACCACTCAAATAAATTAGATTAAACATCACTATGACTTAACGTTATCGTACCTTGAATGCATAAATTATTTTTAGTAAGGTTCTAAACATTATTCCATACGATTTCATCAGCATCAGTATTTGGATTCATTAATACTCCCAAATAGTAGTATCATTATGTTGAATGATATCGATGATATTAACCTCTTCTGCATAGTTGTATAACCATAATTAAATCCCTTTTAGTAAACCCTATCTATCTATCTATCTATCTATCTATCTATCTATCTATCTATCTATCTATCTATCTATCTATGTCTAGAGTAGCACTGATGTACTTTAAAGAACCAGTTATCTTTATATGTCTATGGTAGATTCTACGAGATGAATTTTATAATATTAGACACCATTCTAATTGTGATTATTAGAAAGACCTTGCAAACCTGAGAACCAATCGAACTAACAAGTCTATTTGAAATACCCAAAACTATCAAACATTACCTTATGTCCTAAAATATTAGCCTAAATGAAAGTCAAATCCTACAGATACATTATTTCATTATGTAGGAAGATAAGTAAACCCCACTTCAAGGTACTAAATACAGTGAGTATTCAAAATTCTAAAGAAACTTCTTTATGAAATTATCAGTTAGAATAAACCATCAATATATTTTCCCGATTAAACCAGCACCTAACTTCACAACCCTAGTAAAACTATCCAGTAGTCAACGATATTGTCCACTATTTATAGAAATGCCAATGGATGAATTCAGCATAAGTACCGTACCACAAATAAAGATCTTGAAATTCTAATAATAAACTCGATAATTTTATATAGAAAATAAGTATCCCTATACGAGAATCGTATGTATTTTTGAAAATTGCGACTTGCTATTCAGTTATCACGAACTCCATGTTAGTTGAAATAAGAATCTTTAATGATTAGAATATAAACTATCGACCTACCTTTATTAAAAGAAATTATACTTCTGCTTACCTACTATGCAAACAAATATGAAACATCGTTATTACCAGAACTATATACGACCTACGGTATCCTCTTACCCATACCACCATTTTCATAAACTATATGTATGTGAAATGTATTTTAGACAATCAGATTATACGTAAGCCTTCATTACGCAAACCTCGATGATAATACACGATACATGCAAAGCCTGTAAAAATGCCAAACCCTATTTGTTTCTAATCCTTGTTACATCAAGTATTCATTAAACAGTATAATCCGAAAACCACAAAAGAATGATGTGAGAAACATCGTCAAAGTTATATAATTTTATGACCTCAAACAAATGAGTTCTTATCTTTACGATATATCTTAGATGATGTGAGTACCACGAGTATTTGAAACTCTACAAATGTAGGAAATTTCGAGGGAGATCTTTTTAGGTAGGTAGATTGTAACACCGTGAATTTTATTTTAATTTCAATTGAATTATTTCTGTGTTAAAATGATATTTTATTTTAAATTGAAAAATAAGTAAAAAAAATTAAGTATCGAATATATACTTTTACAAATTATACACGTATAAATATCGTGTAGATTTAAAATAAATTTATTTGTAGATTAAAATGAAGTCCTAAATTTCTTTTAACTTAAAATAAAAATTTAGATGTTAAAAAGTTAAAAGTATAAAAATGTAATTTCCTAAACTAAAAGTTCAAGGAATAAAAGTTAAAAAAATATCTAACATGTTGAACCGCCACTTTCATAGAAAAAAAAACAAAAACAAAACAAAAACAAAAACCATAAAAGAAGTAAACCACCCCTCCCCCCTAATTTTTATCCTATGAGGTTTAAAAGAAAAAGAAGAAAAAGAGAAAGATATCCAAATGCCACTTAACCGACTTCCCCTCCCCTTGTTTATAAAACCAACACAAGTTGGTTTAAAGGAAAACAACCAATACCCACTTTTCTCCTTAACACAAAGCAGTTTTGTACATGTTTTTTCACTCTTCTTTCATTCCTTATATATATGGGTACGCATGTGTCACAACGAGATAAAATAATTCGAGACAAAAATAACGTATTATTATTCAAAATAACATTAGTTATACGTATATTTTGTCAAGAAAGAAAACTAATGTTCTTTTAAAACCAAATGGTGACGGTGAGTCGACATGTCAAAATGCCACATTTTTAAATTTTGAAAAATCATATCTTTTAAACTGTGATTCAAAAAAATACATGGAATGTACAGTTGGAATCACGGTGTCGAATAAAATGTTTCTATATTTTTTTTTAATTCGACACTATTATTTTCAAAGTCAAATTTGGGTCTCTGTGTCAATAAAAAGTGCCAAATAAGCGTTAAAATATTATTTTATGATAGTTTTTCTAAATAAATAATCTGATATGTTATAATAATTAAATAGAGATTTTTACTCGAATCGTATACGAGTTATATATAAATATGAGTTCGCAACCCAAATTCCCACGAAAGTTTAATTACGAACCAAGTTGTGTTTAGAGTATAAACATTCACTTTTTAGTAACACTTGTCTAAAAAATCACAACGAATATGAAAAAGCAACTAAGAATCAATCAAGATAAGACTGTTGTACTCAATACAAGACAGGTCTTTTACCTCTTTAATGGAAACTTTTGCGTACTTGTTTAACTACTAGTGATATTATTTCATGATAGCCCATTTGATTTTAAGTATGTGTAGAAATTACCATACTCAAATGTTATTACATTATAATTTGTTTTAATTATGACCATTCGGATCAATTTAAACCTCTCTCACCTAATAAGTGATACCATAAAGAATCGTTATAATGATTGAGTCAGTTTACTTAGCACCTCTGTGTAATATTGTTTTTTGTAAAAGCACCAGTAACGACTAGGGTATAGACTATCGTGTTATCCCACGGAATATTTTACTTGGCCTACGATCTCAGATGATTGAGAGGTCAGACTTTTAGCTACATATGTATGAGTTCTACTTTTATTGTGTTCCTAGCTGGTTACTATTCCCCAAAGGTTTTGGGTTAATATTTTTTTTATTATAATGATGGATTACCTATTTCTATACCCCTTAACGGACTGGTAAGTATTGGATTATTAGTTCAAAGATCCTTGATTTTCTTTATGTGATACTTAATGTTGTTATAGGAAACCTTTGCTTATGTTTCGATTGACAAACACCGAATTCCATATAAATTTCAACTTCTCTTTATATACATACTTGTTATAGAACTGGTAAAAACCTATTCAGAAACTTTGTTGATTCATTTCCCTTCCAGTTATTTTGCACGGGTACCTTTAGGTAGTGATGATCACTACAAAAATCATAATGAGGTAGTAGGAGATATGCACAGAAACTAATAGAAGAATAAGCCTTTTGAACACATAGTAAGGCAGTTTAGCTTTTATAAATCCTTAGTTATCTTAGTATGCATAGTTCAATTATGGTTTAGCATTATTTTAAAATACAAATCACCCACGAGAAATCAGGGTATGACACTTTACCATGAGGTGATGTGTGGTATATGTTTTACACAACCGTTTCACTTCAATTACTTAGAGGAGTTTTGATGCAAAAGCAGAGACCCATAGCTTACACCTTCCATAAGCTTAGGCCTCACGAGGGCTCCTACTCCATCCATGATTTGGAATTAGTGGTGGTAGTATTTTCTCTTTGTATCTAAATACATTATCTATTGAGTGAGAGGTTTACATTATTTTCTAATCATAAGATTCTTCAGTATTTATTCACTTAGCTGGAGTTAAACATGTGATATAGGAAAAGGTTGGAGTTTAATAAGGACTTCCACTTCTCAATTAAGTATCATACGAAGAAGGCAAATATGATAGAAAATTCTTTGATCTATAGACCGACCGTTATTATCCCATTTTGTGGGCAAAGTATAGAGATGAGTTACCCGACTTATGGGTGAAAAAGTATGATACCTTGCATTAAATGAATTTATCAGAGGCATTTTTAGCAATTATGGCCGTTACACCTACTATTATGTTATGAGTTATTCATACCCAGACTTCAAATTCCTTTTATAAGGATATGGTGAGAGAGTTTCTATCTGGAGGGGTTCTATTTTACTCAATCAGCTCAGATGAAGGATTGAGATTTTAGGGGCATTTGGTTGTGCTAGAGGGTCTGGAGCTGCGGAGGGAAATTTTGACTGAGACACATGATTCATTATTTACTATGCATCTTGGGGGTTACAAGATGTACCATGACATAAGGAGGAATTATTGACGAGCCAGGATGAAGAGAGATATTAGCGAGCCCATGTATAAGTATGCCACCTGCTAACTAGTTTAGTTAGAGAACCAGAGACAAACATGGGAGTTAAAATCACTAGATATTCATGTGTGGAAGTGGGATAGCATATCCATGGATTTCATAATGGAGTTATCAAGGTCCTAGAGAGGACATAATTAAGTTATATTATCGTCTATCGATTGATGAAGGTGGATCATTTTTTTTCCACTGCCGACAGACTTTATTACATGACAGTATGCCAGACGTTTCATTACAGGGATTGTGCATCTTTATGGAGTAACACTCGACATTGTATCCGATAGGGACAATATGTATATTTCCTTATTTTAGAGGAACTTTTATGAGGATATGGGGTACAACTGAATATGATTATCACATTTCACCTCAGATAGACGATCAGACCAAGCGGGTGAATGAGATCTTAAGGATATATTGCAAGTTTCTGTGTTGAATTTTAAGGGGAGATGGGATCAACACTTGCCACCCGTGGAATTTTCTTATAAGAATAGTAAATAATAGACTATTAGTATGACACCCTACGAGGTGTTGTAAGGATGACTGTGTCGTTCACCGAGCTATTGGATGGAGTCAGGGGATAGCAGACTATTTGGGTTGGATGTCATTCGGGACACCTCAGAGAAGGCGATGCTCATCGAGGAACCTATAAATACTGCCCAGGATCGGCAGAAGACTTACGCTAACAAGAGAAAATGTAAATTGCAGTTCCAAATAAGGTATCGGGTTCTACTGAAGGATTCCTCAACGAAGGGAGTTGAAAGATTCAGTTATAAGGGGAAGTTTTTTCCCTGAAATGTAGGTCCCTTCACGATCTTAAATAGGGTGGGCCTGATGGCGTATCATTTAGCCTTATCCGATCATCTTCATAGGGTATACGATGTCTTCCATGTGTCCATATTAAAAAATTTTTCAAGGGAAGAGTTAGTCTATCAACAAATCGACCTCGATGGGATTGAGTTGCATCCATACGTGAGGTACGAGGAGAGAAAACAACTCATTCTTTACTAGAGAGAAGAATTTATGATCGAAGGTCATTCCATTAGTTAGAGTCTAGTGGGGACACCACAGCAAGACTGCATCTAATTGGAAGAGAGAGGACGACATGATTACAAGGTACCTAGAGATCCTGGAGTCCGATATATAAATTCAAGTTTTGAGTATGATATTCCTTGTTTAATGGGGGAGGAATGTAATACCCCATATTTTTGTGTATTTTTTAATTAGGACAATTGATTATTTATTTGATTCTTGTGACAAGCGAGATGTTACTTCTTATATTTTACATCTTTTGTGTTACACGTTATATACAAGTGTTTTGCAAATTAACACCCTTTAGGAAATTGAAATAATATACATTAATATGTTAATTAAATATTTTAAGTGACGTAGTATTATGGGAGACTATGTAATGATCAATGATTTGACTTCGAGGGAATCCTTGTTTAGATTATCCCCTCGGTATCTGTGGCCATCCCAGTCAGCGCGGCGTTCATTCCAGGGGGAAGGAGGAGGATCCCTCGAAGAAGAACTTCATCGCGGTCTAGCACTCTTCTCTTCGAAAAGGTGCTCCGGCCATTGTCGATGTGGGGTGAATGTAAATAGATATAGTCGCCAGCCTATTTTGCACAAAGTAAGCAAAAGAACATGTTGCCACTTCAAGAGACCGGCACCCAATAGATCGAAGGTCCGAGGGCTAAGTTACAGAATGGAAAGGTGTTAGGCACCCATCCCGACCTTTCGGTCTCTCATGGGGAAATCTTAATATTTTTCTTTATCCCCGTGAAGTGTGTGTATGTGTTTATATAATGGAGATTGGGATTATTCGACCCATACCATGGAAAAGATAGGGGGAAGTCATCCACTGGAATATTCCCAAAATAATAACAAATGTAGAAGATAAAATATGAGCGTTCATTGAGATATTGATCATTATTGGGAAATGATAATATACGTGGGATGAGACGCGAACAAGCATGTTATATGTATATGTATATGTATGAGGGATTTTGAGAAATTTGGAAAATAAGATAAATTGGAAAATTGAAAAGTCGGACTCGAGTCTCGAATTTTAATCCGAGACACCTACGTAGCCTATAAAGGCATCAAAGTCCAAATAGTTCGTATATCTAATAGGGGTAGGGTTTATCCCATAGATTCGAACGAAATTTTATTAGATGTGTGCGTGTAGAAAATGTGTTTTTGGTTTTGAAAAAGTGTGGTGGATGTAACCATCTTTTTATTTATTTTTAGGTTTTTTATGAAAAATAGAGTATGTGAAATATACTAATAAAAGCGTAGATGTTAATGTATATGAACTAAAGTGAAACTTGATTATGAATCTAATGTAACTTATGCAAAAACAAAATATTAAAAGAGAGAGAGAAGGAATTGGACCTTCCTTGGATCTTGATCTTTGATCTTGGATGAACTCCTTTGAATTTTGATGGATGTTTATGAGAGAGAAGGATATTTTCTGAATTGGGAGTGAAAAGGATGGGTATTTAGGCTTGAATGGAACTTCTCATATGGAACTTTGCTGACTTAGAGAGAATGTTGCTGAGATCACTGATGCTGATGGGTTTTCTATGTCTTGGGAATGAGGTCATGGCCCTTATTTATAGGTCAAAAGGTGGGTGTCGATGGGCCTACTCCAGGGGGTGCTTATTGGCAGATCACCCCCGATAGGCAGGGTTCAGGACCTGCCAATTGGTAGTCTCGTGCAGACTTTTCTGGAAAAATAATCATAGCACACAAACCATTGATCCGAATCGCGCATAGGTCATACTATTAGAAATGTATTTCAGAGATCTTTGAGAGTCCTTAGGAACGCTCCCGGGTCTGAGAGTTGACTTTGGGTCAAATATGGCTAGAAAGCATATATCGATCCTTTGGACAGGAGATCGTCGGACGCAAATGGATTATTTGTTTGCATGGTAAGTCAGAATCATGCATGGGGTAGACCGTTGGGAAGGTTAGGAGATGTAATTCGACATTCCAATGAGTTTCGCTCATTCCAAAAAGTTGACCTTGGTCAAACGGGGCCTGAAAGTGTTCGATAACCTCTCGGAGTAAAACAAATCGTTCGTCTGTACCGTAAGTTAAAATCGCACACGGGGCGGATTGTTAGAAAGGGTATTTAGTGTCCTCTAAAGATTCATTCAGTCTCATTCGAGCTGAAGAGTTGACTTTGGTCAAATGGAGTCCGGGAGAGCCCGGTGGCCTCCAGATCAATTTTTAGGGGAAAATAATCGTTCGTCCGAACGGTTATGTTATTTTGCGCAAGGGGAAGACTGTTGGAAATGGATTTCAGTGCCCTTCGAACATTCAAAGAGCTTTTACTCTATCGGTGGAGTTGATTAGGGTCAATTTGGGGCTCAGTAGCACCTGATGGCCTCTAGATTGGTACTCGGAGTGCGACCTAGGTTTGAAGTGGAAAGGGGAAGCGCTAGGAGTCTAAGGAGAGACTTAGGGGGTCCTAGAATGTGGTGTCTACAGTATCGGGTTCAATAGATAGCAAAGTAGTTTCTTATAATTCCAAGTTGCACATAACTAATTAATAGTTAAATTTTTAATTTGATTGACTCGTGCTAACTTATAAGTTAATTAATTTATCAGAGTTTGTCGTATTTCATTTTAACGTTTAGAACGCTTAGAAATTCCATTTTTTACTTAAAATTGTAGGGTTTAGGTCCTTTGGGTTAGTATATGGCTTGGGTAGAGTTTCGAGCCACTTGGAGTACTATTGGGGCTTGTTGGGTTGAGGCTTATATTGGAACTTAAACTAATTTCCTGGGAACCACTCTTATTACATTAATTAAGAAACCTAAAATACACCTTAGATAACTCAGAAAACCCTTAGAAAACTTAAGAGGAGAGGCACCAAGGAGTGAAGAGGGAGTGAAGGTTTTAGGGACCTGATACATCAATTGGTCCAAGGCAAGTGTACATCGATTAAGAATTCAATTTGGATTTGTGTCATACTAATGATAGTTCATTGGATTCTGAATTAACTCTTTAATTTACCAATTTTAATCATCTAAAACCTAATTTTTAAAATTAGAATAAATATTAAATTGAGATATAATCTCATATTAATGAATTAGGATAGTTTGATGTTGAATCCTATGAATTAATCTTATGATCTAATTGATTTTTATATAAACTAAATCATTTTGATAATTCATATAAAATCCCTCATGTTTTAACTAGAAATTGAAACAAATCTAAGTAGAATTGGTTAAAACTATGAACTAGGGTTCCTAAACTTATAATCGGAATTTGATATGCAAAACCTTATTTTAATAACCAAAAACTTGTTGATTTAGGTTGGTATTATAGTTATATATCTTATATCTGAACGTGTGTGTGATTAGGATTGAGCAGAGGTGTCAAATATAGGTTTTGGATTGATAATGGCCATTTTTGGCATTTGGAGAAGATGGACCTACATCAATCTTGTTAGAACGAGATTAGGAGATCGTTCAAATAAGATTGGTAATCTCGTTTGAACGAATTAGTAACTTCTTAGAACAAGTTTGGTAGTTTCGTTCTAATGACCTTGGTTTTTATTCGAACAGTATTGGATAGTTTGTTAGAATGACTTAGTTAACTTGTTTAAATAACTTTTCACCGGAATTAATAATTGACCTTTAATTAATTTAAAGTAATTAATATGAGATTTAAGGAACTCTTTTAACAATCCGTGAGTAGATTGGATTGCTGTATTTTTACTTTATGTTTAAATCATACCATGGTGTGTGAGTCCTCGTGAGGGACTTACTTTGAGGGATTTAGATGGTACACGTACGACGTTGATAGCGTTGGTATCCAGCTGATAGAGATGGACTTAACTTGGTCCTTTTACCTCGATCCTATGATTGATATACCCATGTCCCTGGCGGAATAAATGGGGGACTTCTATCATATTGCCTTGGGTATGGAGGTTGTAAGATATGTCGAGAATGAATAATGATTATCCCTCAATGAGACTTTGAGGTTATAGGTTTGGGACGAACTATAACTATATCTAGTACGCGTGAGTGACCCCTGGAGGCACTAGAGATATGCCTTTATACCTTTATACATAGGCTTGTGCATAGCCATTTATTTGGATGTGAGAAGGAATATACTCAGTTGGATATTGGACTTATGTGAGTATCTATCCTTTATTGAGACTATACCAGTGATATATGTGCGAGGTCTTTAATTATGGAATCCTTTAATTATAAATAAATGAGGAATATTTTTAATTATACATTATTGGGTTCACTTGGGATTTGGGATTAGGATTTTATGTGATATTTAGGTTTCTTGGGTTGGATTAACTTAAAAGCGACTAAAATACATAATGAAGATTCATTATTCTTATTATTATATCCCAAATTCAGTAAAGTTCTGACTATTGGTAGACTTGTTAGGTTTAATCTTATTTGTGGAGTTTGTTTTCAAATCTTAAGAAGTCGTTGCTTTTATAGCCTTAATCCTTTCCACTCATTATCAGTTCATGCTTCCAAAATAGGATGTAAATGTTGATCTTGCACAATTCCATTTATCGAACTTTCCTTTGTTGTTGAGTCAAATTACTATATTGCTATTTACTTTATTTTGGAGTCAATGTTATTACATTCAGAGTTGAATTTTTTTATGCTAGATAATTTTGTATCCCGGTGATTGAGTCTTTTATATATGGTTGTTGGTATAAGGGTTATGTTGGTTTTATTCTTATTGTTCTTATCATTTCTATATCTTTATGCTTTATTTTTATTTTTATTCATGCTTAGAATTATACAAATTGTCTAGACTCATGTATTATTTATATTTAGACTTGATCAATCTAGTTATGGATTCTATGAAGTATCACAGTTGATACTGACTTAGATGCCCTTAGGAAAGACTTTGCCCAAAAAACTTTGTAAAAATTAATTTTGCAAAATTGGTCTCTTAAGCCTATTTGGAAGTCCAAATTTGGAAAGGCCTATGATGAGTACTTTAAGATAGCGATGCAAGAGGTTGCTTCACAACTGGACTATCATGAGTCTGTTCTTTCAACCTTGGTTGGCTCGCTGGTCTGCAATGAGGCGACGTCTTGGGTAATGACCCAACTTATGCCGAGCACCCTCCTTGAGAGAAACATGTCATAAGGGAAAGAGATGCTTCCTTGGCACCTACCGAATAGGTGGCGCAGATGGTTATTAAGCCTACTACTCGTGTTGATGTGGTTGGTTAAGAGGGGAACACTCCCGCTGACACAGGGAACATTACATCCACAAGTTAAGGGGAGGTCACCCCTAACTTATTTTTTTTTATCTCCCTCTTTTAGTATCTCTTACTCTAGTCCATCTAGCAATTTTATATTAACAAAATATTGTTTTATCTTCCATTATGGTTATCTTATTTATTTTTGCATTTTAATTTCTTCATTAATATGAACAATTATTACAACAAAGACTTTGAAAGTTAATACCTTTATTAAACTTAAATGATAGTTGGTGGGGTTAGTGTTTGTGACCGATTCCATTAACTTGTAAATTTTGGCCAAAACATCAACTGACTAACTAATTAGGTAAAACTTGTAAGTTAACATTATTATTAAATGTAGCTGGTAGTCGGTAGATTTGTGGTATGTGACTGACTCAACTAACTTATAAAATGTCAATCAATAGGCTAACTAATTAACAAATAATTATGGTCAAGTTGTACCACACTTTCTTAGGCGGGTTTATGTCTATTCTAGACCAACCAACACAACATGATTTGCATCATGTAGGAGCAATCCCCACTCTCAAAGGTGGCATCAAGGGATTACCAAATGCATCCTCCTAAGCTCGAAGCTAAGAACTCCTTCAAAACCCGCTCCACACTCCATTAAAGCTCTATCTTCATCTCTAAAAAATCCCAATAATACCCCCAAAATTCGTATCTCTACCTTGCCTATAGTGGAAATGGGTGTTTTCGGGTTGAATACACCATGGAAATGGTGGGAGAGTGGTGGTTTGGTGGTGGAATGGTGGTGGGTGGAGGTGGAAGACCACCCACCTCCCCCTTTCTCTCTCACTCTTTCTCTCCTTCTTCCATTTTCTCCCAATAATAATAAAGCCAAAACCAACCAAAGAAACCTTCATAATACCCCCTAAATTACAAATACCCCTTTTTTTCCATTCTTGGAACGATTTGAGCTCGACAACACATAAAATCAACGTTCCAAATTTTAACAGCGTACAAGGGAAATCTGATGTAAAAACTTGACCAATGTCATACGAACGACTTAACATATGTCGTTCGAATGACTTAAACTGCGTCATTCAAAATATGGATCGCACGACCCTTCAAGAGACCTACTAATGTAAACCTGTAGCATGTCGTTAGAAGCCCTACTTTTAACGACCCTTTTAACGACCTGTGTAATGTCATTCGAACGACATCCTGTGTCGTTTGAATGACCCTATTTCTTTTTCATTTTCTTTTTCTCCAACTTGCATCCACAATTCTTCCATATTTATTATTAACTCCTACTTAATTATACCCAATATACAATTTAATTAATTTATCGAGGAGGGATATTACAAACTTACCTACTTGGGGAATTTCATCCCCGAAATTCTCGTTCCATTAATCCTCAAACTCATGGGGTCCACCAACTTCCATCCTAAGTCCTAGAAATCCTCCAAGATAATTCATTGAGTTCCTCAATACTAAGGTCGCCAAATGTTTAACATGCAATATGCTCTAATGATCACCATTTCGTCAAACATGACACTACATAATCGACTTAAACTCTTCACTCGCTTTATAATCAAGTCCAACCCATTCCTAGAACTACCTATGCTAGTATCTATGACATACCGATGCCTTTATGGACATATCATCTTTAGCAACCAATGCTCATCCAAAGCAAATCATGATACAACCACCAGTCATATATACCACTAATATCAATTTCTAGCTCGGGACTGCACATATTGTGACTCACAAATTCCCTGGTTATCCTAACTATATAACTTGCATGACTTTTTTATAACCATACCATGCCATTCTCTCGCTCCAAGGAGGAATAATTCCATCAAGTTATTATTGTACGACCCGATTTACACCTTACCCTGCATCACTCTGATGAGCCTAACACTACCTTAGGTGTCTTGTCCTTGAGTACTAACTAGAGTCAAATTCTAATACACTCACCGTGGCAACGAAACATCATGTGCTAAGTTTTTCCTTAATTTCCAACACTATATAGCATCCTCAAATCATTATTCTACTCTCCACAACCTCAGTCACTGACTATCGAGCCGGCCAATCGAGGGTCCCTTAGTCTAAAGGGAGTTTGATACTACGACCAAATCGAGTGATCAGAAGCATAGCCACCCGTAAGCAAACGTTTATGCAATAGAAATAATACTTCAGATGAGCGCACCTAGTTATCGAGCCGTATTGACCAAACCCGGTCCACTGCGCTCTCCCGAGCTTAACTGCACCGTACCATGGCATGGTACCAATCTGAGTCACCACATAAGTGAGAATACTGAACCCTGTTTACCAAAACTGAAGGGAAAGCACTTGAGTTAGAGGACTAGAAATTGCCCTGAGAAATATCACCCGTAGGCATCCGATTCTGACCTATGGAAGCGAAATAACATATACTTGAAGTCATGTCACTCATTTTCAAATCTCTCACCGAGCGTTACTTCTAGCCATATAGCCTAGCGTGGGTCACTATCCATGACGAATCGAATCCCAACCATTAACTCTCATAATACGAATGCTATCACAATTTACGAATCAATAGTCCTTTAGGAAGTCAATACCCGACTTCCCTCTTTGGCGGCAAGGCCTTACCTTTCACACACTTAGAGTAAACAAATCATTCTGGTTGGCGGATACCTCACGCCTTGTCTACATTGATCTTATAAAAAACTAGTGACGACATCACTAACCTATTACACCTAGGTTATTGTCTGCTTTAACATATTGTGACCGAATCCAAAATTTCGCAGACATGACTCGGATCAAGCGAAGCACTCACCTACCCATGTCCTTTTGAACACGAGAGATTTCCACCAATTCACCTTATCTTTTCTATCCACACGGTATTTTTGTGATGACCCTCCCGTCGTTATTGTCACCCTAAGGGTAATAAATATCACACTGGGCCACATGTCATAACCTGTGCTATCTTAGTAGGGCGTTCCAATAACTAATCATTATATGGCTAAGGTTTCTACATAATATATTATCGACACCCCAACATAACAATCATGTTCGATGCTACCCACCTTAGTTGCCATTTTCAAGTCTCCACATGGCATCATCACTTTAAGTCTCGAATACATTTCCTAGCACATACTGAAACTAAGTATTACCACACCCATAATAGTCATTCCATGACATCCGAGCATCATTCCTATAAAGACACAACTACCTCTCCAACTTAGGGACTACACCACCCATCTGTGTTGATTGAAAAGCCATACCAGACACGTACACTATATGATTGACAGCCTGAGATCACCCCCTGATCCTTGAGACTATCGTCACTCGAATACTAATGTCCTTTTCTTACTGGACTTAATTGGTCTCCTAAGAACACTAAACACATTTCATGTGAAAGCCCCAAATCTGACGAGATTTCATCGTATACATCTTAATCATCATAGGTGCACTCTTCAAACTATTCAATACTCACATCGATATTACTTGGTGATCGTAAAGACACTAGTTTATGAGATTCTATCTATAATGCACCTTAATCATCAAATTCTTCAAGGCATCACAATATTAGAAATTTAACCTCAATGATGCCACACACAATTTTTTTTCTATGGGCATCTCAACGTGCCTACGAGTTACTCACAAACTAGGATCACCTTGCACCTAGCCATCACATCGGCAGCTAAAATGAGTCCCAACACTTAAATACTAATATTACCTTTCTTCTAAACGTATGTGACCATAATTCATGTACAAACCATAATTAATGCTACTACGTCCATGGCAGGTTGTAGGACGTCGCATGTAGTAACCTTCAAGATGTGCCTCACCTAAATCCTCAATGTTGTTCGACTATGACAACTAAATTTCCTTGCTATGTGAATATCACACCATGTGACAATCCATGAGTTAACATAACTATATTGATCTTGGTAGGATACGGGTGTCGGGCATTGCCTACAAATACCGAGGCTCTCACCACGGACGCCGCACGAGATTCTATCCCCCAATATCATCTCACAACCCACGTACACCCAACCTAAGTCCTCAACCAAATGGTCTAATACGTCTTCACCACAAAATTCTATACTTGTGAATGCTAGTCAGCTATCTAGTCTCCATACATGAAATACATAATTTCCATCGTTAGGTCATGTAAAGACTACCCATTGTTGCCACTACAAGGCTACTCTCACCACCAAAGTCATTTCAAGACACCTCTCACACAAAGATTACGGTGTTGCCACTATTAGCCTACACAACTTCATGTGTTTACTGAAATGCCATCAATTGTGGTATCACCCCAAGGACCGAATTTTCATAATTACAAGATTGGCATTAACTACCCATAAGCGTCGCATCTAAGGGTGATATATGCCTTTTAATCACAATTCAATAGTGTCTAGCCTAGATGCCCTAATTATCAACTTTTATCGTGACTATATGCAACTCGTGCCACCTGCCCACTGGGTGTCATATCATTCTATCGACATCCCAATTGATTCTATGTCACAAATTTTTTAACGTAAGCACCTCACACTAATAACTACGGTGTCACCACTATAGGCTTGCATGGACACCCGTAAATAACTACAATTCTATTTGAAAATGCAAAAGTGATTAATAACCATAAATCTAATCGTGTGGCACTTGACACGAATCTAACTTGTCATGTTAACCTCTTAGACTTTACCGTCGGGGACCCGAATTAAACGATCATCAAAATAGCACGATCGACCCAAACCACAACGACGTTGAAAGATCTAATGCCGACCTCACCACGTCACACCCTAAAGGAACCTTGAACCTAGAGCTCTGATACTATTTGTCACACCCCGACCCAGATTTATAGGTTACCCAAGAGTCAACCCGGTTAGAACCGAACATTAGGTGTGAAGTGAAATGAATCAACCTATATAATGTTACTAATCCAGTTTTATTTTAGTTACCATTTCACTTGTTAGCATACGATTCCGTTTCAAGATAAACTACGTAAGGGACCCATGGGGATCACATCGAAGTCCAAGTAAACAGAGCTACTAACGTAAACATAAAAAAAATATACTTACCTGTATATCGCCCTTAAAATACGGAATCGCTCCGAACCTACCGTAACAAAATAGGGCTGTGAGATTATACTCAGTGGGATTTATACAAGCAGTATAGAAATGAATGGAAGAAGGGAATACTGACACGCTACAACCACATACATGTGAAAATTTGTATATATCTACATACGTATACCTTTGAAAAGTACATAATCCAATGAATTAACTATTTTACTTTCGAAAACCTTACTTACCCAGATTAATTGACCTTAATCTTATTAAAGGCTTTGTCTATTCATACTTAGCAATCTCACTTTATTTAACGCACCCGGTTCATCACTTGAAACCATTACACTTGATTTATCCAAACCCATTCCTTTACTGGAATTTATCCCTTTTATTCATTTCCATACAGCTTAGTATTTTCATTGAAAATCACCATTTCAACACACGCGTTCACTATTTTAGAAAATAATTATTTAATCTTTGAAAATCCTTTACAACACATTCTTGTGTTTAACATGGATTTAACCATTTAGGTTTCTTAACCACCCATTTATCCACTTTCTTTAATCCATTTTCATTCCTTTATGGACATTAATAGATTTACGCATTTACATCTCCATTTTTCATTTACAATAACATTTATTATATTCATTCAAGTTAGATTGTATTACCACACAACCCATTTCTTTAAATGTTCTATATTTCTTTTATCTCTTCTCGGAATCTTTCTATACCGCATACTTCCATGGGCTCCACACCGCTAGCTATGCGTACCATATGCTCTTGCTAGTGATTTAGGGATTTTCACCCAAGAGCTCCGGGCCCATCTATCTTTTTCCCTGTGTCATCTGAGGTCCTTTCAATTTGTTTTGACATTACAAATGTCCACATTATCCAACTTATCCTTTTTACCACCGAAGCCAAAACTCGGGACTTTACCGCCCCAATTTGTGTTACACTTGAAAATTTACCATTTTATGTCCTTTATACTTGAACCTTGATTTTTATTCCAATAATCATATTAGTTTAGGACAACATTGTGAAACACCATTTCCAACATTTTTATTACATAAAAATGTTCCACTTTAAGTAAAATTACCATTTTACACATTTTTTTCCAAAATAACCTTTTACTCCACTTCTCAAGTGTTAATTTCACCAAAAACACCATTAAGTTATTCTTACCAGCTTCTTGAGTGTTTTAACAATTTAACACCCTTTAAACTTTTAGTAATATCTTTTACTTGATTGGAAACGCTTTTACACTTTTAATCCCCTTTTTAATTCCATAAGTGTTGATATTTCACAACATTAGTAAGTTACACTTACTAACCATTCCATGTTTACCCATTAACACTTAATGAGTACTTTTATCAAAATTTTCCCAAACCACACCTTTCTTTACTTTCTTCACTTAAGACTACTTTTGTAAGAAAGTTGCTATTTTTTTTATTAAACATGTAGTCTTTTAATCTCACACACATCATGTCTTTTAGTCCCAATTTCATACACTTTGAAGACTAAAATTCCAACCTTTGTTATTTCATGTTTAAACCCAACAAAATCTTCTTTAAACTTGTTTATACATTCTATGTCAAAATACTACAAGTTTATATGCATGAGAAGATGGATTTTAAACCCGAAAATCCTACTATATGGTTTAAACATATTTATCATCATGGAAAATCATTATACTTGCAAAAATATATTTTTAGGAACAAAGATATTATTATTTCTTTAATCCTCAACAAATGTCTATTTTTCATAAAACCTTCATTTTTGCAAGAACCTTGAAATATTTTCATTCCACTAATTTTTCCAAAAAAATCACGTCATTTACCATTATTTTATTTCATAAATTGCAAACATTTTATTTCATAAATATTTTTCATTAACATTTTTTAAGAGGACAATATTTTCACAAAAAACACCCACTTCTACTCTTTTAAAACCTTGAAACAATTATCCATTTCTTATTTTTAACAAAAATAACATCTTCCAGCATTTTTATTCCATAAAAATGTTTATTGTATTTTACACAATAATTATATCACTAAACTATATACACCCTACTCAAATGGTCTAACTATAAGACTGTAATGCAAAATAACAATCTTACCCACCTCTAATGGTTTCAATGGGGGTGTTGGTGTAGGAGGAGCAACCCCCACCTCCAAAGGTGGCCTCAAGGGGTTAACAAATGCACCCTCCTAAGATCCAAGCTAATAACTCCTTCAAAACCCACTCCACACTCCATGAAAGCTCCATCTTCATCTCCAAAACCCCCCAACAATATCCCTAAAATTCGTAGCTCTACTTTGCCTATGGTGGAAGTGGGTCTTTTTGGGCTGAATACACCATGGAAATTGTGGGAGAGTGGTGGTTTGGTGGTAGAATGGTGATGGGTGGAGGTGGAAGACCACCGACCTCCCCGTTTCTCTCTCACACTTTCTCTCCTTCTTCCATTTTCTCCAATAATAATAAAACCAAAACCAACCAAACAAACCTTAACAAAACTCCCTTTAAAGGCCAAATACCCGTTTTTCCCATCCTGGAATGATCTGAGCTCGACAACACATAAAATCAACATTCCCAAATGTGACAGTGCATAAGCACAATCTGATGTAAAAACTCGACCAATGTCGTTCAGACGACTTAACCTATGTCGTTCAAATGAATTAAGCTACGTCATTCAAAATATGGATCACGCGACCTGCTACTGTAAACCAGTAACATGTCATTAGAAGCCCTGCTTATAACGACCATTCTAATGACCCTTCTGATGACCTGTGTACTTTCGTTTGAACGCCATCATGTGTCATTTGAACGATCCTATTTCTTTTCCTTTTTATTTTTCTCCAACTTTCATCCATAATTCTTGTATATTTATAATTAACTCGTCCTTAATTATACCCAATATATAATTTAATTAATTTATCGGGGCGAGATATTACATGGATGATGGTAGGAGCTTCCTGAGCAATAAATCATAAACCTAGAACTCCCTGATTTTGACCTTCCTGTCATGCTTCTTGGCAAGATCCTATTGATATGATCAAAGGTGGATGAGAGGCTTCTATTTTTGATTCTATGCTAGGTCAAGCTCATGAGCCATACGATCATCATTATGGCCATCCTCAAAGCTTTCTATCTTTAGATTTGGGAGGTCGATACCTAATAAGGAGTATGAAGTTTCTCCCATTAATCTTCTGGGTGTTGTCCTATAATCACAAAGGATAAATGGGAACTCGTCCACTCATCTTCCCTTTCCATTCTCCAATTAACGTTTGATCCTAATGAGTAGAGTTTTTTTGTCTCGATTGTTGAATTATGGGAAGATTATTGAAGAATAGTGAATCATGATCCCATATTATGAACAAAAGTATTTGAATATATAGTTATCAAACTAGGTACCATTGTTTATCACCAACGCTCCAAGAATACCAAATGTGGCGGCGGTGTTTCTCCATTGAAACTTCCTGGCATCATCTTCATTCATATTATTCAATGGTACGACCTCCACCTATTTGGTGAAGTAGGTGGTGGCGGTGATCAAGTACTTCATATTTCCTGGAGCTGCAGGCAAAGGTCCCATAATGTCCATGCCTCACTGATCAAAAGGCCTTGGATGTGTAAGAGGATTGAGGTCATCGATCAACTTGTTGATGATGGGGGAAAACTACTAACACTTTGTGCATATACAAACAAACATGAAGGAATATTTCTACAGGTCGAGCCACTAATAGACTTAAAAGATCTCTTTTAGTAAAGTGATCTTTCACCTATGTGTGACCCATATAATTTTTAGCAAAGTAATCTTAGGTCCCTCGCAAACAAATTTTAAACACTAAAAGAATTTTGACAAATTTTAAACACTTAGGTCCACTAATTCTCTTCTTGTAGAAGTCCATGCTAGTGGCATAACAAGTGGACCTAATAGTAAATGTTCCTTAAATGTTTAAAAATTGTCAACAAGGGACCTAATTATAAATTGTCCTATAATCTTTCAAGAATCTCACTAAGGATGTTCTTTACTTGATCTGGGTGGACACACTTGAGTAAGTGATATTTGAATGTTCATCGGTAAAGTTTTCCTTTAGAGTTAACTAAAAACCTTATCGATTGGGTATTTAGATTGTCGGCCTCTTTGTCGTTTGGGGGAAGATATCCATTATTTATATAAGCCACGATAGGATCCATCCAGGGTGAGGCCGACTCGATTTGCATTACTCTTAGGCTAGCATTTAAATATTTAATGCTTGGTCAGTTAGCATATCACAATGAAAATATCTTTTCAGATTGGTGTCAATTATTGATCCAATGTGGCTAAAGCATCAATATGATTGTTGCAGTTCATCGACCACAATATATCGGCATTAACTTGAAAGCCTTCAAGATTCTCCTTGCCTTGTTAAGATAGTTAAGCATCCTTAGATATTTGGTCTTATATTCTCCATTGATCTGATTAGAGATTAGGTGAGTATCGCAATATATTTTTATATATTTTCTCCGAAGTTGATCTCCCTTTGTAGGATAAGGATAATTTCTTCACACTCTACTTAATTATTGGATCCTTTGAATCCTAGTTGAACTTCTAGCTTAACGAGAGACCATTGTGATGTGATGAAGACGTTCCCTCTACCAATTCCATTTTGATAGATTCTCCATCAATGAATATCTTCCGCCTCTATTATTGATCTTCATGGTTTGTAATGAGCATCTCCGGAATGGGGCTCAGTTAAAATTCCTCTCCTTTTGGTGAGGTCGAGAATTTGACAATAAAATCATCTAGAACCTGCCCCTTAATGATTGTTCGGGGTTCCATATATGATGTCAAACTGCATTCATTCCAGGTACCACTTGGTCATCTTGTTAAGAAAATCTACCTTTTTGATCCCTTCTTTGAGAGGGAAAGAAGTTGTGACAACTATAGTATGAGCGTCGATGTATTGTCGTACATTCCTTGTAGAAACCACCAGGACCAGTTTTTCAATGGGAATATATCTCCTTTATGACTCTAGAAGAGTATGACTAATATAATATACTAGTAGTTTTTCTCTATCTTATAGTCAGACTTACGGCTCATTAATCGCATGTTAAAAGAAATAAAATAAATGGATATTCTCACCGCTAATAAGGGTTGACACAAGGGGGATATCGTAAGTAATTTCGAATCCCCTCCAATTCTTGATCGCAGTCCTTTTCTAGACCATAGTGCTTACCTTCTTTAAAGCTTGAAAAAATGGGTGACTATTATCAGATGATTATATATAAGCCGATTAAGTGTGGCTAACATTCGATTTTTTTTGGAGATGAAAAGAATCCCCAGATTTATTAATATAGGTAGAAAATCCCTACCATGGTGGCTTACAAGAGACAAATAAAGCTTGAAAAATAAAGGTGACTATTTAGACATTGTAATAGAATCAATTCCTAGAAGATCCATTATATAATGACGTTTAAAATATTTAGGAAGATCCTTTGTGTGATTGAAGTAACTATAGGACCGAGAATAAATACCATGATTGGCAACACTATCAGCTACTTGATTGTTTTCCCTCCAAGTGTGATGATAAGAAATCTGCATGTTGGATTGGAGTTCTTTAATATCTTCTATAACATCAATAATTGACTCTAATGTGGTAAAAAAATAATTATATTGTGTATTTTATTTTACATGGTAAAAAATTATTGTTTGTACTAGACTCTAATGTGGTATAGAGGCCTACAAATGTATTTTTAGTGGTTTGGATTGGGCCTTAGGGGTAAGTATACATTTGAGATAAGTTTTTGGTAGCATTTTGGGCTCATGTAGAAGCCCGAAATTAGGCATTTTATGGACCCATGGGATTAACGGTATATAAGTGATATTAAACCTAAAAACTAAACCCTAGAAACATGAGAGTTTTGGGAGAATGTTAAGAGGTCTTTCAGGAGGAGCTAAGTTATCACATGAGAGGAAACCATTCACCTCCATAAGTAGGCAAGAAATCTCTTGCTTTATCATTGTATACTTTGTAACTTATTTATGTCTGTAATGTTATTCATTTATTAAGGATTATAAGCATGTTAGGCTGCTAATTGGTTACACTATCATGCTTTATACTGGGATAATACATATTAGAGTTGTAAACTATTATTGCTATTACATTTGAATTTAGTTAGAATTTATGATAAAACCTATGTTAATATGAGTTGAAGTATGATTTCTGATGGTTAGAAACCATGTGTAGGATTTATATTTATATGTTGATTATATATTTGTAATGAAAAAGACATAATTCAAGTTGGATTCAAATCTAATGAGTACTTAGTTTAGTCGTGTTAAAAGTGAAGATTTTTTAGAATCGTTCTTGATATAATGTGAACCTATATTATGAGGAATTAAATTAAGAATCAATAGGATTTGTCAGATTTTGATTTGGACTTGTATTGAAGATTTTAAAGACGAGAATGGCGGATGGGTTTATGAATAATTGAATTTGGTTTGAAATACGAGTTTCTTAGAAAATTGGAGTAATAGGGGAGACTCCCACTATAGTGGGGCTCCAGTCCGTTGTAGCGGCAAGTTCAGGATGCTATGGTGGATAAGGGGAGAGGGGCAATGCAAATTTTATTAAATTTTAATTTCTTTATTAGATTTTCTTGATGGTTATCTCCTTGACCACTTTTCATTGAACTTTGAGATTAACTTAAGTCTGAGCACACACACATGCACACGCACACGCGCGTGCGCGCGCACACACACACACACACACACATATATATATATATATATATATATAGAGAGAGAGAGAGAGAAGAATATGTATATATATTTATACCACTAAATTTTTTTGGAAATTCTAAGGTTATATCTAATTGGGGTTTAATATTAATACCCCAACAATTACATGAAAAATTCGGTTTGGGGGATTCGAATATTATTTTGGACACGAGAGTGATTATGCGATATCCTGTGTGTGTGTGTGTGTGTGTGTGTAAACATACCATAGTTAGCTCATGAGGAATCTATCAGTTGGGGTGTGGATTTAAACGAATTTGAGACCTCATACCTCCTTAATGATGTAGCAGGTTGTGTGGAGGTATATGTATTTGATCATATGTTACGTTGGTCTCTATCTCACTATGTGGATACATGGATAACTTGATCCATTGGATGACTTGGTATGTAATTAATCGATCATGTGGCTGAGTGGTGATCCCCCATTCTTCTGTGTGTGCATGTTTTAAGTCCGTTAGCTACGGAACTCCTACGAGTTTAGTGATAGAGTCACGAGAACGTTATTTAAGGTTTTCATCTTTATGTGGTTTAAGAGACTTATAATTATATTGTATAGTCCAATGATGGAGACGTTATTTAAAGACATTGTGTCATGTTATTGTATATAGAATGTGATCGTGTATATCTTATTATTTGGCTGAGACCAGTGTGGATTATACTTGGTTATATTCTTTATGTTACTATGAAGATGGATTGGTTATCTTTGCATTATGTTAGTGTTGATTGTTTTAGTAAGTCCATAGCTTTTGTCATTCTGGGGCAGGAGATGTATTTGGTTACGATGTCGCGCACTGAGGGGGCTCGAGACCACATTTGTATTATATTAAGGAGTATACTTATGAGGGAGTCACCATGTCATTAGACTCTATACTTATTTCTAGTGAGTTTCTTGATATTTTTAAGCGATTCTGGGGTTGCAATTGAGTAAGGTGATCGAGTTTATGATTAATTTAGCTCTAGGCACTATACCGATAGCCCGAGCACTTTATCGTATGGTTATATTAAAGATGAGAGAATAGATTTAGTAGTTTCTTAAACAGGGGTTTATTGAGAGGAGTATTTCACCTTAGGGAGCTCTATTGGTCTTCATGAAGAAGAAATATGAATCATTGAGACAGTGCATGGATTATCAGGAGTTGTACAAGATCACCGTATGTAACAAGTATTCGCTAGCCCGTATCGATGACTTGTTCGACCAGTTTAGTGGTGTTTTTTACTTCTTGAAGATTGATTTGAGATCAGGGTACTATTAGTTTAGGATTTGGGAGCAGGATGTTCCAAAGATATAATATAGATATAGTATCAATAAGTAATCTGATATGAGCTCAATCCAGAACAACTTTAAAGGTGAAACAATAGTGTTTAAATAGGTATATAAGGGAATAAGGACGTGATGCAATGAGTAAAGAGACTAGAAAATAATTGATTAGGCCATTTAACCAACTCCACTATGCAACATACTAAGAACTTCACTATAAAATGGGAACATATGCCCTTAGTGATACAGGTTTCACTATTTTTTCTCTCTATTGTGATAGCAACAGAGCTCTGGTTAGGGTTTCAATATTTCAATCCTTTACATTGATGAAAAAGACAAGTATATATAGTATCCGGGGGTGTATTGTACCCCCCAAGCATGTAGTAAGCATGTGTAAAATGTATTTGCCAATAAAGAGTAGCCAACTGCCACTAGCACATGTAGATCATGATGATGAAATATTCCCTCACGTGTGAGGGGGATCTGGTTATAGCAGTTTTATGCACATGGGATCTGTAACCCACACGTGCTTTTTCATATGTTCCCTAATCCACATTCTACCAGCTATCAATTATTGGATGTTCGGGCTAGGCCAAGGCCGAGTTATTAAGTTCAATGGTCTGATGGTACGATAAATGTCATGCTAAGTTAATTCTTCATTCGACCATCGATCTCTAGGTTACGGACGAGGCCGAGAGGACTTGAGTCATAAGACCACTGATATTGATATCGTTTATCATGTTATGAGATAAGGACAAGACCTATTATGATGATTTTGTGGCCAAGGACAGAACCCTTCATGATGGGTCCATTATCGAGCCATACCTTTTCCAAAGTGATGGTCGTCCATTGGGGGTCCAGCTATGGGACAAGGTCGTATTTGGTATATCAATCACCCCATAACCTTTAGTCTTTCGTGTGAATGAAAGGGCTAAGGGATAAAGAATCTTTGGGCAGAAGTTGATGAGATGTCCTTGAATGACGTCTGATATGTCCTTTCTTAAGTTAGGTTTGGAACATTGAATGTGGACTTTGTATTGACATTTGGTAGTCATCCTGTGGGTTAGCATGTTGCCTAAGAATGATAGCTATAAGTGTGCCATAGGGGGTTATACCTTAATGACGACCGCTTTGGAAGTTGTACATAATGATTATAAGTATATAAATGGTTTTAAAAGTTATTTTATCTTTCTTACTTCTTTTTCTTCACGCTAAAATCTCTCTCTCTCTAACAGAGCTAATTTCTTTCTTTCTCTCACCACCGTTCAGGGCTTTTTTTCGATAGGTTTTTAGGGTATCTTTTCTTCTTCAAGCGTATTCATCTTCTCAAGTACCCTTTCTTCCCCTTTTTCCCATTCATTTGAAGGTTGTTTTTTCTATTTAAGATTTTCTATTTTTTCGGTGAGCTTTATTACTTTTCTGATACCTTAATTGGATATGGTTGCCATTAGGGGGTTTGTTGGAGCTTTTGAAATTTTCTTAGTAGCCCTTAATTTTTTTGGCCTTTCCCAGCCTTCTAATCATCCACTAAAGTTGCGTCTGTCTTATTCTCCAGTGAAACTCCGGTTGAGTGTTCTTGGGTTATTCTTGAAGGAAAATGATTCAGTATCCCATTTTTTATCTTTAGGTCAACAATGGTCAAACTTTAAGTTATTTGTGCCTTTTGTTCCTTTTGTTCCTTTTTTCCATCTTAAACCTCAGCCACTTGAATTTTAAGAAGTCTTTATGAGTTAGCAGAACAAAACCCCACACTTAGAGAGAGATATTATCAAGACATACACCAAATTGAAATCAAGGTTTAGGAGCATCGTAGAACTAGAGCCGGCCTCAATCGCCCAATCTTCCCCATTACCTTAAAAGTCATTCGACCTACTCTAGTTGAGATTAGTGAGGATGAGATGTCTTCCTCATCCTCCTCAGATGCTAGTCCCTCGGTTTCTTCCTAGTCCGAGAGTGGAGATTCTTTCGATAAGTCCATGAGGTTTTCACCCACAAATCCTCAAGGGTCTGAGATGGCGGAGAGCTTGTCTCGATCTTCATCTTCCCATCATGCTGAGTCATCTAGTCAGGATGACTCTTCAATTCAAATTATCTCAGACAATGATGAGCCGAGTGTCAATGTAGTCATTCCACCAAAAGTTGTTCGTCTCTCAGATATGACCATGAGAGAATTCCAAGAGAGATTCCTTCATGGGGTATCGGCCTTTGAAACTCGAGCTGAAGAATATGATTCTTATGCCTGGGAACCACTAGATTATTCATATGTAGAGACTTTCTAATATATCGTTAGAGAGTCCGATCTTCTTTTTTAGAGGCACTTGTATGGTATCAAGTCTGATATTTCTATGAGGGTCCCCGAAGAGGACGAGAGAGTATATGGTGGTCGAGAGGGATAAGTTAGTGTCTTGGATCAAATGTCCAAGGTCAACTTTCGACTCCCTTTCCATCCCTCCATCTGAGCTATTGTGTCCAGCCTGGGGATTGCTCCTTCCCAGTTGGCCCCAAACTCATGGAGATTTATACTTAGCTATGTTTCCCTCTGGATGAAAAAATATGAGGACAAACCTTTTGTTATGTTATTCAAAGCTTGTTATAATGTCTCGTCTTTAAGGACTCAACCTAGTTATTATCATTTGGGGGTGGGGAAGCCTGATAAGAAGATCATCCATGTTAACTAAAGCTCCAATCACAATTGGAAGCCGAGGTTCTTTTTTGTTTTAGGGGCTTGGGAATTTCTGGATGACGCCAACTGTTATGAGGATGAGCCAAGAGTTCGTTATGCTTGGGTTAACCCTTTCATGTCAGCCAAGCTGGATCCCTACCTCAGCATTACCAATATGGAGAAGCTTGAGTTTCTTAGGAGTCAAGGGAAGGAAGGTTCCATTCTTGAGTTTGAAGATCCAATGTATTTTGAATTTTTAGAGACGTCTAGTCTGGGGGTTGACCCCCTAGATGAGTTGTGTGAGTTACTAAATTTTTCTGATTATAAGATCTTTTCTCGCCTTCAAAGCTTTGTCATTGACCATTTTTGTTTCTTCTTTGTAGATTGTCCACCTCACATCTTAGACGAGATTTATAATATAATGGCCCCAAGTCTCTAGAATGATTTTATAAAGAAGGGAGAAAAGAAACCCGCTAAGAAAACGACAACCAGTGGGCTAAACCATACTGAGGTTGGCCAAAAAGAAAGGAGCCATCTTCTTTCTCGGACACTCATCACGATCGTGATATGAGGTCGAAAGTAAATTCACCTCCACATGAGTATGTGCCAAGTTCTTCTAGGCTAAGTTCATCTTCATCAGACTCATTTAAAACTTATTGGGCGGTCGACATAGCCCAACTTAAGGCATGCCCAAACTCAACTATTTCTTTAGTGCTGAGGTTAAATGCTGCTACGTTTGTTGTCCCTTGAAAGGGAGATTATGAATTTATTGGGAAGCTTAACCCCTTAAAGACTTATGATTTTGGTCTTCATCATTTGGTGCAGGTGTTTGCCTCTTCCTTAATTTGAACCTCGTCTCATTTAAATTTTTATTTCGTCATACTTTAACATCTGCACATTTTTTTCTGCATTTTGTACTTCCTTTACCTCTGCTACTACCAAATAGAAAACTGAGAACTTCTCAAAAATTCAAGATGCCATGAAAGTTATCCAGGTCGAAGTAGCTATGAGGAGGAATATTAAGGAGCATAAGGACAAGTATAAAAAGGCCCTTGACAAGTTAAAGTTGGATTATGACAATGCCTTGAAGGCTAAGGATGAGGCATATAATTCCCAACCTACGAAGCATACAGACAATCTTACTGTAGCCATCAAGAAGGCAAAGGATGAGTCCCTTCCTTCTGAGGCAATAAAATAAATACAGGATGAAGCCATTGAGGCTTATAACGCATCTCATGAATTTGGCAGTTTCGACATTGAATGCCTTGAAGGAGGTAATAAGACGGCCTGTCGATGGGTCATCATGAAACTTTCTGAGGCCATCTCATCCATTTGGCTAGAATTGGAGGTCCCTGAATAGCCTCAGTCGAGGAAGAGGGAGCTACAACCGAGCTCCCGCTTAAAATTAATGCCAGTATCACTGATGTTGTTAGGAATATTCAGGCCGAGGCTGGTGCTGATGGGTCGGCCGTTAACAACGAACCAACTCTATAGGGTGGTCGTATGTGACTAACACTCCTCTTCTTATAATTTTTTGTTCTAATCATTTGATCATTTGTAATATTTTATATTCAACTGAATATCATGATTTCTTGAATGAAGTGTGTTTCATGCTTCAGCTTTCATTTTCTTTTTGTTGAATGTGTGTAAAACTTTTTTCCAAGCTTGTTTCTCATCTTAGCTTTCATGCTTGAGCTCTCCCTCATCTTTAGACGGGGGTAGTAATAACATCATTAGTTTTTTAAACAAGATGACACCAAGTTAATGATGTTTATCTCAAGCTCTCCATCGTCCTAATACGAGTGTTAATAACTAAATCACTAATTTTTAAAAATGAGAGACCACCAAGTTAATGATGTTTTGTCTCGAGTCTACTCTCGTCTTTAGCTCAGGGGTCAATTAGACATAATTAAATGATTTTCAAATTTTCACCACCAGATTAATTGTGTTTGATTGCAAGTCCCCTCTAGTTGTTTTTGAGAGTATATGGACGAGGGTCAGCTCGTCATACTATCGTCTCGCTGAGAGAGTTTGAATCTCGTACCACCAAATTAATGATGTTTAAAGGAGCCATAATTAAATGATTTTCATATTTTCTGTGTTTTTCACAACCTTGGTGATGTTATCACACTGATCCCCCCCCCCCCCTCTTGGTGTTATTGAGAATCCATGGACGAGGTAGGCCCGTCTGGATTTTCATGTCATCGAGAGTGAGTTAATGTTAATTTACCACATGAGTGATATTTTTAGCACAGGATAACTTGAAACATACAATATGACCAATTCATACAAAAAATATGAGGAAACACTTTAATATTTTTCAGTCATCACTTTTTAGTACATCTCTCATACAATGGTAAAATAAAATTTATATAGAATCCAATTTATAGTATTTCTTTAAATAATCAGCATTCCATGGGTTGAAGAACGACTCTCCCTCAAAATTTTCAAGTCTATAGGTGCCTGGAAGAACTTCTTTTGTGACTCTGTACGGGCCATGCCAATTTACGTGGATCTTATTCAGCTTATGTCTGGCTTTGTTCAGAATTGGATCCCCCACGTCTATCGACCTAGACTTAACCTTTTTATTATAAAATTTTACAGTCCTCTGCTGATAAGCAGCCTGCCTGACCTCCGCATCTTCTCGTCTCTTTTTTATTAGGTCCTCGTCTGGTCCGGGTTCCTCTACATTTTCTTTCAGGTTGTATGTTTGCACCCTATGACTTGGCAGACCAATCTCAGTAGGTACCACAACCTCAGAGTCATAGGCAAGCATGAAAAGGGTCTCTCATGTTGGTGTTCTCACCGTCATCCTATAGGCCCAGAGGACGGTATGCACCTCTTTCATCCATAGACCCTTGGAATCTTCTAATATCTTTTTAATCCCATCTAAGATAGTTATGTTGGTAACTTTAGTCTGTCCATTTTCCCGAGGTCATCCTGGAGCTGAATAAAATTGTTTGATGCTGACTTTTTTACAATAGGCCTCCAGAGATGAGTTTTTGAACTGTTTATCGTTGTCGAAGATTAAAGTGTTGGGCAGACCATACCTACAGATGATATTCCTCTAAATAAATTTAAAGGTTTTTGTCTCGGTTATAGCAATCATGGCCTCAGTATCAACCCACTTAGAGAAATAGTCAATCGTCATAATAAGGTATTTGTAATTACTTCATGCCCTAGTCATGGGTCCTACCAAGTTAATCCCAAGACTGAAAATGACCAAGGTGAAGTGATAGATGACAAAGGTTTATGAGGTTGTTGAGGGATGCCCGCATACCTCTGACACTTATCGCATCTCTTCACGTAGTTGGTTGTATATTTAGCTAAAGTCGGCCACTAATACCCCTGAGTAACTATTCCTTTCACCAAAGACCTTCCTCCTATGTGGCTTGACATGATCCTTCATGCTTATCTTTCAATATATACTCCACCTCTGTGGGATGAACACATCATAATAAAGGGAGGAGTAACCCTTTCTTATATAAGACATCTCCTATGATCAAGAACCTGGCCACCTTGTATCTCAGCTTCTTTTTCTCCACCTTTGACTCTGGAAACTTTCCATCTATGATCTATCGAATGAGGGGATCCATCAATGACGCCTCTAAGTTCAGGTTCAAATAAGACTCAACTGCATTATCGTCTTCTTCGATGGTCGATCGATATAGGATCTCAACGGGCACTGATCTTTTGATCTCAATTCTCGTCTTAGATGCTAATTTTGCCAGGGCATCGACTTGACTATTGTTTAGTGGAGGGATCCTTTTGAGCTTAACCTCTTTGAAATTCCTCAACTTTGTCTTTACCCTTGACAGGTATTTGTCCATCCTTTCATCTTTGGCCTCACATACTCGCAAGATCTAATTTATTACCAACCTGGAGTCACTGGAACCAACATCTGCCCAACATTTAATGCTTTGGCAAGGGAGAGTCCTGTTGAAAGAGCTTCATATTCTGACTCATTGTTGGATGCCTTGAAGCTGAATCTCAGAGTGTATTCTATGTCAGTTCCATCTGGGGATGATACTATCAACTCGGATCCGCTCCCTTTATCACAAAAAAAGCCATAAAGAGGCTCCAAGAAGGTGCCTTCATCCAGAACTCCATGCTTGAACAAAAAAATTTCTTCTTCATTCTCAGTAACAATTGGTCTTGGTACACTGGTCTCGGCCTTGACCTGGCTTCTATCCACCTTTTCTGGCTCATTTATTAGTACTGTAAGCTCTTCTTGATCAGCCTCATCCCAAGTGAACTCGGCTATGAAGTCGGTAATAGCTTGACCCTTGATTGTTGTCCTCAGCAGGCATACAATATAAAATTCTCCCAACTCAATCAACTAGGCCATCAACCTACTTGATTTCTCAAGTCTATGGATGACTTGTTATGGGTACCTCACCCATTTATATCGTCCCAAAGAAGTAGCCCAACTAAACCCTATCAAGAATAAGGGGAGTCCGTCCCAAACTCCAAAGTCTCAACAAATGACTAAATCAGCAGCGACCCATTCAACACCTAAAATCTCTCAAGAGATATTCTAGGGATTATGGGCCAACATGGAGGTACCCAACACCCTCACTCTCCGAAGTTCACATGTATATATTGTACCCCTGGCCTGGGGCAAAAGGTATGTAATTTTTAAACACTCCCCTGGAGAAAAGAGAAATATAACCACAGAGCACCACCGTGGACGTAGTCAATTTTGTCGAACCACGTATATCTTATTTCGTGTGTGATTAAAACTATTCTAATTAATGTTCTTTACTTTTTCTGGTGATCACATTTGTGATAGACTAGGTTTTGCCGCGGCACAAGAGTCACCTACGCACCGGTCGTTTGTTATATTCGGCTCACCAACTTTATACAAAAACCTAAACTATGACTACACTCTTTTAAGGGAGTATAGCGGTCAATCCGGGTATCGAATCCACAAAGACAAGTTGCTAGAATTTGATTGGTTTAATACTTCTAAAATAAAAGTTGAAATATAATTTTAACAAAAAGGAAAATATAATAAAGAGAAAAGATTAAGCTAGGCGAGTGTATTTAAACAAAGTTAACAAAGCGAATAAAAACTATAGGTTGCGTCGAATATCCCTCACCCAAGTTAATTAGTATACAATGATTACATGGGTTGACGAGTTATTAAGACTGCGTCTCATTTTAACAGTTTATTAAACCAAGATTTGTCACACCCTAAATTCGCATAAAACTCTAATAAGATTTTGGTAATTCAAAGAGGAAAGAATAGTCACCTTCAAAACTTTATAAAAATTACCAAGTTATAAAAATCTTAAATCAAATCAATAAAATAAGAAAAAAGCATGTGCTCATGGGATTAAAGTTTAATTCATGAAATTTATAATATCAATAATTGGAGGACTAAAGTCTAATAATTTCTAAAATAAGAAATTACATTAATGGAAATTACCCTTTGTTATCGGTTTACACCCTTTGTATATACACCCTTTGTTATCGGTGTATATACAATGCAACAAAAGATTACCAAGTTATAAAAATCTTAAATCAAATCAATAAAATAAGAAAAACGCATGTGCTCATGGGATTAAAGTTTAATTCATGAAATTTATAATATCAATGATTAGAGGACTAAAGTCTAATAATTTCTAAAACCGAGAACATGCATCATTGGGTTGTCTATTGGATCGGGCAATTATTGAAATTTATCATCGAAAACAAAGGCAAAATTCCCAAAAAAAGAGAAAAAAGAAAGAAAATCTTTTTGAAGTTTTTCAATTTTTCTACAAAAATCATAATAAGTAACTAAAATGTGATAAAAAAACATGGACTAAATAAATAAATGGATAGAATATCCCACACCCCTAACTTAAAACTTGACATTGTCCTCAATGTAAATTAAGAACCAAGTTAAGAGAGGAAAAGAGCGATATTACCCAAAATTGGAGCGATCCCCATAAGAACAAGTCCAAAGAATCTACAAAACAAGTTAGTACCGAGCATAGAAAAAACAAATAACAAAAAGTTACTGAATTACAAGAGACTAAATTAAAAGAAAGAAAAAATAAAAAGAAAGAAATGATAAAAAAAACCTAATTATATACAACCTACTATTTAGGATTCACACTAACTATACACTAGAAGTCTAAATAGTTGAGGGTCCACCACAAAAATGATTTGACTTTGAAAGGTCCACGGCAGACCCTCCCACTCATGCACGCCTTCCGAAAAATAATAATTCAGTTTGAACAACGGAAGGCATGTGTAAGGCGTAATAAATGAACCATCGACAATTAAAAGTTTTGGAGGGACGATGGGGGATTTGGATTGAACGGGTGACAAAAACATGTGGGGACCGAGAAAAGCAGAATATCCCCCCAAGGATTTTGAAATTGGAATGGGAGGGGGCGCACATGAAGGCAAAGATACCTTCATGGAAGGAGACTCGAGAAAGTACTCCTCATCGGAGAAAAGGTTTAACACATTAAAGTTTGAAACCGATTCATCAGGTACTTGTGACGGTGTGATAAAGGAGAATGAAAATGGGGAGGAAAGAATTTCAAACTCAAGAGATGAGTCATCATCCCTTGAAGATTGAGTTTCGAAGGAAATAAGATCATTTTCAATGAAAGGTTCTTCTTTGGGGGCCAAAGAAGAGATCATTTCATTGCAAGTGGATATTACTTCCATTTCATCCTCACTTTCAACATCTATTACGCAATGGGCTAAGTCGACAATGATTTGTTCCAAAGTAGGCACAAAGTCCTCATTTGATTCAAAACATTCCTCGACTTCAAAAGTCTCGTAAGAAAAATCGTCGTCACATTCAAATAATAAATCCAATTCATGTTCCCACAAATGATTTTCTTCCCTATAACGATTTTCAATTTTCTCATTTTCAAGAATATGCAAGCCTTCGCCAAAAGTCATAGGCCGAGGAGCAGATTCTTGAAAATGCGAACTTTGAAAATTACAATCGGACTTAAACTTAAACTCATTATTATAAGAACTTTTTAAACTCATTATTATAAGAACTTTGAAAACTATTGCAATTCGTTTAAAAATTCCTATTATAAGGAATTAGAGGCCCAAAATCATTATCATCATCATCAAAATTCCAATAACCCAAGTTTTGACTCTTGTTATACTCGCCCAAAGTCATTTTTGAATTTGTAAATTTTTGGGACTCTAAGTATTGACCGAAAGTCATAAGATTACGAGCATTTTGAGAATTATAACAATGATTACTGAAAGAATTGGAATAAGACATACTTACCCCAAAAATGGCTCGAAGTGGCGAATTCCACGAAGTAGACGTGCACGGGAAATTCAAGTGTTTCTTGGCACTCAAATGTAGAAGTCCTACAAAAATGTTAGGAAAATAATGAAAATAGAAAGAAAATACTACAAAATATTAAATCAAATAAATTCTAAAACAAACTAGTCCCCGACAACGGCGCCATTTGATAGACTGGGTTTTGCCGCAGCGCAAGAGTCACCTACGCACCGATCGTTTGTTATATTCGACTCACCAACTCTATACAAAAACCTAAACTATGACTACACTCTTTTAAGGGAGTATAGCGGTCAGTCCGGGTATTGAATCCACGAAGACAAGTTTCTAGAATTTGATTGGTTTAATACTTCTAAAATAAAGTGTAAAAGATAATTTTAACAAAAATTAAAAGATAATAAAGAGAAAATATTAAACTTGGCGAGTGTATTTAAACTATGCTAACAAAGAAAATGAAAACTATAGGTTGCATCGAATATCCCTCACCTGAGTTAATTAGTATAAAATGATTACATGGATCGACGAGTTATTAAGATTGCGTCTTGTTTCGACAGTTAATTAAATCAAGAGTTGTCACACCCCTAAATTCGTATAAAAGTTTAATAAGATTTTGGCGTTAACAAATACCCCAGAAATTACGCACGCAAGGTCGTAAGCACGGGCCATACATGATATGTCCCGTCAAATCTCCTAGGTGTAATGACTAGGACAACCCACTCGAAATAGACTCGTAAAACTCCATCACCAAAGCAAAGCAACATGTCAACCCTAAGTGAGTTCAATCCATCACAACCAAGGCTAAATTAGCTACACAACATAATGAAAGACGTAAATTAATACAAGGAAAGTAAATAAATTTAGGTTACAAAGCTTGAGAACAAAAATGGAAATTACATTAATGGAGAAGAACATGAATAGTGATACTTACATACACAAATGGGTGTAAACCCAAAGAGAAGAGAGGAGAGGGAATCTCCATAAAGAATCCCTAAAAACTAACCTAAAAATGAAAAATATCTTTCAAATAAAAGCCTACAACATTCTACTAATACCCCCAAAATAAACCCCCATCAAAACCAAGTAAAAAAACCCAAAATAAGTCATTTTTATCCATATCTGATGGGCCCGATCGACCTCATGTTTGGGCCCAGTCGACCGCGATTTTGACAGCTCCCTTTTCCTCTCCGAACCAATATTTGATGTGTTCCACGGAAATGGCCATAACTACCTCATATGGAATTGAAATTATGCATGATTGGAACCGACGCGAAGATCATTCAATTATATACTTGATTATGTTTTGAAACACTCCAAATTATGCAGTAAGAAATTACCAAAATGCCCTTTAAGTAGAAGAAAATACCAAAACCTTTCGAAAATGGCCATAACTTCCTCATTCGGAGTCCGAATGACGCACGGTCAGTGTCCACGAAAAGATAATTTGATGATCTACATGTTGGTATCTTCATTCCATACAAAATAGTGAATTTGAAAAGATCATATTTCCCTTGAAGTAACTTTCGACAACGAAACTTCTCAGAAATGCAACTGAACCTCACTTTTAGCTTTCCAATACCTACAAAAGTATAATTAACCCCTACAAAACATATATATGTCCAAATTCGAGGTTTTCTGGTTAACGAGCATAAATATAGCCATTAAGAACGTAAAAGTGGTAGAATGCATTAAGATAAAGGGCGCAAATATGTAATATTCGTGATGTATCAATTTTCTTATAATTTGTGTTGAGATTTATTGTCACCACAATTGGCGCCGTCTGTGGGAAGTGATTGTTCTTAGTTTAAGAAAGCCTTCACCAACAAGAACCTTGAATTTCTGGTCACAGCAGCAATGCCCCTCAAGTAGGGGATATTCAAGAGCAACCCATTCCTCGTAGGGTTAGATCTAAATTTCGACGCTCAAACCCAAGGCCTCATCCAGAATGAAAGGCCACAGAAGAAAGCCAGGGACCAGTTAGGTCCACGCAAGTCTCCAGGATGATCGATGCCTACGAGGCCAGGCTTCAAAAATAAGAGGAAGCTTCTCGCAAGAAGGAATTCGAGAATGCTCACCTCAAAAGAAGACTGGAGAAAATAGAGAGAGAGATCCATCGCAATACAAGGCAACGTCATTACCGAACTCCTATCCCTCAGGAGACCAGAGCTCACAACTGAGGAAGGAGCCCAAGATGTGAGTCTCAAAGAATTGATGGACATAGGTCAGATAAAGACTGGTCTGAGCAATAATAATTAGCTCACCGTTATAGGAGCCCATGCCGAGGGAACGATGACATACAAAATTTGGTCCGAACAGAAATGGAACAACACCCAGCACATCAGGGCGCCAAATCAACCAGTGAGCTAGCCAGGTGAGCTCTTAGGAACCAGATGAAATTCCCCTTTTCAAAGGAAATAGAGGAAGAAGAAGCCCCCGAGAAGTTCTCCATGTCCAGATTCAAGATTTATGATGGTAAAACTGACCCCATCGACCATGTCAGACAGTTGACCCTTTGGAGACACAAGGACGCACTGATGTGCCGAATTTTCCCATCGAGCTTGCATGACATGGCCCAATAGTGGTTCGAGAAACTGCCCTACTAATCCATTAAGAACTTCGAATTCCTGGCAGAACTCTTCACAACTCGCTTTATTACCAGCAGCTCCCATCCGAAAAGGATGGATGCTTTATTGACTATGAAGAAAAAGGCCTAGGAAAGCCTTAGAAACTATGCAAAGAGGTATTAGGAGTTGTTCAAAGAGGTTGAGGACTGCTCGGAGCAGGTCACCATTGCATCCTTTAAGATTGGCTTATCCAACTCCTGTCTTTTACACCAGTCCCTCACTAAGAAGGAGGCCACAACCATCGACGACTTGATGGCTCGTATTGAAAAATATGCCAAAGTTGAAGATGTGACGCATCTCAGTGCAGGGGAAAATGGTCGCACTAAGTTTTCCGGCAAGGGAAGCGACAAAACTGAGAGTCAAAAGAAAGGGAGCAAGAATGGGGGAAAAAGCATCCCGAAGAATGGGAACAAAAGTGATGCCTCGATGGAATTTCAAGCAGTAAAAATAGTTTTTAAAGAACCGATCTACAAGATTCTGGCAAAAAATAAGGATGAGCCGTTCATTAAGTGGCCCAGTAAGATGGGTGAAGACCCTTCAAAGAGAAAAAATGCACCAAGATGTTCTTTCCACAAAAAGGGCGGGCACAAAACCTAGCACTACAAAGCCCCCAAGTCTCACCTTGAAGGGTTAGCTCAAACCGGACACTTAAGCGAATTTATGGAAAAGAATGCAGAGAAGGTAGCTGATAATGGAGATCAAAGGCCTGATAACGTGCTCGAGGAAGACGTCTGCCACGAGTTCGCAGTATTTTATGGGGCGTCCGACCTCAAACAGATTCAAGGAAACACATCTCGAATAGAAGTTAAAAAGCTTACGGAAGTAATCCAAGCTTTTCAAATCGATCCAGCCAAAATGCAAGCAAGAAAGCATTAACGAGTAGAGGACGTCGACTACAGCAAGCACATTGTGTTCACAGATGAGGACCTAGTGGGATTAAGAACCCCAAATCATGATGCATTGATCATTACACTCATGATAGTTAACTATTACATCAACAGGTTACTCTCGACCAAGGTAGCCCATCCGAAGTAATGTACCTCGACCTGTTCAGGAAATTGAAGTTAAGTATCACCGATCTAAAGGAAGCCACCGTTCCTCTAGTTGATTTTGCTGGAAAAGTAACCATCCCCTTGGGAAAGATTATCTTGCTAGTTAGGGCAGGAAACATCTCAAAAATGATCAAATTTCTCGTGGTCGATATTGATTCACCCTACCAAGTGATCCTCGGCAGAGGATGGCTGCACGCGATGAAGGTTGTCCCCTCTACCTACCATCAGAAACTCAAATGTGTGACTGAACGCAGAGTGGTGGAGATTCACAGAGATCAGGTGATGGCAAGAAAGTGCTTCATATCAGCCATCCGTCCTAAGCCAGAGAAGAAGGGTGAGAAAGTTGTAAGCAAGGACAAAGAGAAGAAGAGGCTAATGCCCTCCAAATAGAAACTAAGATATGGTAGACCAGGAGTTGAGGAGACCAGGATCCTCCCCTCTGAAAGAGTCATTGAGGACCTGGAGGAAGTCACAGCCAGTAGCAGCTCAAGTGAAAGAAATTTCTTGATTAGAACCTCACCCTCCGACCACGAAAAGAGGGAATTGGTCACCCTAATCCGAAGTAACCTAGATGTCTTTGCATGGGAGCCTTACGAGATGCCCGGGATTGATCCAAACATCACTTGTCATCGACTGCACGTTGATCCAACATTCAAGCCAATTGCACAGAAATCTCACCGAACTGCTCTGTAAAAAGCCAAGGCAGTGGAGAAGGAAGTTGAAAAACTGTTGGATGCAGGATCCATACGGGAAGTTTGGTTCCCCAAATGGCTATCCAACCTAGTGGTTGTCCCTAAGATTAATGGAAAGTGGAGAGTCTGCATCGATTTCATCGACCTCAACAAGGCATGCCCTAAAGATAACTTCCCTCTCCCAAAGATTGATCAGCTGGTGGACGCCACTACGGCACACGAAAGGATGAGCTTCCTAGATGCATACTTCGGGTATCACCAGATCCCTCTGTACGTGCCGGATCGAGACAAAACAATATTTATAACCACGGTTGGGCTATGTTGCTACAAGGTCATGCCCTTTGGGCTAAAAAACACAGGGTCAACTTACCAACAGTTGGTCACAAAAATGTTCAGAGACCAAAATAAGAAGCACTACGGAGGTTTACATCGATGCCATACTCATCAAGAGAAAGCTCAAGGATGAACACCTCTCTGACCTATCAAGGACCTTTGAAACCCTCAGGAAGTACCGAATGAAACTCAACGCGAGCAAGTGTTCCTTCGGTGTCCAGTCAAGAAAATTTATTCGGTACTTGGTCAGTAAGAGAGGTATCGAATCTAACCCGGACCAAATTAATGCCATTAACAGGGTGTACCCCCCCCCCCCCCCCCCCCCCCCCCGCGAACGATAAGAGATGTGTAGAAGCTCATAGGGATGCTCGCCGCACTAAATCGATTCATCTCAAAGTCATCCAAAAGGTGCCAGCCGTTCTTCCAGTTGTTAAATAAGAGAAAAGATATGGAGTGAAACGATGATTGCTCAATGGAATTAGAATGGATCAAAGCTTACCTCAGAAAACCACCCTTGCTCGTAATCCCTTAAGAAAATTATTCTCTATACCTTTACCTTGCAGTATCCAGCCATGTTATAAGTTCTGCACTGGTATGCGAGATAACGGGGATCCAACACCCAGTCTATTATGTGAGCAAGACTCTTTTGGAAGCCCGAACAATGGTACCTACTAGAAAAACTCGCATTTGCGCTAGTGGTAGCCTCAAGGAAATTAAAACACTACATCGAAACCCACTCCATCATTATACTTACATCCCACCCTCTTAAAGTAGTCCTGATAAAAGCAAACCTTTTCGGAAGACTATCAAAGTGGTCGGTCGAGATTGGGTGATTTGACATTCAGTTCCAGCTGAGGAATGCCATCAAATGGCAGGTCCTCGCTGATTTCATCGCAGAGTTTATAGGAGAACACCCTTGCAACCAACCCCAAACTATTCATCAGAATGAAGTTCCCCCAGCGTTAGGCGTATGGAGACTATTTGTTAATAAAGCCTTCAATTTCAAAGGGGAAGGAGTAGGCATCGTGATGATTACCACTGAAGATGCAATACTCGAGCAAGGAATCAGGCTTGGATTTGAAGCCTCCAACAATGAAGAAGAATATGAAGCACTGATCGTGGGCCTACAAAAAGAGCGAATGCTTAAAGAAAAGCGACTCCAAGTGTTTGACTAGTCACAGTTAGTCTCCAACCAGATAAGTGGTGATTTCAACGCTAGAAATGAGAGGATGGCAGCCTATCTCGCCACTGCGAAAGAATTGATGGCCAATTTTGAACAAGTCAGTGTCCATCCATTTCCCAGAGGACAGAATAACCATGCTGATGCCCTAGCAGCCTTAGGCTCAGCGATCAACTCCGACTTGAAGAGGACAATTTATATTGATTTCCTTACCCAGCCAAGTATCAACCAGATCGACGAGCTGCTGAGCGTGGGGAATGTTTTCCATATTGAGACAACCCCTAATTGGATGGAACCCTTAAGGGATTATTTGAAGGATGCTGCTCTACCAGCAGATAAGAAGACCGTTCATCAGATAAGAGTCAAAGTTGCTCGCTTTCACTTCTCTTCTCAGGGCAAGCTGTACAAGAGATCTTTCACTGGCCCTTACCTTCAATGCGTTCATCCAAAGGACATCGAGCAAGTCCTACATGAACTCCAGGAGGGAATCTGTGGGAGTCACATTGGGGGCAGGTTGCAAGATTTTCGAGCAATGAAAGAAGGCTACTAGTGGTCGTACATGCAGAAAGACGCTGGAATCTATGCTCGAAGATGCAAAAAGTGCGAACTTCACGAACCTATGGTTCACCAGCCGAATAGTGACCTAAATTCACTTACTAGCCCATGGCCTTTCACCCAATGAGGTATGGACATCGTGGGCCCTCTACCTACCGCAGCCGGTAATTGTAAGTATCTGTTGGTCGCAACAGACTACTTCACCAAATGGATAGAAGCAGAGCCACTGGCAAACATTAAAGACACGGACATGATAAAATTCATATGGAGGAACATAGTTACTCATTTTGGGATCCCCAAGACTATCATCACTGATAACAAAACCCAGTTTGAGAGTGGCCTCTTCCAGGGTTTCTACAACGACCATGGGATCAAGCGCTACTTCATCTCTATGGCATACCCTCAGAGCAACGGACAGGCTGAAGCTTCCAATAAAATAGTGATTGATGGATTAAAAAATCATTTGGATCAAGCCAAGGAAGAATGGGTAAACGAGCTACCCCACATCATATGGGCTTACCGCAACACCCCACGGCGAGCAACTAGAGAGACACCACCGCACTGACGTATGGGGTGGAGGTAATTATCCCCTTGGAAGTTGGTCTCCCTACCATGAGGTCCACTCTGGTCGACCATGGCCAGAACGATGTAGCATTGCTCACTAAACTTGACCTAGGTGAGGAATGAAGGGAGTTGGCTCTAGTGAAACTAGCAGCCTACCAGCAAGAGCTAGCAAAGCACTACAATAAAAAGGTTAATCTAAGAGCATTCTAAGTTAGGGACTATGTCCTGAGGAAAGTTCTTGGCAGCGCTGTAAAACCATCGGATGGGAAGCTAGGACAAAACTGGGAGGGGCTATTCAATGTGATAAAAGACGACCTATAAGGAGCCTATCACTTAGAAACGCTGGAGGGTAGGGAGATACCTAGATCTTGGAATGCAGTCAATTTAAAGAAATTGTACTTTTAGTTTTCTTTATTCTTTTTCAACTCGGTATTGAATTTTTAATTCTTTTATGATTAATGAGATTTGTTTGGCAGTAGCATTTTATGGATTGTTGATTTTTCTCAACTACATTATAATTCATGCACCCTTTCCAAGTTACAGGCTCCCCTCTTAACATATAAAACTAAGATCACGAGAAACTTATTAACGCAGGGTCAATGTATAATGGCCCTCCTCAGGCATTTGTTAATGAACACGAATGACCTCCTAGTTTGCCCCTGGAAATATATGAAGCCCTACAGGGGACCCTAATCAACATGGCCAACCCAGGTTGGTTGTCAATATTGTTTGGCTCAGAAATCCTGCACGAATAGAACATCCAATACCAGGTGTATCCTCGCCATTGCCTCACTTAGGCCTAAGGAAGTGTGACGACACAATCTAAAAGGTAAAGTAAGGAAGAATGGTATACTAAAATCATACTGGACTAGGGGGATACTCACAAAACAACCAAATCTGCCTAAATCAAATCTAGTCGGCTAAAAGATCCCAAGATAACTGAACAAGAGATCAATAAAATAATAAAATAACACAACACATGTTTAGTCAGAAAATCGCCCAAAACATAAATATTTTATTACATCATTATATAAAGAAAGAGTTACATATGTTAAGTAATTTAAACCCTAATGAGAATTAGGTCGCTGAGCAAGATAGTCAGCCACTCGCGCTCTTCGGCCATCATCTGGGTAAGGAGCTAATTCCTCCTCAACTTCATCTGAATTTGGTTCCACGAGATGCTTGGGATCGCATCTATGGAAACCCATCAATCATCCCTTTGAAATGGGTTCGACATCAAAATTGAGGGAGAGATCTCATGCCGATACTAGGTAACAGAGTTCATAGGGACTTTCAACTCCCTAAGAGCACTCAGCCACCCTCTTATGAAGGCTAACTCCTCAATCTCCTTCAACTTCGTTGGAGCATCAGTCTAATCCTGGTTGTAGCCATCAGCCCACACCTATCGAGGACCTTTCTTGAACAGGTGCCTGAGTGAGGTGGCATCTCTTTGAAGACCAACAACTATCACATATGCCCTGGAACATCACCTCGCAGCTCCACAATATCCCTAGCTGAACCACTATCATTAGTACCAGCTCGTCGCCCAGTCGATGAAGAGGAACCACATAAAACTTGAGGGGCTATGCTCGGCACATTCTCCCTAAGTCGCGAGACTTCCCTCCTTAGAGCATCGTTCTCCTGTTGGAGGATCTCTCCAACTTGATTGATCTCAGAAACATCCAGAAGCTTAGCCTTCAGAACATCCACCTCCTCTTGAACAGTAGCGCCGACCTCCTTCATCCCCTCAAGCCTATCTTTCAGCTTGGCAACAAGCTCTTACCATTATTTATAGTCTTGATTCCTCGATCTAAGAGACTTGCAGATTCTTACAAAGTCATGGTGAACTCGGTTGCTCATATCAGGATCAAGAATTTTTCCTATGTGAGAGGTAGAAGGAATATATTCCTCAATATCGATGAGCTAAGGTCATATGAGCATTAAGAATAAATAAATCAGTATATGAAGAGGAACAAAACTTCATTTCATTAAAACAAAAATAGTTCGAGTATATCAATGAGAAGAAATAGAGATATAAGAAATTACAAAGGTCCCTAAGAAGACTAGCTGGCGACCTCAGTCTGTTCTGAAGATACTAGTTGCTTCCCTTTATCCGTGGCAGCCCCAGGTGTAACTCCTTCAGATGGAGCATTCACCATTCCCTGATCAAGGGAAGCATCAGTAGTAGTGGTCGGGACAGCTGGGACACCGTCATTGGAACAGGAGGAGACACATCATCCACAAAAGGCTTGGGGCCAGGGTTGTACTCGTCAAAGAGGGGGGAATCAACATCCACCTCAGCAGTGAGCAACGCCCTATACCAACCCTTCTTGAAGTTAAGACGGATGATGTAGCCAATCTGATCCTTAGCATCCTCGTATGCTGTGAGCCACCTAATATTATACGAGCTCTCCTCGAGAGTGGTAGCATCATATTCCAACTTTTTCATCTTCTCGACAATCCCTTTGTTCTCCTCAACCACCGCTAGCTTGCTCGTACAGAACAAAGTCATAAGACATCCTCAGCTCCCCCAGCTCCTTAGACATTGCCTATTTTGCTTTGTTAGCTTTTGCCAAGGCAAGACCGGAATACTTCTTAGCAGCACTGTAAGCCTTCAGGCTCGCCTCTAACTCATCATTTTTCCTCGCTAGCTCATCACGGCAGTGATAGAGGATAGTGAAATCAGATACAAACTGTAGAGAGAAAGAAAACATTTAGCGAAGAAGGTATTGAGAAGAACTACAAGAAGTAGAGAAGTAAGAACAGACTTACCAAGGCTAGCCCCTAACTTGCCTTTAGGGCTAACTGGTCGGTCCCTATACTTGATGACCTCTGGCGATCATCTGGCAAGAGTGCTCTCTCGAGCATCGCCGGAGCCAGCTAATGAGAAAGAGCAACAGAAGCCCCCTCAGCTAGGGCAGACACGGGCACCAGAGACTATCCCATCTTGGTCCTCACCTCTTTTCTCCTCCTTTTTTCCTCTCTCTCCTTTTTCTTCCTCTCTTACTCTTTCTTCCTCTATTCTTCCTTATTCCTCTCTCTCTCTCCCTCACCAATGCCTCCTCTTTCTTCTTCCTCTCTTGATCATGAGCTATAGTCTGGGAACTAGTGGAAGTATCCCTACTCCCAGACTTCTGCTTCTTCAACCTACAAGCAAGTGACACATTGTCCTCATCATCATCCTGGATCAAATTTTTCCTAGGAGGGTCCATAGTCTCTTCACTGGAGCTATCCGAATCCTCTAAACTCTACGAACCCTCTAAACCCTCCTCTAAACTAGAGGATCCTTTACCACTTGAAATCTTTTCACTAGGGTCAGCTTCAACTCCACCTCTATTAGCCCCCACACTGTCCTTACCACAGCTGCTCTCCTCTTTGTCCAAATGGATTGGTTCAGCTGTAAACTCTTCTATGATATCAAGATGAGGAATACTATCAACAGGTCGGGCGATGAAGCTGGATCCAATGTTTTTACACTCTAAAGGGAATGCAGCTGATCATGAATGCTCACAATCAGCCAAGTATTCCCTGATCTTTCAAGCTTTGATTAGCTCAGCAGCTCGAATTTCGTGGAGTGCTGGTTCCAAGTTCTTTGCCTTCGCTGAAAAAGAAAAAAAAAGGAAAACATAAGAAATATAGTGTACTAACAGAAAATCAATGAGCAGAACAAGAGTTATGTCTACCTATATACTCGTCCCCATAAAAGGGAATCATGGGTCCCTTGTACCCCGCTCCCTCAGTTTGAGGAGGGAACTGCCAGTTCCTGGCAATAAACCCTTTTTGCCAATAGTCCTTATGGGAATCAGGTAGATTAACTACCAACACCCTGTTAGGACTCCTAACTTTCAGAAAGAGGAGACCAGTGCTTGTTCGAGAGAAGGTATAGAAATAAAAAATTTCAACAAGACCTAAAATGCTGCCATAAAGCCGATTTATCCTATGTACACCATTCACAGTTTTTAAACATTCGGAGAACATTGGGTAGAAACTATATAGAAATAACTAAAGAAATGCAAAAATAAGCGATTTACGGGAAAGGTCAGACCCCCTAGGACAACAAAAGAACATGAATCTAATGCCCATCCTCAATATCTCGAACATTATGAGGGACAGGGGCACATTCAATGTCCACCCAGTTAGGAATGTTGTAAAACACCCTAAACTTAGCTATTGACCTATTACCTATTCTAGCCATCAGAAGAAAAAAAAAACTAGCAGTGATAAAGAAAAAATTCAATAGAAAAGAAGTTTGGGAAACTTATGAAGTGAAAATCAACTTAAGACGATGCAAGACCACAAGCAAGGGAGATGGAGATACAACAAAGAGCTTGAAGATGAAAGGAGAGAGCTGGAAGTGAGAAAACGTAATGAGAAGCTGGAGAAATCTTGAGAGTGCGAAGAATTTTGAAGCGACATCAGAAATGGCCTCTTCAAACAAATTTAAACTCTCTCAATGATGATGCACAGAGAACGAAGTGAATATGCCGCCTAAATCTACTTGGGAACGACGTTACACTCCCCAAAGTACCTTGTAATTCATAAAAATTCCATTAGAGCTATTATTCAAAATTATTAAGCCCAAATTGCGACACAAAAATTTTAAGGGCAATTGTGGGTACCTCGCCCATTTATCTCGGCCCAAAAAATTAGCCCTACTAATCCCTATCAAGAATAGGGAGAGTCGGGCCTAAACTCCAAAGTTTCAACAAATGACTAAATCAGCAGCGACCCATTCAATCCCTAAAATCTCTCAAGATATATTCTAGGGATTAGGGGCCAACGTGGAGGTGCCCAACATCCCCACTCTCCGAAGTTCATATGTATATATTGTACCCCTGGCCCGGGTCAAAGGGTTTGTAATTTGTAAACACTCCCCTGGAGAAAAGAGAAATATAACCAGAGAGAACCACCGTCGACGTAGGCAATTTTACCGAACCACGTAAATATTGTGTCGTGTCTGATTGCAGCAATTTTAATTTATATTCTTTACTTTTTCTAGTGATCGCATTTACTTATAATTTATGTTGAGATTTATTGTCACCATACCTGTCTTAAAGGGGAGTCTATGAGGACGACCATTATGTGAGCCGTAAAATAGGGTTTCATTTTTCTTAATGCATGTATCAAAGTAAAAGTCAACTTTTCCATCTTTGGGTACCTCTATTCGGCCCCTTTAAGGGCCTTGCTATTAAACTAGACCGACTTTTGCACCCCATTGTCATCTTGCACAATTTTTGCACTGATGGCCTACTCACATACAACTAAGTATAGATATATCTTCTCTCCCTGAACTTGCTGGGACAACAATAGTGGGGAGCCTAAGTAAGCCTTCATCTCTTGGAAGGTTTTTTCACACTCTTCATTCCACTCAAAGGATTTCCTCAATACTTCGAAGAAGGGCAGACATTAGTCTGTAGCCCTTGATACAGTTCAATGAGGAAACTCGTCCCGTCAACCTTTGAACATCCTTAATCATCTTTGAGGTCTTCATCTCAATCCAGTGTAACACTCTGAGGAAATCGAGGCGCTACTGAGATTAAAACTAAACTAAATCCTCAATAATTTATATAGAGCATCTATATTCCACAAAAATAAACATGACAGATCATCAATACATAATGTCCAATCCAAAATTTACACGCCAATATAAGATGTATCCTAACAACAAGGCTAGGTAAAATACACCTATAAATAACTGCAATTTTAATTCCACTCAAAATAATGCTAAGCTCACCAAATATTTACACTACTAATTTATACCAAATGTAAAATTCTCAAAACATCGTGCTCTTAATATCCTTCAAAAAATCAGTAGCATCCAAATCCACGCTTACCTGCCACTAAAAAAAGAACGGAGAAGTACACAACATGACAAGAATATATGCTCAACATAATAACAGTGAAAAGATGCAACAATATAAAACTGTATATGATTCCAATGCGATACTCGAGCATTGTACCAATTTATTTCTAAATAACATATCAATAGGTCGCCAGACCTCACCTCACCTAGTCTTCTTAAAGCCTCATAATGGCTATTGGACTTTTGATGGGTGACCATTCTCAGTGCCACATTAAAATTTCATGGCATCGTTCCCAAATAAACAAATACACAATATCTCAATCGAATAACACATAAGATTTCATCGAGTACCACAACATTTCAAGAAGAATACGAATAACTGAGAAACAAGAAAATACTCTGGAGAGAATTAGAGGAGCATATTGTGTAAACCCCGTACCTTAAAATCATTACTTAAAAACTCATAAAATTCTTCATCGAAAATCTTATTATGTTGTTGCGTTCCTCTCGCAAAAATAATAAAGGCGCGTTCTTGGACGATCTTGACAAAACTTGATTTAGATCTTCAAAACTTGGGTTGAAAGTGGTGTTAAATGGTGTTTAGGTTTTGTAGATGAGAGATAATGAAGTTATGGGAGGCTACTGATTTTTGAGAAGGCTAAAATGTATTTTAAAAGTCCTAAACTCATCACTTTATGTTTATATACCAAAAAGAATTCGAGTCCTAATCAAACACAAACACAAAAAAAATATTGCGGACGATCGATCTGTTGGAATTAGCTGAAATTTTAATATGTTGTAGGTGAAGGGGAGACAAAGCTGCTAAAAAAATCATACGGTTGGATATTTTTATTTATTTATTTTTCTCTTTAGGACGGATCCTCACCCGATTTTTATACAAAAAGTTACAATTTACAAATTTTAATTCCGATTAAAATTCCACTTAAAACCATATTTTTATATATAAATACCAACCTTTTGTAACAGCCCGCCCTTTTGGAGATGATTAAATCCCATAATTAAGTATAATTTGGAAATTTGAGAATTTCTCGAAAGAGTGATTCTTGGGATTTTTTAGGATTTAATAATTTTCGAAGGGGGTTATAAATTATTTTGGGACTATATAGGTCGAAATATTTTATTTATATGTCGCCTTGGAGTATAGCGACAAAAGAGATAAGATTTTGAGTAGAAGACCGCATTTAATTATTTTGGATTAGAATAGTGATTTGCGGTCAAGTACCTCGGATGGAAATTTCGACTATGCCATGAGTCTCAGAATGTCCGAGATAGTCGGAAAAGAGTGTCCGATTGTCAAAATTGAGTTCCGGGTAATTTTGGAGTTAAATAGGCTCGTAAATGAGTAAACGAGTCGTTTTGGGGATATTAAGGGATTTAACCCTCTTCTCCTTATAAAAGGAGGAAGAGAGGGAGAAAAGAGAAGAGAAAAGAGAAAGAAGAGAGGGAAGAGAGAGAGGAGGAAGAAAAGAGGAAAAAGGGGGAGATTCCGGCCAGCCTCCGCGGGATTCGGCTCGAGGACGTCGAATTTTATCCACGAGGTAAGTGTTTACTTGCTTTATTCATTTTTAAGCATAAATATCTCATATCATTGTTGGTATAACAAATCCTAATGATTTTGGGTTGGGTATTCATGGATAAAACGGGTTTTCGGGACATAAAACGAATAAACCCCTAAAATTGGTAAATTGGAGAAATTTAGAAATTAACCAAAAATATTGGGTGATTCCGGGTTCTAGGATGTTTAGGACCTGTATTATAGGTGTATTTGTTGTTGGTAGAAGTTGTAGGCCGTTGGGTGAAGAGATGGAAGCTTGGAGGAAGCTTCCATGGCCGAAATAGCTTCTCGAAGAAGAAGCTGCCCGACTTGATCGATCGATCGATCATAGGAGCTCGATCGATCGACGGCCACGGGTCGATCGATCGACCCCTGCTGAAAATGGACAATTTTCTTAGCGTGATTTGGATGGGATAGGTTCCATTTCATCTTGCTTTTAGGTTAATTAGGTGATAACCTAGGGGGCCTTTTAGGACTTTATGGTCCATAAATTAAGACAATTTAGGAGGGTAAAGTAAGGGTTTTAAGTATATAACCCTAAATCTATATTTTTGAGGAAAATAGAATATTTGTAGAAATTGATGGATTAGGGTTCCTAATTTATATGGGGACTTCTAAATGATTAATTGGACTAGGTGTAGTCTTGGGGTTCAAGGAAATGAAATCCTTAACTCGTTGAATTTAAGGTTGTTCGGGTGAGATAAATCCCGAGGTTAATTCTCGTAGGCATACAGGCCTATATAATTATGCTTATAGAAAGCATAATTATATCGATTATCGTTAAGTATCCTAGGAGATAATTAGGATAATTTGGGAATATAGATATTTGTTGATTTCACTTAGAGTGAAGGGTATCATTGGAGATATCCAATAAATCCTTAGATAGGATTGAAATATATAGTGATTATTAAAGTAAGAAATACTTTGGGTTTAGAATCATGCTAATATGAATGCATGATTGTGATTCCTCTAGGGAATCTTTGGGATTATTGGTCATCGCTAGATGCTATAGGCCACTATGGCCGTTTATATATATTCTAGGAATAATATATAGGATATGTATATACTGTGTGTTTTAGGTATATATATATGTTATGATGGAAATGATTTTGAAAATATAAAAATGAATATTTTCAAAATGGAAAGAGAAATGTTTTTCATAATTAATAAAATATGGATTACACACCTCTCTAAATCGCTATCATAAGGGAAGTTGCGTACGTATGGTGAAGCCCCCTGACTAATGAATGCAGGGTGGATATAGTGCTATAGGCCATGTGAGAATTTGTTGATATATTTTTCTGCGCTGGTTAGGAGATTTCGGGTGTGGTCTTGACTATCCCGCAGGCACATGGCCGCTTCCCGACGTCTTGCGATGTAGGATCCCAGGTTGTCTTGATGATAGGCCCTGGAAGATGATAGCCATTTAGGGGCGCGCAGAGTGGAGAAATCCGGACGAGCGGTCTTAGAACGCGTTTATATTAAAGCAATTCATGATAATGGATTGGCTTTAATTACATTTCCTGGATATAGGAAGGGAAATGGGTTATATGTTTAGCTTCGGTAACACTCCCGGATGGAAGAAGGGATGTGGAAGCATATGATATGGTAAAAGCATTTTTATGATAATAAAAATGGCTTTTAATTACATTTCCTGAGTATAAAAAAGGAAATGGGAAAATTGAAAAAGGAAAAGCATTTTTTATGTTAATAAAATTGGCTTTTAAAAAGATATATGTTTTGGTAAAGCAATTCATGCTAATGAATTGGCTTTAAATACATTTCCTGGATATGAGAAGGGAAATGGAAGTTTTTGAAATGAAAAGGATAAGTATTGATAAATACTTTGTATATATATCCTCACTCCGGGAGGTAGATCCGGATGTTTATTATTTAGATGAAATTCAGTTGGTAACCCTCAGTCCGAGAGATATTATCCGGACGTATATTTTAGATGTATGTGTATATACATGTATTTATACATTTGTTGCGTGCTACGGGCCTAATGGATCTCTACCATTAACCCTGCCAAGTAGTAGTGTATCAGGGGGTTCCTTGTTTGGATTTCGCTTTGCGAGACACCCCACGCACGAACTTAGTGCAGTGTTGAGAATTGAGGGAAGTTTAGCCCTTAGCACTGGGACTATCTGGGGTAGATAGTAGTTGGGTGATAGACTAGTTAGGCAGGGGTAGCTTGACTAGGGTATGTTGTTAGGGTGCGTTAGGTGTGCACTACTAGAGGAGAGGTGAGGGGTGTAACACCCCGTATTTTTGTGCATTTAATATTTAATTAATTCGGGGATTTTAAATTACTTGTGTGTTGTAATTTTAATTGAATTAATTATGACAATATATTTATTTAAATATTAATCGGGGAGTGAATGGTTAATGTTTAGGAAAATTTATTTACTAAGTGAATAGTACTAATTTAATTACGTCGTTTCGAGTATTAATGACGAGGTATACACTTATCCCAGTCGGGAGTCGGTATAGACTAAAGGGGGTGTAAGATAAGAATTTTTATAAATTAATTCGGATGTCAATTATGACTGCGCGGTTGAGTCCGGATGGGTCGAGATAGTCAGAAAAGAGTACCCGGGTGTAGTAATTGGGTCTCGGGATATTTTGGGCATAGTCGGGCCCACACGGGGTGAGTTGGGCCACTTTAATTAAGCCCATTAGGTGAAAAATGGGATTAAGGATTTTTAACCTAATGGGGAGATTAGGAAATCAGCAGCCAACACAACTCTAAACGTAGGGTTTGAGAGGGGATTTGGGGGAAAGCAAATCAAGAACAAATTGGAGGTTTTTGGAGCCAAATTGAGGGACGGCAACAACGGATCAGACACTACAAACACTTTGAAGCAAGTGGTTAAGTGTTTTGATTCTTAAAGCATGATAATCAATTTATATTATAGTGATGTGGGTATGAAAATCCGTTTTTGGGTGTAAATGGGTACAAAATGGGGTTTTTGTTTTTGAAATACTTGAATGAGATTCAAAGTAAGATTTAGATGGGTAATTGAAATCTGAATATGTATTTATGATTTGAACGAGAAATCTAGAACATAAGAGAGTGGAAATCGAATCTGGAAATTTGGATTTAAAACAGATAATTGAATTTTGTGGAGAAAGACCCATTTCGAAAATTTGTGAGATAATTAGAGGAGTTGATTATCTTAATGATTTCTATGATGAATAGGATGTGGATTAACCATGTGTAGATGATGGGATGATGTAAAAAGAGGTTTAAATTATGGTTTAAAAAGCTTTAAATTCGTTAATGGTGGAAAACAGGGAGAAGAGGAGCTGTAACGAAGGGGTCGATCGATCGATCGGGGGCATCGATCGATCGACGATGGAAAATTCTGGGCAGTTCGGCCTTGGCTGAAGTATAAGGGGAAAGTTAATTAAATTTAACTCCCAAGCATTTATTTAGTGATAAATAAATATGAAACAATTATTCCTAGCAATTATGGGGGAAAGTAATTGGGACTAGGATGAATTTATGTGGGGCATTTAACGGATGAATTTGAGAGATTTTATTCCAAAATAGTGAGGTACGGATCAAGTGAGTGAATCCGGGTATATTGGTAAAGTAACCCATGGTAGTGAATCAAGTTTGGAGATAAACTAAGTAATTTAGAGTCGAGGTATAGACTCGGGAAATATTTAATTTCGGGCCAAGTGAATCGAGTCCGGGTATGTTATTAATTATAAGCAAATATAATTGGGAAAAATTCTAGAAATAAAAGGTGTATCACATTGTAGGCAAAAATGTGGGTATTATATTATGAGATGTAAATTGGACCAAGTGAGTGAGTCCGGGTATATTGGTTAAGTGATATCAAGGTGTTAAATTAATTATAGAGAGGAAGTAATTAGTGTGGAGTCGGAACATTGACTCGGAAATGTGGAGGTATGGGCCAAGTGAGAAAGTCCGGGGATAATGGTTGGGTGACACCAAGTTATTAAATTAATAAGTGTATTAATTAATTTAATTAGAGTCGGTTTGTAGACTCGGGTAGGATTAAATTAATATGGGTATTAATTAATTTAATTAGAGTCGGTTGGTAGACTCGGGTTGGATTAAATTAATATGGGTATTAATTAATTTAATTAAAGTCGGTTGGTAGACTCGGGTAGGATTAAATTAATATGGGTGTTAATTAATTTAATTAGAGTCGGTTTGTAGACTCGGGTAGAATTAAATTTATATGTGTGTTAATTAATTTAAGGAGAGTCGGACCATAGGCTCGGGGAAAGTATTATATTAATTAAGGTGTGAATTAATTATATTAGAGTCGGACCATAGACTCGGGAAGAGGAAAAGTTATTAAGTGAGAAAATTAATTACATTGAGTCGGGCCACAGACTCAGGAAATTACAGGCAGTGTACGGGATTTTGAGTACACGGTAAAGCCGGGTTTATATTATATATATATACGGTGTCGTGATAGTATATATATATATATATATATGTGTGTGTATTTATTGTGCGTGATACTAAATATCAGTGATTAGATATTTATTAAAATTATATACTCTAATGCTATCAAGGGAGGTTGCGCGATGTGGGTGAATCTCCTAGCTTGAGGAGTAGGGCGAGTATATCCCCAGGTCATAGCGTCCGGTATATATGGGTGAGGGACTTATCTCACTTTTAGGGAAGGAATATGACCGCCTCCACTACGTTTATAATTTTGGGCCAAGTTGGTAAGCGATTCCAACTTGGGGAACTAGGTTTTGTGAGCACACCTAGTGAGATAGCATTTTAGAGGGAATCATCCGGTGAGGGTATACTCGGAAGGATGGATACGCGTATGATATATGTGTGGATGTTAGTAAAGGTACGTATAATATAGTAGTAAATATTATATGTAGGTGATAATACAGTGCGTGATGTATTTACTTTATATAACTCGGGTTACAGTTATATGTTGTTAATTAATGAGAAATTAATTAAGTTAATCATTTGTGGGGATAATATAGTGTGTGATGTATTTACTTTATATAACTTGTGAGACGGTTATATGCTACTATTTAAGAGGAATTAATTAAGTTAATTGTGAAATAACTTATAATTCAAGGATCATTATACTCGGGTTAGAGTAGTATGGCAAGGGAAGGTTATACCAGGACTAGTTGGACGGGTTAGTACAACTAGGTGGGGTTAAGGTAATCGGTAGGTGTGCACAATAGTGGAGGGGTGAGAATGTCCACAAGGGAGTGCGACACTAACTTAAATATGAAGCGCATTCATGCATTTTAAATTACTGCAGTTAATTCACTTGCTAAATATTTTCAAAATGTTTTGGGTTCTAACCCTTGCTATAAAACTATTTTCAAAACCTTTTAGGTGTCCAGCCACAGGGACGCCAGGATTGTTATTCTATTACAGGGACACGGAGCTGCGGCATATGTGGATGCTAGCAGGAGTTTGGATTAGACGCATCATTCGTTCATTCCTAGAGTAGGAATCTTGTATCAGTCTCAGTTTTATTTAGGGCTTGTAGCCCAGACTTCTCGGTACAGTTTTCAGGTGTGGTATATTTGTATTTGGATTATTTCTTTGGTGGCCGGTGATTTATTCGGCATGTTGTGTAATTATGATTCAGTTTATTTTTATGCAGTTGTGTGAATGGTTTATATGTTATTTTCCGCATGTACAGTTTTGGTTTAATTTAAAAGTTAAAATTGGCACCAGTTTTTGGAATACTAGGTGGTTAGTAAGTTTTAAAAAAGTTTTCGACAGTGATGCTAAGGATGATCCAACTGGGATTCCTGTTTTAATTTGGTATAGGACTGATCACCCGGTATTTTATTAGGCGGGGTGTCACAAGGGGTATCTCATGGGAGTGCGATACCAATTTAAATATGAGATAAAACTATTTTTCTAAAAATAAAGCATTTATGCACTTGCAAAATATTTTCAAAATTCGGGCTCTAACCCGTTTATCTACTCTTCTTTCTTTCTATATTATATATATATATAGGTGTCTAGACACAGGGATGCCTGGATGGAAATTCTTTCGAGTCAGACGTCTGCTGCACCAGCTGTGGATGCTTGCGGGTTATCGGTAGACGCTTCTTTCCTTGCACTCTAGGTAGAAGATATTGTACAAACATTCGGGCCAATGGTCCAACTGATTTTATTTATTCTTCGCACGTTATTCGATATGGTTGTATAATTTGAACCGAGTGTTCGGTTATATTCATTTATTTCATTTTCATTTTAATTCAATTACGCATTAAATTGTGGATGTTTTATTTTAATCGTTAAAAAGAGTAGTTATGTTAAAGTTTTTAACGCTCGCCTAATAGGATATTAGTAATTAAATGGATTTTCGACAGTGATGCTAAGAATGATCCATATGTAACTCTTGTTATAATTTGATATAGGAGTGACCGCCCGGTTTCCCATTAGGCGGGTTGTTACACATTTTTACATAATAAAATTAAATAGATTCCAAAAATTATATTTTTTGAAAATTTTAATTTAACAAAGATTTTTACGGCTCAAAAATCATGGGGTGTTACATACTCCCCCACTAATACAAGAATTTAATCATCGAAATTCCACAAAGCACGTAAAGTCGCGCAAATAAAATAACGCTTACATATGCCTACCCATAGAATATCACAATTCGGCGCCCATACACCCAATCCCACACGCACTTACCCCGTGAACAAAATAAAACATATATCTCAACTATATATTTAAATATATCTACGAAAATAACGACGTACTACGCTCTTCCACGTACCACCAGTCAATTCCGTCTCCAAAAGTCATCAAACACTGAAGTCCTCATATCAAATCATATCACCAAATTGATACTTACAATACCTAACGTATGTACTGAAGATCTCCAAAATAAATCTCGTCTCCAAATATCAACTCTAAAGATACTCACATCAAGATTACCACGTTTAACCTCAATGCCTACAACGACCTTAACATAAAATGCTATATCTCCAATAAACATAACTAAAACGTATCCAAACCCAAAGACTTGAGGGTTGTCGTACACCTAATCTCTAATACCATTTGAAACACTCTGAGGAAATCGAGGCGCTATGTAATACCCCGTAATTTTTAATGACTTTAGGTAGTAGTGTATCGGGGGGTTCCTTGTTTGGATTTCGCCTGCGAGACGGCCCATGCATGAAACTAATAAACGTTGGGAGTTGAAATAAGTTAGTTCTTTAGGATATGAGTTTATAACCTTTGCGATAACTCAGAGTATTATGCGGGTAATCATATCCATAATGGAAGTTGTACGATAGGGTGTATGGGCGCCCTGGATGGTTGGATTGTAGTATTTTTTTTTCATAATTGTGAAACAGTAAGTAGTTGTGACTTCAGGATTTATTTATTTAATAAGTTAGGATCATTTTTCCCAAACTTTGTCATGAGGATGGTATAAGGAAGATTGGGTAAAGTTTAAATTCGATTCAGTTGAAACTATATGGTGAGACTTGGTGTAACATCAATGGGGATTTTGGATAATGTACTGTATGGGCGGTACGACATAGATTACTTGTGATGTGAGATTTTTACTCAGAGTTGACCTTACCAGTATGATTTATCTTTCCGAATTTCGGGACGAAATTCTATTATAAGGGGGGGAGTATGTAATACCCCGTAATTTTTAATGACTTTTAAAATGGGTTATATTTTAAATTAATGGATTAATTGGATTTTATTATAAATTAATTCATTTGGATTTTATCCAAATTGTGGATATTAAATTAATGATTCTGTATATTACTTAAAAATATTTAGGTAATGTATAAATGTGATGATTATTGATATTGCTGTGAGTTATTAATTCAGTAATTTGAATTTTTAGTCGGGCGCGGTATGGGACGTGTCGGGACTAATTTGTTAAATTAAAAAGGGAACTTATTTTTATATCGACCTTATAGTCATTTCGAGTGCGTCGTTGCATCCTAAAGGGTTGAAATAGTCAGAAAAGTCTATTTGGATGTTGATTTTGAGTCTCGGGTCATTTGAAAGTGAAAAGACAACCCAAAAGGGCATTTTGGTCATTTTTACAAGGGGGATGAATAGTGATTTTGGATTTTGTCTTATTATAAATATTTGGAGATTAGTTGTACGTGGGTTCATTCATCTCTTCTACACAATATTGAGAGGTCATCTTCTTAGAGAGAGTGAAAGGTTGCTTGGAAGAAGAGAAGTTTGCTTGGGAAGGAAGAGAACCAAAGGCCAAAGGTCACCACCACCAACCACCACCGGAAGTTGGCTGGAGAAGGGGAGACCACCTGTGATATACAACCCCAAAGGATCAGATCTTCATTAGAGGCAAGTATTTGATGATTGCAATCTAAGTTTGTATATTGTCCATGTTAGGATAGTTATAAAAAGATGAGATTTTTCATGTTTGGAAGATAAAGATAGAATTGTTAATTGATTTCTGGAAAATGGTACTATGTAGTAATAAAACTCATGTTGAAGGTATATAGTAATCCACAAAATAATCATTAATTTGTTGAAGAAATTCTGAGAATCAATGGTGTGTTCTTGAAGATATCATGTATATAATTTTCTGGAAAAAGAGGATAAACATATGCTTTTAATTCAAACTCTTGATGATTCTAGTATGTTTAGAGAATTAGAAATCATTCACATATGTTGCTATATCATGTAGTAAGGTTTATAAGGAATTTGGGTAGTTAATATGAAGGTTTAAATGATCAAAATTGATGAAACCCGTAGTAGAAGAAATTTAGAAAACTGGGTTATTATCTGGGCGATCGATCAATCGACCCCCTGCCTTCGATCGATCGACCTCCCCAGAATTCATGAAGTTGTTTCTTTTGAATGCTTGTTCTTATCCCAAACCTTTTGTAGATCTTTGGTGATTATTATTTGTATATAATGGGACTTAGGGAAGATCAGTAAGCCCTAGAGAAGAATCGAATTAATGTGATTGGGATTTAATGGATTAGAATAATTATAATTAAATTGAAAGAAATTTCGGTTGCTAGATGCATGTCTTGGATTCTAATTTATATGCATGAGGATTAAGGATAGGTCCAGTAGGGGAAATTTAATAAACCAGCTGGGTAGCCTTAAGTTTACGAGAAGGTTTAATCCTATGTGATAGAGGATGTGTTTATGAGAGATTAGAAACTATCGGTTATAACCCTTATTAAGGGAGAGTTAAATTCGTAGTAATTCCGGAGATAAGATGTTATGGATCAGTAGGATATTATTGATTTTTTACTCAATAAATATATTGAGGAAAACCTATTTAAACCGTGGGTAATGAGTGAGAATCTGGAATAATTAAATTAAAGAAGTAAAGTCAGAATATTTTAATACGTAGGATTTAAAAAGATATATTGCTACGTATGGAAATTATCTTAGGGTAGTGCGATTACCGTGTTGATATTATATTTATAGGTATATGATAATGCCTATTTGATTGATTGATGATTTATGTGTATGACATACCTAGCTTACTTGCTATCGATAGGGAGGTTTGCGCGTGAGGGAAGTCATATCCTGATGAATCCATGGGATCTTTGGTTTGTCGCTCGAGAACATAGGCCTATGAAAGACTTATCGGGGAGTGGATAAGTCCGTTGACTATGGGAATGTAGGTATGTGCGTGGCTCATGGGTATGAGAACTATGTTTGCCTCCAATATTTGTGTTGATGTTTGTGGTTCGAGGAATCCTTACCGAACCTTTAGTCCCCTATTCGGCGACCAGCGATATTGGGACATGATAGTAGAATAATGCATGCACCGCAGCTGTGACTCGGGGTTTCGTATTATATATGTATATATATAATGAATTAAATGAATGTATATATAGTGGTTAAATCAATCTACTGTGTGATAATTGTAGATAACGGTGAATAGAGTAAAAGAATTGAACTAAGTTAATGAATAATTATTCTTATAGATTTGAAAAGCTTAATTCATATTAATGAAAAACGTATATGAATGATTATACTACGTATGGTATGGGATATACGGGGTTATGATATGGGATGGAGTCATATTATGGAAATTTGTGAAGAGGAATAATTAACTCAGAGGTTAATAGGAAACATTAAGTGTGCACTCTAGCTGAGAGGTGAGAATATCAAGTGAGAGTCTGGATACTAACATGTACATAATAAATGCTTTATTGCACTTGTTAAATACTTTTTGTTTTAAAAATCATTTTCACATCGGGCTCTGACCCGTTTCCTTGCATATTCTCTTTTGTATTGTACCTTCTATATCAAGTGTCCAACAGTAGGGACGCCAACCTTAGAGGATTATGACGAGCTATGGAGCTAGGGAGTATTGCTTAGACGCCTATCTTCATTTGATTCACAGTATTCTTCTATGTAGGGCATGTCGCCCAAAAGGAATTCATTTATCTCTTTTCTATCGGAGTCAAATACTCTTGTATTCGTGTCATTTTAATACATTTATTATTGTTGGGATTACTGCATTGGATTATTATGTGGGAATGTTTATTCCAATTTAATTTAAATTTTTTTGTGTTATCTGTTTGGTTATCAGTGTTGTGGAATAATATGTGTAGTGTTATTCGTAAATTAAAAATGGATTTTGTTGAATTAAAATTTTGAAAGTTTTTAACACCAGCTTAATTGGGTATTGGGTGAGTTGTAAATATTTTCGACAGTGATGCTAAGAATGAGCGAACTGTATATTCTGTTTTAATTTGGTATGGGACTGGCCACCCGGTATTTAATTAGGTGGGGTGTTACACTCTACTACGACTAAAACTAAACTAAATCCTCAACAATCCATATAGAGCATCTATATTCCATAAAAATAAACATGACAGGTCATCAAAATACATAACATCCAATTCAAAATTTACACGTCAATCTAAGATGGATCATAATGAGGCTAGGTAAAATACACCTCTAAATAATTACAGTTTTAATTCCACTCAAAATAACCCTAAGCTCCCCAAATATTTACACTGCCAATTTATACTAAAAATAAAATTCTCAAAACATCGTGCTCTTAATATCCTTCAAAAAATTTGTCACATCCAAATCCACGCTTACCTGCCATTAAAAAAAGAACAGGGAAGTACATAATATGACAAGAATATATGCTTAACACAATAACGATGAAAAGATGGAACTATACGAAATTGTATACGAGTCCAATGCAACACTCGAGCATTGTACCAATTTATTTCTAAATAACATATCAATAGGTCGCCAGACCTCACCTCACCTCACCTAGGCTTCTTAAAGCCTTATAACGGCTATTGGACTTTTGACGGGTGACCATTCTCAAGGCCACATTAAAGTTAAATGGAACCATGCCTAAAAATAAATACACAATACCTCAATCGAATAACACATAGGATTCTAATGAATACCATAACATTTCAAGAAGAATACAAATAACTGAGAAATAAGAAAATACTCTGGAGAGAATTAGAGGAGAATATTGTGTAAACCCTGTACCTTAAAATCATCACTTGAAAAATCATAAAATTCTTCATCGAAATTATGATTACACTGTTGCCTTCCTCTCGTGGAAACAATAAAGACACATTCTTGGACGATCTTGACAAAACTTGATTTAGATCTTCAAAACTTGGGTTGAAAGTTGTGTTCAATGGGGTTTAGGTTTTGTAGATGAGACAGAATGAAATTATGGGAGGCTACTAATTTTTGAGAAGTCTAAAATGTGTTTTAAAAGTCCTAAACTCGTCACTTTATGTTTATATACCAAAAAGAATTTGAGTCGTAATCAAACACGAACACTAAAAAAACACTTCGGGAGATCGGATCCTTGGAATTGGCTGAAATTTTAATATGTTGTAGCTGAAGGTGAGACGAAGCTGCTTAAAAAAATTCACCACGATCGGACACTTGAATATTTTTATTTTTTTCTCCTTAGGTCGGGTGCTCCCCCGACTTTTATGGAAAAAGTTATAATTTCCATATTTTAATCCCAAATTAAATTTCACTTAAAACCTTACTTTTATATATAAATACCAACCTTTTTACGTACCAAAATTAAATAGATTCCAAAAATTATATTTTTCAAAATTTTTAATTTAACAAATTTTTTTACGGCTTACGTACTTCCCCACTAATATAGGAATTTCGTCCTCGAAATTCGACGAAGTGTAAATGTCAAACGTAAAGTCGCGCAAATAAAATAAGGCTTACATATGCCTACTCGTAGAATATCATAATTCGGCGCCCATACACCCAATCCCACACACACTTACCCCGTGAACAAAATAAAACATATATCTCAACCATATATATATATAACGATGTACTACACTCTCCCGTGTATCACCACTCTATTTTGTCTCCAAAATTCATCGAAGACTGAAGTCCTCAAATCAAATCACATCACCAATTTGATACTTACGATACCTAACATCTGTAGTGACAATCTCCAAAATAAATCTCGTCTCCAAAAATCAACTCTAAAGACACTCACATCAAGATTACTACTTCTAACCTCGATGCCTACAACGGCCTTAACACAAAACGCCATATCTCCAATAAACACAGCTAACACGCATTATAGACCCAAACCTAAAGACCCGAGGGTTGTCTTAAACTTAAACTCTAATACCATTTGTAACACCCCAAGGAAATCGAGGCACTCCTACGATTAAAACTAAACTAAATTCTCAACAATCCATATAGAGCATCTATATTCCACAAAATTAAACATGACAGGTCATCAAAATACATAACGTCTAATCCAAAATTTATACCCCAATCTAAGATGTATCCTAACAACAAGGCTAAGTAAAATACACCTATAAATAATTACATTTTTAATTCCACTCAAAATAACGCTAAGCTCCTCAAATATTTACACTGCCAATTTATACCAAAAAAAAAATTCTCAAACATCGTGCTCTTAATATCCTTCAAAAAATCTGTTACATCAAAATCCACTCTTATCTGCCACTAAAAAAGAACGAGGAAGTACTCAATATGACAAGAATAGATGCTCAATATATAAACCGTGAAAAGATGCAATAATACAAAACTGTATACGAGTCCAATACGACACTTGAGCTTTGTACCAATTTATTTCTCAATAACACATCAATAGGTCACTGGACCTCAGCTCACCTCACCTAGGATTCTTAAAGCCTAATTCCGGTTATTGGTCTTTTGGCGGGTGAACATTCTCAGTGCCACATTAAATTTCATGGAACCATGCCCAAATAAATTAATGTACAATATCTCAATCGAATACACATAAGATTCCAATGAATATCACAATATTTCAAGAAGAATGCGAATAACTGAGAAATGAGAAAATACTCTCTAAAGAATTAGAGGAGCATATTATGTAAATCCTGTACCTTAAAATCATCGCTTGAAAACTCATAAAATTCTTTCTTGAAATTCGGATTACACTGTTGTATTCCTCTCGCAAAAACAATAAAGATGCGTTCTTGGACGATCTTGACAAAACTTGATTAAGATCTTCAAAACTTGGGTTGAAAGTGGTGTTAAATAGTGTTTAGGTTTTGTAGATGAGAGAGAATGAAGTTATGGGAGGCTACTGATTTTTGATAAGGCTAAAATGTATTTTAAAAGTCCTAAACTCGTCACTTTATGTTTATATACCAAAAAGAATTCGAGTCCTAATCAAACACAAACAGTAAAAAAATATTATGGGCGGTCATTCCGTTGGAATTGACTGAAATTTTAATATGTTGTAGCTGAAGGGGAAACGAAGCTGGTCAAAAACATTTAGCTCGATTGGAGGGTTGGATATTTTTATTTATTCATTTTCCTCCTTAGGTGGGATCCTCCCTCGATTTTTATACAAAAAGTTATAATTTCCAAATTTTAATTCCGATTTAAATTACACTTAAAACCTTATTTTTATATATAAATACCAACTTTATTACGTAACAAATTTAAATAGATTCCAAAAAATTATTTTTTTAAAAATTTTTAATTTAACAACGATTTTTACGCCTAAAAACTCACGGGGTGTTACATCAAGGCTTTAATAGTTTTAGGATTTTCATCTATCCTTCATTGATTGACAATGAATCCTAGGAATTTGCCCGCTCTTACACCAAACACACACTTGGCAGGGTTGAGTTTCATTCGATACTCGTTCATGATGTCAAAAGTGTGCTCAAGGTCGGCCAAATGCGTCTCGACCTTAAAATTTTTTGTTAAGATGTCATCCACGTACACTTTCATGGTTTTTCCAATTTGATCCTCAAACATATTATTCACCAGTCTCTGATGTGTTGCCCCGATATTTTCAATGCCAAAGCACATGACTTTGTAGCAACACATTCCTTTGTCTGTGGTGAATGAGGTCTTCTCAGCATCGACTAGGTTCATAAAGATCTGGTTATAGCCTGAGTAAGCATCCATATAACTTATCAATTCATGCCCAGCAGTGGTATCTACCACCTGATCGATCATGGAGAGCGAAAAGTTATCTTTAGGACAAGCCTTATTGAAATTGGTAAAGTCTAAACACATCCTCCATTTACTATTAGGCTTTGGTACGATGACTATATTGGCCAACCACTATGGGTAGACAACCTCCCAAATGAACTCAGCCTTCTCTATATTTTTAACTTTTTCCCTTATCATTTCATATTTTTCTCTGGAGAAGATTCGTCTCCTTTTTCTAGTCGGATCTACTCCTTCATCAACATTCATCTTATGGCAGAGAATCTTTGGATCAATTCCTAGCATGTCATCATGACTCTAGGAGAAAATACTCTGTCTCTCCCTCAACGACTTAATCATCTCATCTTTTATCTTCTTCCTCAAGGATTAGCCAATTTGGATTTTTTTTTCGATTCGTCCTTGTTGAGGATGACAAATTCTACCTCCTCAACGACTTCACCTTTTTCAACTTTGTCTCGTCCCTTAGATCGAGAGTATCAATGTTATATGTTGTGGTGGATCTTTTATGGGCTTTTCTCTCTTCAGCCGAGTTAAAAAAGGAATTTTATCATTTGGTTAACAGTGGAGGGCGTTGTCTTAAATTCCTTGAGGAATACTTGTCCCGTGTTAATATTGTAAGATGAATAGACATTCTCATCCATTATAAAGAAATTTATGTTTTTGGTGAAGCACGTCATCCAGGTCTCCCCCATACAAACATCCATATCATATATCCCTAGAGGGTGAAAATTTTCCCCACCAAAGATGATTAAAGGCTGGTGGTATGGGATGAGTCTTTTCTTTTTAGATCCTAATCCTTTAAATCAGTCTCAAAACATCACGTTAGTTGAGTTTCCTCCATCAACGAGTATTCAGGGAACGTCATATCTATGCACCCTCGTGGTAATCGCAAGAGGGTCTTCATGAGGGTCCATGATCCCCTTAAAGTCTAATCTCGAGAAACCTATCACTAAGGTGTTCATATCCACCTTCTTCCTTATAATCAACTTCGAATCGAATGTAGTCGAGTTTACTACCTCATTTTTTAGGAGTGCTTTGGCCTATGATACATGGGCTTTCCGGTCGACTATATATTTTCCAATACCTATCAGATCGCCACATATCATCTTCACCCCCAAAGAAATCATATGCAGCCGACTTTTGGGTGTAGGTACCTTTAGTGGGAGGTCAGGGTCGGCCTCATCATCAGAGACATCCTATTTACTTGGATATACCATTTACACATGTCATCTCGTCTCTTTTTGGTGTCATCTCTGACACCACTCTTATCAACATATTTCTTGAGCTTTCTCTACTTCAACATTTTTTTTATCTCATCCTTAAGTGAAAAAGCACTTATCAATAGTGTGGTCATGATCCTGGTGAAACTCGCCCCATTTGCTCTTATCCCTCTTGTGAGGAAGGGCTCTCATCTTTTCTGGACATCTCAGAGACCAATCATCTATGATCGCTTTCAGTATCATATATGGGTTGGTTGTTGTTAACGTAAAAATTCTCCATCTATGAGGACCAATCAGAAAAGGACACATGTCATCCTACGTGGCAATATTCGACACCAAGAGAGTTGGTCGGCACCCGAGGAGAGTTGGTCGGCCCCCGAGGAGAGTTAGTCGGCACCCGAGGAGAGTTGGTCGGCATACCAACCAGGAAGATCAAGGGATAACTATGCATTTAATGTGCATTAATGAAGATGACTATGCATTTAATGAGCATTAATGTACATTTATACTGGAGATGAAAACACATAGCATACCAAGCAATTCAACAATTAGATTCGTTGAATGTAGACATAATGTATAAATGTCTACATACAATGAATCTCTTTATCTCCCATCACTATAAATACATGTATTCCCTTAGCCAAAAGAGAGGCAGGAGATCCGACAAGGATGAGAGACCATACACAAGATCCACACCTTTTTCTCTCTCTACACCACATTGTGCTATTGTAAACCCCTGGGAATAAAATAACAGTGGACATACGCTTTTCCTTATAGCCGAACCACTTTAAAAATATTTGTCTCTCATGTGTTTGATTGGATTGCTTTTATCTATTTATCTGTGATTATAAAAATGGGATTTGGCCAGTTTTTTGCATCAACAGATTGGCGCCGTCTGTGGGAACGTGTTACAAGCATTGTTCTCCATCAAAAGCTAAGTTTTTATTTTCTATATGTATAATAAATTATATATTATACATACATCTGTTGATTCAATCATGATTTTTATGTTTATATACATAAATTAATTGTCCAATTTTTATTTGCAAAATATTGCATATCATGATTTTAAAATCATAACTGTTAGATTAATTCTTATTTAGAAATCTGAAAAATAGTGGATTTCATAAATCATAACTTTTTGCTTGATTCTCAAGTTTCAATTTTATATCATGGAATAGATATTTTAAATGATTAAATATACCAATATATACGATGATGATAAGATTTGATAATTTCCTTTGTTGATTTTGAAATAATTTATGAAAGATCTTTGATGACTAGTCAAATTCCCATTATATTTTGGTTCAAATCATGATTCTCATATGTTTATATCCATAAACTTAGAGATCAAATCAATTATATATTGTGCATACATCTTTTAATTCAATCATGATTTTATATTCACAAATTGTTGAATCTAATTTTACAAATCTGGATAAATCTACATTTCATAATCACAAAGTTTGAGAAATTTGTGTACATATTATATTATTTCTTCTTTAAGGAGATAAAATAATTTCTCTATATTCATAAATCTCTTTTATATGAGTATATACAAATTTGATTCATTTGGAAATCTTTTAATTTAGTCATAATTTTTATATGCACTAACTGTGTGATCGATTTCAATTTGGGGATCTGGTGAATTTTAGACTCATAAATATTATACAAAGCCTTGCATCTATGGATCCACTTGAAGATTTTCTGAACAAATATGTTAGGATAGGGATAAGCATTAAGAACGATTATGTATTTTCCATTCCGATATTAACATGAATTGAATCAGACCCATTTTCTCTCTCATCAAGAAAACTATGTTCTCTGCACAAATAATCATATTATGTAATTGTGTTGATACGATCAATTTTATCAATATATGAATAATCAATTATATGTTGTACATACATACATACATCTTTTGATTCAGTCATGCTTTTTATGATTATAAACATAAATTAGTTGTCCAATTTTTCATTTATCAAATCTGCAAAATATTGCAAATCACGATTTTATTAAATTAGTGGATCGGTTTTTATTTCAAATATGAATAAACGAAAATTTCATAATCACAAGTCTGTTAAATATTTTTATGGAGACACGTTTATGTACATCATATTTTTATGAGAACACGAGATATTTTGATTGTTATCTCTCATATTATTATCTGGAAATTTAAATTGTCCAATATTGAATCCAATGCACACTATATATTGGTCGGCTGAATAATTTTTCTAATCGTAATTTTTATATGATTCAGCCTCAACAGGTGCTCAGGAAAAATTATCTGCCCAGTACAATTCTTGGATGCTCATCAACAGCACATGAAGACCTTAAAAGATCAATACCGAACAAAAACAACGCAGCTAGACTGCACACAACATAGCAACAAGACTACAAACAACAATTCAATTGGCACCATCAGATTGATTTCATACATGCCCCAATCCTGGGCATAGAGCTTCATACTTGACTTAATCGAGTTAAGAGTAGGATTGAAGAAGTTCGAGGCAGTGCCATCTACAGTACATCAGTGCCTAAAATTTCCAACAAATTTTGGAGTAGAAGTTGTGAAAGGTGATCAAAAAGTAGCTCGAGAATGTTATTATTAATCTGCCGAGCAAGAGGAGTAGGAGGAGTCGAGGAAAAAGACTACTACTTATCAAGTGGATGAAGGTGCAGAAATTGAAACATTGGATCCTAGAGATGAGTCGCAACTCGTGAAGGGTCAAGTGGTGGAAGTTACTGAAAATATCATTCTGGACGACGAGCACCCTGAACGAACTACTCAAATAGGTTCGTCATTGGATACCTCATTAAAACAGGAATTGATAACTTTCCTAAGAAGCATAAAGAAAAATTTTGCATGGAGTCATGAAGATATGCCCAGAATAGACCCAAATTTCTTATGTCACGAGCTCAACGTGAATAAGGAGATCAAATCAGTGAAGCAGAGAAGAAGAGTATTCAGTCCCGAGAAGAATCAAGATATACAAGAGGAGGTCGAGAAGCTCCATAAAGCTTGCTTTGTCGAAGACGTTAAATATCCAGACTGGTTAGCAAATGTGGTGATGGTAAAAAAGAATAATAACAAGTGGAGGATGTGTGTAGACTTCACCGACCTCAATAAAGCATGCCCAAAGGATCACTTTCCGTTGCCCCGAATTGATCAACTAGTCGATGCTACCTCGGGACACGAGCTGCTGAGCTTCATGGATGCTTATTCTGGTTACAACCAGCTTATAATGAAACCTGAAGACAGGGAGAGTACTTCTTTCATTACCCCTAGGGGAACTTATTGTTATAATGTTATGACTTTTGGTTTGAAAAATGCAGGTGCGACATATCAGCGGCTGATGAACAAGGTCTTTGCTGAACAAATCAGTTGCAATATGGAAGTCTATGTTGACGATATGCTGACAAAGAGCAAGAAAGTTGCCGATCATATAGTTGACTTAGGCCAGACCTTTGATCAACTGGATAAATATCAAATGAAGCTGAACCCGACGAAGTGCATATTTGGAGTTCGAGAAGCACTACACCAAAAACAGCATTTTGGCACACCCTGATATTAAAAATCTGGCACAGTTTAAAACTGTGCCAGATTTTGGCACGGTTTTATAGAGATTTGGCACACTTTAAAACAGTACCAAAATTTGGCACTGTTTTAAAGTGTGCCAAAATTGAGTACACTTACTAAAATATATAATACCCAAAAAAAACATTACACTTCCCTCTTTCTCTTGTTCCCGCTCATGATTCCCGCCTCTCTCTAGCCTATGCGCTCTCCTGCCTCTCCTCTCTCTCTCTCGGCGGTCTCTCTCTCTCTCGGGGGTCTCTCTCTCTCGGCGGCTGCTGCTGACACTGCCCTAGGTCAGCATCTCTACTGCCGACACTCTCTCTCCCGCCCATTCTCTCTTTCTCTGGTCACTGCCTTGTTCTCTCACTGCACTCATCCCAATCAGGTAATTTCTTTAAAGCATTGTATTTTTTTTAACCTAAGTTAGATTTCAGATTTGATCCTAGAGTTTATGATATGCTTGATTTGATTTGTATTTGATTTTTAGGGTTTTATATATACATATTTAAATATTTATTATTTTTTTTAATGTGTGAGTTTTTGGTGCAAATTGAATGTTGATAATGAAAAAAAAAATCATGGGTTTTTATGTTCTTACCCCTTTAACAAAAATGTATATTTGATCTGATTTGTAAATGTTACGTAGTTTTAAGAAAATTTAAGTGCTAAATATTCAATAATAATGTAAAAATAACAAATTGAAAAGTAGACACCCCACTAATTAAATGGATAAATGAGATTATGTGTTGAAAATTTAAGAAAAAACAAAAAAAACTATTTAAATAGTAAGTAGACATTAATACTAAACATTCAATAATGATGTTACACATGTAGAAAAACCTTAGACCCGTTCAAGAGGTCTCACTATGACTGTGGTGAGAACTCTTGAATTGTCCCATTTTTTGACAGTTTGGAAATGCAAAAGTTTGTATTGTACATAATGATTATGCATGTCCTATTTTGAAAAATTCGGTGGCATCTCTTTATGTTCTTTGGGTGCATACTAGATTGATGTAGTGTTTTGTGTTTTCTTGGTTGAAAAACTTAAGTAACACATGAACACTCCCAATTTAAGTTGTGTACTTGAAGAACTGTAGGGAGATGCTGGCGAAATTTTCTAGATTAGGACATGGCATGAGACATTATGAACAATACAAAATATGCATTTTCGAATGGGATAGGACCCTTACCCTGTAGAGGAGATGGAGGAAATATAGGAGCTCAAATATATACATATTTACACTTGAATAAACTTAAATATATTTACAGTAAGCATTTATATTATAATGTGTGCTCTTTAAACTTATCAGGATGTCGTCGGGAATCAACAAAGAATGGATAAATAAGAAAAATATCGAGACCGATACATATAGAGATGGGGTGTTAAAGTTTCTTCATTATGTTCGTAGTAATAGTTCGAATGTTAAACATTCATGTCCCTGTAGACGTTGTCAAAATGGGAAAGGACATGTTGTTATAGATGAAATATTCATTCATTTAATGACATATGGTATGGACATGAAGTATACCTTATGGCATTTTCACGGTGAGACATTAGTTGTTGATCAAGTCCAACCACCACCGCAATCTGTGACACCGACAGAACACGCTGATGTGCACAATATTCCAATTTTGAATGATCTTGTGAATGATGCTTGTGAGAAGTTTATGGGTGAAGCGGAACCTAGTGAACCTAATTGTGTAGGCAGTGATGAAGCCCCCCCAACTTCTGAGGTTCCCAATGATTCGCACACACATAAATACAAAGGCAAGAAGTATGATCATTTACATCAACTCGCACAGGATCCATTGCACCTAGCTACCGGTTCTTCGCGTCATACCACAATGTATGCTCTTATAAAGTTGAATGATTTGAAAACACAATTCAATTTATCGGATGGTGCTACAGGTGGAATTCTTAGATTGTTAAATGAACTACTTCCTGAAGAGAACAACTTGACAACTAGTTATACAGAAATGAAAAACACCGTTAGAGATCTTGGTATGGATTATGTTAAGTATGACGTATGCATTAACAACTGTATGATATTTTGGAAAGAGCATGAAAAATCTACTAGATGTATAAAATGTGGTTCTTTACGCTACAAGTTTACTTGTCTAGACGAGGACGGGGTAGAAATTCAGAATACTAATGGAAAAAAAAAGTACTCTAGGGTTCCTAAGAAGGTAATGCGACATTTCCCTCTAATCCCTAGGCTAAAACGGTTGTATACCATAAAATGGATAGCAGAGAAAATGACTTGGCACGCTCGTGCAAGCTCTTGTATGGAATTCTTGCGTCATCCCCGAGATTCAGCAGAATGGGTAAATTCAAACATTATGTGGAGAGATTTTGCAAAAGATCCGCGGAATATTCGACTTGCAATAGCAACTGCTGGTTTCAGCCCGAATAACATGTTTGGCCGTAAGTATAGTTGTTGGCCAGTGATAATTCAACCTCTCAACCCTCCCCCATCAATGTGTATGAAAAGTGAGTTTTCAATGTTGTCTGTATTGATTCCCGGACCAAAGTCACCATCAAGTAATATTGATGTCTTCCTCCAACCGTTGGTCAATGAGTTAAAGATCTTATGGTCTGGAGTTGAGGCTTGGGATGCGTACAAAAATGAGAAATTTCAGTTAAAAGCCATGTTGATGTGGGGTATACATGATTTTCCAGCTTATGGGATGTTAGCAGGTTGTTCAACTCAAGGTTACAATGGGTGCCCTGTTTGTTCTACAAATACACCTTCTGAATATCTTTCTAAGTCAACGAAATGTTGTTACCAACGTTCTCGTATGTTCCTTCCTAAAGACCATCCTTATAGGTTTGACACATCAAAGCAAACATTTAATGGTAAAATAGAGGATGCTATGGCTCCAAGAAAGTTAACAAGTGCAGAAGTTGAGCAGATAGTGTCACTTATCGCTCGAGAAGGTGCTCAAAGAGAGGGAGAGGGAGAGGGAGACAAAAAGGGAAAGGGAAAGGGAAAGGGAAAGGGGAAGGGGAAGGGGAAGGAGAAGAAGGGTAAGGGGAAGGGGAAGGGGAAGGGGAAGGAGAAGGAGGATGTCGTAATGGAAGATGATGATTATCCAAGTGAGGGTGACGATGAGAATCTAGCAGGTACCGAGGGTTTTTCAAGGAGGTCAATTTTCTTTGACTTAGAGTATTGGAAGGATCATGATATTAGACATAATTTAGATGTTATGCATGTTGAAAAGAATGTCGCAGAGACTCTTTTAGGTACAATACTCTCGGTGAAAGGTTCATCAAATAAAGATACGGTCAAAGCCCGTGAAGACTTGAAAGTTCATTTGAAGCTTAAAAGGAAATTATGGATGAAAGATGTTGAAGGCAGTAAAAAAAGGCTTATGCCAAAGGCACCTTTCGCATTAGGAAAGGAAGAGAAAGAAGCCTTTTTTCGTACACTAAAAACATTAAAGTAAAGGTACCGATTGGATTTTCATCAAATTTCAGCAACAATGTTAACCTCGATCCACCTGGATTTACCAATCTCAAGTCCCACGATTATCACGTCATTATGCAACGGTTGCTTCCTGCATTGCTTATGCATTCATTTCCGGATGATAAGCCTTTGTTTAAAGCTATACAGCGGATCAGCATATTCTTTAATGTGTTGTGTGCCAAAGTGATATTTAGAGAACATCTTTTGAAGGCTAAAAACGCATTAGTAGAGGCACTTTGTGTCTTTGAAATTTATTTTCCACCTGCCTTTTTTGTGGTGATGATCCACCTCATGCACCATTTAGCCGATGAAGCTTTGACAGCTGGGCCACCAAGATATCGGGCGATGTGGTTATTTGAGAGAGAAATGGGAAGATATAAAAAGTGGTCACGAAACAAGAGGTACATTGAAGGGAGCATTGCTAATGCATATTTTTTACATGAAGCTTCTTTGTATGCCATGGAGTACATATCGAAAAGAGGTGAAGGAACTCATAAGAGGAATCTTGAGGATTTTCTTGATGATGAGTTTGATGACTCGGAATGCCAACGACCATTGGGTAAAAGTAAAGAATTGATCTTAAATAATGTACAATATGAGCAAGTGCGAAGATGGGTTTTATCTCAATGCGACGGTGTTGATGAATGGAGAAGGTACACACTTAGTTCTATGTTAATTCATATTAATTGATTGTAATGTGATATTTCTTAATTTTGAAACTAATTTCTTGTAGAAAATTTGTGGTAACTGAGACTCAATCGACGCATAGAATTGATGATTTCATCCCTTGGCTAAGGAACGAGGCAAGTCTTTATTTATACATGTACTTTTTTATCAACCGTAATTATTTTTAATGAAACTTTAAAAAATTATCAATTCCTTATAGGCCTCAAGATTTAATGATACGGGAATTTTGCCATATGCTGATGGTCCTCTCCATAGCGTTACCAGTTATGAGAAATTTCAATGCAATGGGTACACCTTTTGTACTTCTGGACATGAAGAGAATCATAACTTTCAGAGTAGTGGTGTATCTACTAAGGCCTTTAATAAGAAGGGGATTATGACAACCTTTTATGGAGTTATTAGACAAATACTCGACCTCAATTACATTGAGTTCGAACATACTGTCTTTTATTGTGATTGGGTGGATGTTGATGATAAGAATGCTTGCAAAGTTGAACCCATCTCAAAATTGGTGATGGTGAATCTTAGTAAGCTCGTGAGTAAAAATACCATTCACGATGATCCGTTCATCCTTGCATCTCAAGCCAATCAAGTATTTTATTGTCAAGATGTAAAGCTGAATGGGTGGTCAGTTGTTTTACACTCTCCCGGGAGACTGACGAAAGAAATAGATGCGATTGATATTGACCGTACGATGTATGACTCCATTCTCAAGGAAAATGATAAATTGCTGGAGCTTTTGGACACAGATTTCTAGTGCAATGATTTAGTTCTGAACTTGTTTTTGAATATGCGATATTCTATTTATTCCATTTGTTGTTGTTGTTGTTGTTGTTGTTGTAAACATTTAATAGTTTATTGCTTTTTGAACATTTAATACATGTATGGTTGTTTGAAATTATAATTCTATTTGAACATGCCATCTTCTTTATATTGCTATTTGAACATGTAATATTCTTGTAAATGTTTATTTTGATTATTTTGGTCTCCAATAGTCACTTTTTTCCAGATAAATGTCTCATATGGGTGATACTTCGCAACCGTCAATAAATGTGGAGACACCTATATCAACCTCCCGTTCTAAGGTTGCTTCGGGTGCTTCAAGAGTAGGTGGTGACTCTTCCACTAAGAAATTAAAATTTAATGAGCACGGCCTTCCAGTTGGTGAAGACTCATATACACTCTCAACCAGGTTGGGAGACTTAGCAAGGACACATGTTCCCATATCTTATACGAGTTGGAAACAAGTGGATGTGCGATATAAGAACTCAGTTTGGTCATCAGTAATGGTATATTATTCCTTTCTATTCCAAAGAATGTAAATTCAATTATGTGATGTTTTAATTTTATTTCTTCATATATTGTAGAAAGAGTTCCCAGATGTGCGCGAAAGTCAGAAGCAAATTTTTATGAAAAAAGCGAACGATGCTTGGAAAAAGTTCAAGTCCAAGCTAAGGGTTAATTTTAAGGATGGTGATATTGGAAAGTGGAAGGAGAAAGTGCCACGAAATGTCAAATCTGAGGACTGGGAGGTGTTTTGCAATAATGAAGTTTTAGAGGTTCAAAAGGCTTTGCGAAGAAAGAACAAAGAGACTAAACTAAATTGTGTGAGAAAGACAACTCATAATACAGGTCGTCATGGTTATGCCCGAGCTTCAGAGAATTGGAGAAAGGAGCATGGGCGTGCACCCACTCGTGCTGAATTGTGGTTGGCAACTCATATAATCAAAGGAGGTGGTTATGCCCCTCATGATAAAATATTTGCGGTAATTTAAATTTTTTAATGTTCGTTTTGTTTAAACAAAGTATCGTATCATCAAACCTAATGTTAATATATTTTTATACAGGACCAAATTCAAATGCTTCTGGATGTATACAAAGCGAGTGGTCAGGAGGAGACCTTGGATGCCGGGCCTATTTTTGAGGTTTTCGGAAAAGATACGCGAGGATGTGTTCGTTGTGTTGGGTCCATAATTTCGAGAACCGCTATATTAGGGTCGGCATTTGCTAGAGAAATGCTTGAGGAGGTGAAAGAGGACACCGGAAATTGGAAGGATCATGTTGATCACCTTAGGAGTGACATAGATGGGATAAAATCCTCACTAGATGAATTCATTACCGACTTCAAAACTGGAAAATTTTCATGTGTTGGACACAACGTTCAGGAGTTACCTACTATAGGCACTGGAACTCCTTCGTGTTCTCGTTCCTCCCCTGCATTCGAGGTTCCAAATTTCACCTCGCTAATTGAATGCAAAATACTATCCCACACACGTGAACTTGTTGGTTATGGGAGGAAAACGTAACCAGGAGCCGTCTCGACCGTTCACTTCCATAAGTTGAGAAAGAATGAAGTGCGAGTTTTACTCGATGACATCAAAGTGCCCGAGTATCCAGTTTGGGGTGGAAAACAAGCTCATTGCGAGAACTTGGAAGATGTTGGTAAAAATGGAATTATGTATTGGCTCGACGACCTTTGTCCTCCCATTGGTGACACCGACAAATGACTTGCTTCGAAGTACTTCCCTCTAAGGTACAAATCTGCAAAATCTCTACTTATATTCCTAATTCATGCTTCTATAATCCTGCTCCACCATCTACTGAATTGAGTTATGTTGTTTCTATAATCGTTATGCAATCAACTAGGAAAACCAGTTATTTATTTATCATTATTGAGCGGGAAGCACGGGCAAGCTATTATATATAACATGGGAAACAGCAGATGAGATTGAAAACAGCAGATGAGATTGAAAAAGCATATACGCTGTTTTCGCTCAAAAATTTCTTATTAGAGAACTGTGGTCTCTAGCTATATCCCAAGCAGATGAAAAGTTGAAAAGAACCTAAAGTATATGAAGTCCAGACCAAACCATATTTATCTAAACTCAGCACTCAGCAAGCGTAATAGATGTCCATACTCTTTCTTTTACCTGTAGAGACCCTCTACTTCTGTGTGAACCTATACAGACTAGGAGATACCTAAATGAGCCAAAACTCTGCCAGATGCATTAAACTTAAAATTATTTTCGTTGCCATGTTGTAATCAATCGTTAAAGAGGTAAGGTGTACTAATCAAACACACACATATATGCATATGTTGCATATGCATATATATGCAGTATGCTGCATATATATGCAGTTGCCCTGCCCCGTCCCCTGCCCCTACCCCTGCCCCTGCCCTCCCCCTCCCCCCCCCCCCTTCCCCACTCACAACACGCACACACAAACACACACATATATGCATATGCTGCATATGCATATATACATATGCATATATATGCACTGCATATATATGCATATCTGCATATGCATATATATGCAGTTGCCCTGCCCCGTCCCCTGCCCCTGCCCCTGCTCCTCCCCCCCCCCCCCCCCCCCCCCCTTCATCATTAAAGATAAGCTCTCTCTGGTGGGCAATGCAATTACATTTATATGGCGCCGTAGATATTTACGGGTATTTGAATCCTGCCACAACACCAAAAGAGACAAATAACCATCAAATGCAAACATATATTTAACCGAACACAAATTGAAGGATTTTTCTAGACAATAATCATGAACTGACATCTTAGATAGCCAGACAAAAATGGCCGGACTGACTTGACTTGACTAATCACCCTAAGAGTATGGTCGGGAATATATTTATGTCATGACTTATTAGAATATTATTTGATCGAATGGGGGTTCGTTCTGATCAGATGGAGGATATTGTGATCGATCTTAAGATTTCAGGATATCTTTGAGAACAGAAAACTGATTTAAGAATCTACTCGTCATCACAGAAATAAACATCAGAATGTAGGGAAAAGATGGCAGCCAGTACTAGTCGTGAGACAGTAACCGACTTCACAAAATTCAAGACAAGCAAAAATGGGTGTCTGAGAATAATAATCATCATCAACTGACCCAAAAGACTAAAAAAAATTCTTCGCCAAAATGGAGACTCAATTCAACAATGTTGTGTTTCATCTGGGTTTGCTAACATTAATAGGAAAAACACCTGATTCATGAGAAATCATTAACCCGCAAGCCTAACAAAATGGAACAAAATTTAACATGCTTATGACAAACGGTCCGAATTTGTCTTGATATTCGTTAATCAACATATTTGCATCATTGGCCAAAATTGGTTTCCTCCTATCAACATAGGAAAATGAGAATAAAGAGAATGAAGGGCAGATTCTAAAGAGGAAGGTATATATTGTGTATACCTATTTGAGATTGAAAAATTCATTATATTTCATGTGAAGTTAGAAATCACAGATCAAATTTCACTCACACACGCACCCCCCTGCCCCGTCCCTGCCCCCTGGCCCTGCCCCTTCCCCGTCCCCTGCCCCTGCCCCTACCCCTCCCCCCCCCCCCCTTCCCCACTCACACACGCACACACAAACACACACATATATGCATATGCTGCATATGCATATATATGCAGTTGCCCTGCCCCGTCCCCTGCCCTGCCCCTGCCCCTCCCCCCCCCCCCCCCCCCTTCCCCACTCACACACGCACACACAAACACACCACATATATGCATATGCTGCATATATAGCAGTTGCATATGCACATATATGTGTGTGTTTGTGTGTGCGTTGTGAAGCTTGTGCAACTTTTGATCACGTCCTCCATTGCTATTTTGATCACGTCCTCCATATATGTGGGACAGTTAGGGATATGCCTCTTGCTGTTTCAGCCCATGAGTTCACAAACTCCATTGCTGTTATTCCATCAACCATACAATGGTTAATTGTCATTCCCAGTACAAATCCTCCACATTTTGAACCTTGTGACCTGTTGTGGTAGAGACAAGCATTAACCTCTAAAAAAATATCATAGTGATAGATTGGGTATAATCCAATATGGCTTAATTACTTATCTTATGGTGAGTCATGTGTTAGAAAGTACATATTTCAAATATAGTTGAGAATGAGATTGATTGAAGAACTAGAGATACCAAAATCAATCATGGGTAAGGAGAAGAGTAGAGTAGATAGTGATCTAACCTCTTGCATTATTCTAGTGACAACTTTAATTACTTATTTTGTCCCAAATAAGAATCCCCATTTAATGTTTGCAAATTTAAAGGAATTTTTTTCTTTTTCCAATTGACCGTCCAAACTTAAAAACAAGCCGTTAATGGTGAAAACCCAAAACACCCCCCAAACGATCCCGTAGGGGCACGAACAGCTCGCACGGGACCAATGTAACTTGTAGGAACTGATCGCATAGTCCCGGGTCTCCCGGTTTGTGAATATGATGATAATTTGCAAAAATCAGCACTTAAACTTAAAAACAAGCCGTTAATGGGTGAAAACCCAAACCACCCCCCAAACGACCCCGTAGGAGGCACGAACACCTCGCACGGGACCAATGTAACTTGTAGGAACTGATCGCGTAGTCCCCGGGTCTCCCGGTTTGTGAATATGACGATAATTTGCAAAATCAGCACTTAAACTTAAAAACAAGCCGTTAATGGGTGAAAACCCAAACCACCCCCCAAACGACCCGTAGGAGGCACGAACACCTCGCACGGGACCAATGTAACTTGTAGGAAACTGACCGCGTAGTCCCGGG